>NEWO01000091.1:1698904-1717576 GCA_003013225.1 Phalaenopsis aphrodite
TTTTGAGAATTGACCTACATTTCAATTCTCAATTCTGAATCAGACCTACATTTCTAATTCATTACGTTTGAGGTCGGTCCTTACATTCCAACACTTTCTTTTAAGAATTGACTTACATTTCAATTCTCATTTCTAAATCAGTCCAACATTTCTGATTCATCACTCTCAAAATCCGTCCTTACACTCTGACTCTCTCTCTCTCTCTTTTTGAATTGATATCTAAATTTCAGTTCCCACCTTGGGGTCAACACTTACATTTTGACTCCCATCCTTTGGAAATTTTTGAAATTTCATAACTTAAAATTCACTCATCGATCCCCAACGAGAGTCCCTACTCCTTGATTTCAACCAGACGATCACCTGCTAATTCCCTGAAAAAAACAAATCACACACACAACTCTACACATACTTCCAGGTTTGTTAACTTAGGAGTTTTATTGGTTTTTTTTATCACATCGGTCAGCGCCAATACGCGCGGTGTGCTTGCCCAACACACCACGCCTATTAGGGATCCATTTGTTGACCTCAAATTTGGTTGAGGTTTAGTTTTTTTTCCTCTTTAGTAGCTTAGGGTCTAGCCATATGACTTTTACTGTTGACTATTCCTGGAAAACTAGACATGGAACACTCACCATTAGAAATTTCAAACTCTTATCAACTCAACTTGAAGTTCCACATATTGCTCTCAACCTCTAAATACTTAGTAGGTGGGGTCACTGTGGGGAAACTCAAGATGAGTCACCCTTAGGATTGTTGGACCTTAAGGTTGACCTTGGGTGTTGGTCTGGAGCTAAGGCACTCACTACACTTATCTGCACCCACAATCACTCACAACCGTGAACTCAAATTTCTAGCCCCGATCCCTTGATTTTATGGGATACTCATGAAGATGGTCCCCTAAACCTACTAGCCTAAGAATTATGGTTTGGCTAAGACCACTGTGTAGAGGACCCAAAATGAGGTTTTCATTTGTCCATGGCTTATTGGTGATGATTGGTACCTCAACTCTACCAAAATACTCATCTTGGCCTTTTACCCCTAAAACACCCCCAAATTACCAAAATACCCCTCCATAGCTCAAAATCCCAAAAATTTTAAAAATTCCCAAAACATTACAATAAATCCAAAATATTCCCAATTTCATTTCTCTCAACTACCACATGACCCAATTTATCCAATTTGACCATCTTTAACAAAAATCCCCAAATTGCCCTTTAAAGACTCAAATTTCCCCAAATCAAACTCAAATATCCATCAATTTGATCTCAATTGAGCCTAATTCCAATCCTAAACTCAAACTCACTTTTGATATGAACAAACTAAACCAAATCCAAGCTCAATTGGCCTATGATTTGAACCCAATTTTGATTTGAGTCAAAACCACAATTTTGACCATATGACTTAATCTGACAAAATTGAATCCATAGCCTAGTCAATTGGCCTCAATTAATGTTGAAAAATATTTATTACATTCGTATACATCAAAATCAACCATCAATTAGCATTGGTGAAGTCTCAAATCCATTTGATTTTGGCTTAAATCTAAAATTCCCAAATTTAGCCCCAAATTGGCTAAGTCCCCAAATTTCACACAATTGATTGCCTTAACCTCCAAATTGGCATCCAATTCATATTGGAAACTCTTCATGAGGTCTTTATTGACCATTTAAAATAATCAATTTGGACTTAGCCCAAGGCTAACCCAACCTAGACCCAAGTCTAGCCCAACATGACCAAATTGATTAAAGTTCAAAATTCCCTCAAATTGACCCTCCAATTGGACTCAAAATCACTTCCATCCTTCACCAAAGTTGTTCCTTATTATCATATACACCAAATGGAACAATTATTTAGTCCAAGTGACATGGCTAACCTAGCCCAAATCCAAGTTTTGGTCATTTTCACCCACTTGGACCCATGCACTAAATGTGATCTAACCACCCTAAAGCCACCAAATTAACTCCACCACATCCATTAGTTGGACTCAGTGACCAGTACAAACACCACAGAATCACCTAAATCAAGCCATGGACCAAAGGTCCCCCAAATTAAGGGATCTTATTTCCAAAAATGCACATGCTTAAGATATCTTTGTCAAATTAAAGCACATTTGCATTAAATTGTTGTGATGGATTCCTCTGGGTTCCTTGAGCTTCTATCCACCTCCCCCTGGCTGGCCGACTAGCCTAGTGGCCAGAAAAGCCCAAAACCAAGAGCCACTCCCATGGCACCTCACCCAAATCAAACCTAGAGGCTAGCTCATCCAAATCAAACTATGGAGCTCCTCTGCCCTCCACCTAAGCACCACAATGCACCCAAACTTATGCCCTGAGAGCCAACCCAAGGCCATTTTTATAAAAACTCACCTCCCACAGCCATGAGAGGTGTGCTAAAATTTCCGTAGAGAGGCCTCTCCAAACTTCACACAGAGCTTCCCTAATATCCCCTCAGTGCATTCCAACCATTTTCCCTCACCCATTCCTATTGTCGGAGTTCAATTTTGAGCTTGAAACCTTGCTGGAAACTAGGACAGACCCCAATACACCTCCATAGTCCATCAAACACAAATTAACTTCACCCACACTTTCACAACAGTAAAAAATGTTAAAGCCCCATCAAATCCCTTTTCTACAGAGCCTCTACCATAGCTCTAGATTGGTGATGATTCAACTGATGAGTTTCTATATTAACTCTTCTACAACCTGTATGTGAACTACCAATCGATGTGAGATATCCAAGAGGAAGAGAGTGAAGAAGTTGTTCGAAATTAATTTATGCATAGATCATTTCGTTTAGTACTTCTCATTTTAGTTTGTTGAGTTAGATTGAATTTCCTTACTATTGTCAAACTATTTATGTTTATGCTTTGTATTTTGATGTTTATATTTCAGTGTTAGGATGTTGGTTTGCTTTAGAACACTGAATTTGATGTTTGTTAGCTTGAAAACTATTAGTTTGTAATAGCGCAGAGTTTATATATAAATGTGAGTTTTGTGTTGTTTGTGAAAGTTTGGTGTTATAGTAATGTCTATATATGCTTAGAAATGTTCATTTGATTTAATTAGAGGTTGACTTAAAGTAGTATGGAGCAGATTTCCATAGAAACTTAAATGTGGTGAATTTAAGCTCCGTCGCATGATGCTCTAATTTACAGAGCGCTGGTGCATGAAGTGCCAGATTTGGTACATGATGCGCCAAAGACCAGAACACACCAAATAGCCTAAAAAATTTTGGAATAGCATGAACAAGCTTCTTTTCTACGGCTTGGACCATCTCCTACCTCGAAGCGTTGACCTAGGGCTTCTTATTGAGGATGGCAGAGAAGATTTGGAAGGTAAAAAATCATAGATTTCATCTTCTCTTGGTAAGGGCTTCACTTTAACATAGAAATTTTTTATTTTTTATCATGAATTTTTCCCACATTATGGAAGATCCTAAATTTGGGATTTTTATGAAAAAACCTAAAGAAAACTCATGGTGAAAAATTTCTTACCAAATAATCTTACTTGAGGAGTTAGATTTTTAATTTAGTAATTTGTTTGGAATTTACTTAAATTTTTGTAGAATATCCAATGGCTCCCCGAGTTAAGAGATGATGGTCAACCGAAGATTTTGATTCACCAAGATTGGTCAACTTCAAGGCCCAACATAGTTACAATACTCAAATGGAGACCAAATGGTTGATGCAAGAAAGGGTGTTTGCTAACCCGGTTGGCGAGATCAGAAGGCTAATCCTCACCAGAAACTGGGAAAGATTCTGCTACTTCACTGTAATAGTGATTTTCCATATGATTTGGGAGTACTACGCTAACCTGAGATTCATTGTTGGTGACCACATGCTGGTTAGAGGAAAACAAGTTGAACATATGTTGAAAGTATCAATGCTTTTATGATATGGGGAATGTATTTTTTCATGAGCACGCTACCTTCGTGGTGACTGATTCATCACTGGATGAAGTGTGTTCCTTTTTTACTAATGGAAAAGAAGAATGGAAGATTAAAAAAACAAGATAGTTAACTTCCTTGATTCCATGCTGACTAGCTAGTCAAAGGTATGATATCACTTTATTTCTGCTAGAGTATTACCAACGAATCAACTTACCAATGTTATGAATATAGAGTTGTGTTGAACTATTGCATACATGAAAGAAATAGATGTTGATGCACTTATACTTATAGTTCATCATGCTTGAAGTAGAGCTGGTAGCTATACAGTTATTAGTTTGAGATGCTCTGCTCTAACTTTCACTTTATGTGAACAATCAGGAGTAGAGTCCTATAGAAATGAAGAAAGATTACAACTGTAGAATCCTAATGGGAGGTATATGATTTAGAGAGTTGAATCATTTGATCAATCTAGAGAAGGAAGAAGGGATATACCCTCTACATCAGCTGCAGGGGCATATACTTCTCACCCTGCATCATTATAAAACATTATGGACAAACACATGATTAAGAAAATGGACATAATTAATACTCAGAGTTAGTTGGGATAGATTGGAGCAAGAAATTCTTATAATGATGAACATCAGCAAAGGAGAGTTCAACATGATATTGATTTTGAGAATGTCATTGTGAAACATGACCAACAAAAATATAGTTGTGTAAAATTTATAAAGTTGACTCCACTTTACAACGGTGCCAAAAACTTGAAGTGGTATTTTATGAATATAAACGTTAAGAACTTAATGTTGGTATTCTATGCAAGTATATATACTGTTATCAAGTAATATAAGACTTTCTATTTAAGTCCCAAATATCGATCTCACGAGGAAGGTTTGAACTTGAAATGATAAATTAACTAAAAAAATCATAGAAATAAAACAAAATTACTGTCACTAATTTTGAATGTTTAAGATACTATAAAAGCTAATTAATTGACTACCAGCTGAATTTAAATGCAGAGCTCAAAATAGTAACTACTAATCTTTGTTTATGTGATGAAGTTTTCTAATATGAAAAATAATATTTCTCACTATAATGAGTTTTTGGTGAAATGAGATGAGATAATTGGTTTAAATTTGTATTGTGTCAAATAAGAGAAAATTTAATTATCTAGTGTGATTCAGTGTTATAGAAAATCATTGGTTAATCTTAGGTTTAGTCCCTAAATCCGTGGCTAGGCTAGAAGGATACTGGCTCCCACTCCAGAGCTCCCACTTTCCTTCCCTTGAAGTCTAACTCTCACTTTAGTTTTTAAGCACTAAGATCAAATTGGGTTTTTTAGTTTGTAACCCTAGAAATCCCCAATTTTATACCAAATAAATTATATTTTCCTAGTTATTTGCACTTAATTCCACGAACAAAATTCTCCTTCAAGGACTTAAATGTGATTCTCACTATGTTGTAAAACTCATACTCTATTTCCTGGATCATAAGTTTTAAAACATATTTTAACAATTCAATTGGCCAGATCGAAAATTAAATTAAGAGTAGAGTTGAAATACCATCACAATTTTTTTTATATTTTAACATTTGCACATCCAAATAATCTCTTCATTTCACCATATCTAAGAGTAGGGAGAAAGATAAAGGAAACTACTCAAACTTCATGAGAAAGATACAACAGAACACAAATTTCATATATAAAAGAAAGTTCGTACTATAATATTAAACAAACAACACTTATCTAAAACTCTTTCTCAAAGAAAATCTCTTTTAGCCTCTCTTAAGAAATGTAGGAAGAAAAAATCTCTCACTTCTCTTCCTCTTCAACACTTCTTAGAGAAGAATTCACACTTAAACTCACCACAAAAACTCCAAACTATAATTAAAATGACTAAATAAAGGTGTGGAATGGAATTGAATGATGTAATTTGGCAAGAAGTGTTGTGAAGGGGTGATGGATGGTTGAGGGGCAAAGGAAGGCTTTTTTTTTTATCAATTTTGGCTCTAAATAGAGTCTAAGGTCGGTTCTCCAATAGATCCATCCAAAAACTCTTCAAAAAGCGTCCAAATTCGTTGAATCTTCTAAAAATAGAGCTTTCATCAACACTGGCACTGTCGGTGCTCATTCTGTCGCTATCAGTGCCAGAGGCCATTTAATTTAGTCCGTCTTCTTTGTCAAACAGTGACATCTGTGCCAAGTCTGGCACCGTCGGCGATGAACAAATTATCAAAATCTCCATTTTGACTCCAAATTTTAACCTTTTTGCTTCCTTTTTGCTCCAATTCCTAAAAATCAACCATGCAATAAAAAATACCTTCCATTAAAGTTCACTATCACCCAAAATGAGTAAATAATATGGGACTAAAAATACATATATTTTTAGTATATCAAAATCCCTCAAACATAAATCGTTACTTGTCCTCAAGTAACTCTTTACTACATAAAAATATGATTCATGACTAAGATTTTAATTTCTAGATTTCCATATTTTAGTCCACTAAATACAATAGCATAACTTAAGAAAAATGTAAAATAACTCCAGTTAATACTAAAGGTATAAGAATATCTAGCAGATAAGTCTATGATTTCTGATTCTTTATTCTTTTCAAGGAAAATTTAAAGTTTTTCATATTAAAACCACTTAGAATATCCATATGAAAAAAAACTTCATGAAACTTTACTAATAAATATGCTAATACAAAAATATAAGTTTAGAAAATGTAGTCAAGCCTTCTTCTTTAAGTTGATTCAAGAGAAGCAATTTTTTAATTAAGCATCTCCTTAAGCTTCTCCTCACATCTTTTTCTTTTCTTTTTCAGGATCATTTTCAATTCTTTTCTTTTCTTTTCTATTCTTTTTCTTTTTCAGGATCATTTTTTATCCTTTTTTCTTTTTTTCCTTTTTTTCTTATGTGTGGATTACTATATCTGGATAGCCTTTAATGATTTTGAACTTCACTAACCTCTTATTAAATTTAAAAAACTTTTCACATTCATTCACTTTATAAATTTATATTATCTTTAAACACTTTTCATAAAGCTTTATCCTTTTCTTCTTATATGAATCTCTAAGATTTTTAATACTTCGAAAATACAATTTCTTTTACTTAAAATAGAAAAAAACATTGTCTTACTCTATCATACTAAATATCTTAATCTCTAAAATTAACCTTTATTATTTAAAAATTTTTACTTAGTTTACTATATTTTTAGAAACATAAATATAGTTAGCTAAAGTTACCCTCTAATACCAAAGGTCATGTTAAATTTTAAAATATTTTGAAAATAAAACTAATTGAGGACAAATAAAATAAGTTTCTTTTCTTTAAAAAGGAATTTTTCTTCCCCCCCCCCCCCCTAAACTTAAATTTAAAAGATTTTGCATGAAAAATTGAAAAATAAAGGGTGAAAGAAAACATTTAATACATAACGTAAAGACATATTTGTTAATGGTTCAGATTTGAAACTTAACTCTGAAATATTGCAAGTGATAATATGAAATGCTACAAGACTTGAAACATTAAATAACACATAATAAATAAAAAAATTTGCTGATAAAAAGTTAACTACAAATACATCGAGCAAAGTACTAAAAACTAACAACTTCTAGCAGTTTCACATATCTATTGTTCACAACGCAACATATAATTAAATAAATTATCAAAGTCTACAAACAAATAGTTTCAACAATCAAGAACAACTAAACATAAACTAAACAAAAATCTAACTAAAGCAGCATCAATCATCGTTTTATTCTTCTTCTTCTTCCACATCCAAAGTCTGCTACTGATATGGAGTAAAAATAGGGCGAGTAGGAAACTAAACTGAGTGATCACCCCTCATGTATCTGACCATTGCATCATCATAAGCAGCATCATATCGAATCTTCTGTCTTATTAAATCATCACTGTGAGCATTTTTGGCCTCCATATTTTCCATTCTAATATCCAATCTAAGGATATCTCCCTATTGGATCATTATCTACTCCATAAGTTCCTAGATATTAGGGATACTAGATGTACTTGAAGTAGAAGGAATATCCCAGGTCCTACTCCAGATCTCCATCCAACATGAGATTCATAATTCATTATATTAGTAGGCTCAATAGGTTTTAGAGGTTTAATCCTCTCCTCATCTGCTCTAAAATCAATTCCTGCCTGTTCACAGAGTGTGAAGATTAGGGCAGGGTGTGCCAAACCACCATTGGTCTCTCCTAAACCAATAGATCAAGTGTTCCTATAGATAATAGAGCCTACATCTATCATCATCACTTGATGGATACAAAAGTTCAAGATGGCTCTATCATTTTTAACTTCACTATGATGATTTGTTGGTATCACTCTTCCAAAAAAAAAGCAGTGCTAGGCCTTAGATACTAAATTTAACATAGAAAGAGGAAACTTTACCTTAACAACATTCTTCACTTTCCAAAAGAAACAACCTCTTCCAAGGCTTGATTCGTAGTAGAAAACAATTTGTACTGACAACTATACACATCTTCTAATTGATAAAATTCATTAACTTTCCATGAAGTAAACTCCACCATTTTCCGTCGAACAAACACATAATCTTCAGAAGTCTCCACAAAATTGGCATAGAACTCCATCACTACACCAATAATAGCCTCAACAGTAAAGTAACAAAAATTCTCCCACTGCCAAGCATTGATTAACCTGTTGACTTCTCCTCCCAGATTCTTAAATCCTTGATCCAGAATCACATTTTTAATTGTAAGTAGAATATTGAAGCAAATGTTTGCTTTATAATTGACAAACCTTTGACCATCAAAATTCACCTTTCTCCTTCCTTTGCTCATTCTAGGTGCCATGGTAAATCTAAGAAAATATGATAAAATCCAAATAAATTCCAAAAAATTCTGAAAATCACAATGTGAAACATTTTAAACTAAAATCTACTAAGTAAGAGTCATTCACCAAATGACTTTCACAAAATCTTCCAAAAGAATTTCAAATTTTTGGATCTCGGCAATGTAAGATAAAGTCTTGGTGAAAATTAAAAATTTTGAGTTCAAAGTGTAGCTCTTACTTAGAGAAGATAAAATCCGAATATTTTTTTCCTTAAAATTGCCTCAAATCCGAGCAATAGCAAGCCCTAGGTGCAAAAACCAAAGGTTGAAGGTGACTCAAAAATGGCATTTTTACTGTGCAAATCGCAAATAAGCTTGAGGAGAGCCTAATAAAGAATTAGCTTCACTTGAATCAACTTAAGGAAGACGGCTTAACTAGATTCCCTAAACTTGTATTTAAGTATTAGCATATTTACTAGTACAATTTTCATGAAATGTTTTTTCATATGGAGCCTCTAAATGAATTTAATATGAAAATTTGCAAGTCTTTTTTAAAGGAGTAGAAAATCAAAAATTTTAGACTTCAAAACTAGATATTCTTATACCTTTAGTATTAATTTGAGATATTTTAATTTTTTCTTAAGTTATGCTATGATATTTAGTAGACCAAAATATGGAAATCTAATTGTTAAATTCTTTACCATAAGTCATATTTTTATGTAGTAAAGAAGTTACTTAAGGACAAGTTACATTTAAGTTTGGGGATTTTGATGCACCAAAAATATATGAATTTTTAGAGCTATATTTTATACTAAGTTTTGGTGATATTGCACTTTAAAAGAAGGTATTTTTCATCTTTTATTATAGGTTGATGATTTTTAGCACTTGGAGCAAGAAGGGAAGCAAAAAGAATAGAATTTGGAGTCAAAATACCATTTCAGAGAGAAATACTCAGCGTCGATGGTGCCAGCATGGACACCGACGGCGCCAGCATGGACGCCAACGACACCATTTGACAAAGAGCACAAATTTAATTTGGGCCACGGGCACCGACAGTGCTGAAGCCGGTGCAAGGTGAAAATCTAGAATATTCAACAAATTTGGATGCTTTTTGAAGATTTATTTGATACACCTCTTGGAAAACTGAAATTATGGTCTATTTAGAGCAGAAATTGATCAGAAAAAGGAGTTTGATAGTGTTTCAGTGAGTCCTCTACTGTGTCATTGAATCTGCTAGTGTGTCATTGAGTTTCCGCTAGTGTTTCATTGTGTGTATTGTGTAGTCTGGTGAGTCTGAGTGTGATTTCTTGTAAGAGTTGTTGGAGAGGGAGAGTAGTGAGAAAATTCTTCTTCCTTACATCTTTGAAGAGAGAATCAAGAGTTGTTTAAAGAGTGAAAGTGTCCAAGAAGCGCTACATGGGATTTTCTTTGAGAAAGAATTAAAGATAAGTGGTGTTTATTTATTATTATTGTATAAAATTTCTTTTATTTATGAAATTCATTTTTTGTCATACCTTTCTCATGAGGTCAGAGTAGTTTTCTTTGATTTTCTCCTTACTCTAAGATATGGTGAAATGACGAAATAATATGGATGTACCAATTTTAAAATATAAAATAAATTATGATGATTTTTTCGCTCCGTTGGTCAATTGAAATGTTAGCATCTATTTTGAAACATAATATCTAGGAAATGGAGTATGAGTTTCTCAACAAAGTGAGAATCACATTCGATTCCATAAAAGAGTGTTTCAGTCATGGAATTGGGTGCAAATAAATAGGAAAATATATATTACTAGGCAAAGAATTGGAGATTCTGGGGTGACAGAGTAAACTCACCAATTTTGTCCTAGTGTTTAAGAATAAAAGCAAGAGTTAGCCTTCAAGGGAAGGGAAGTGAAAGCTCTGGAGTGAGAGCCAGTATCCTCCATGCCTAACAATGGTTTTAGAGACTAAACTAAGATTAGCTAACGATTCTCTATAACACTTGATTGAGGGTGGAGGATTAAAATTGTTCATATTTGGCACAAGAAAAATTAAAACCATTTATCTCTCTCATTTATCCAAAATCTTTATGTAGTGGGAAAGACGCTTTCACATATCTGATAACTTTGTCACCACAACATAGTTTGGTTGATATTGCTTAGCTTTACTTTACAGTTTCAATTGCAGTTGGTGATTTCATTCTATTAGCATCCTAAACATTTGAAATTTAGCATAGAAGATTTTCTTTATCATTGTGAATTTCCTAATTTAAATTTCCATTATGAATTTACACCTTACTCATGGGATCGATATTTGGGGCTTAATCAAAAAGTCCTGTATTACTTGATATCGATGTGTATACTTGTGTAGAATCACAACATAAATTGCTTCAATTTCTTATTCATAAATAACAAATAAAGTTTTTGGCATTTCTACAGAGTGGAGTTACCTTTATTAATTCTACACATCTATAATTTCGGGATCAGTTATGAAGTTCAATTTGGTGGAATTTAGACTTTGGGACAAAATTGGGGGTTTTGTTCCAAATTGAACTTGCGAGAGATTGGGGTTTGACCAAGGCTAATTGAGGGTTCAATTTGATGTGGGGATGTGTTGTAAAGAGTTCAAGTTTTAAAATTGGGACAATTAGATAGGTTTGGGGGTTCGATTTGGTGAAATTTTAGCTTAAGGTCAAATTGGAGATTTCGAATTAGGCTTAGGATTTAGGTTTGAAATTGGGTCCAATTGAACTTGCATTTAGATTAAATCAATTTTAAGCATGATAAATTTTATTTTAGAATTGAAATTGGAAAAAATTGGGATCTAATTGGTGGATATTGGGTGTGAATTGGGGTAATTGGGGCTTTAAAGGAAATTTAAGGTGTTTGGTCAAAATTGGTCAAATATGTCAAATTGGGCTTAATAGAGTGATTCAAATTGGTTTTGAGAACATTTTGAAATGATTTTGAAGGTTATCGGAGAAATTTGGGTTATCAAGGTATTTTTATAATTTTGGCAAAATTAGGGGTATTTTGGTAATTATGAATTTTTTGGGGTGTTTTGGACAATTTGAGTGATTTCAAATTCTTTGAATTGATTTTTGGAAAAAATTGGGCATTTTGGGTAATTTTTTGGATTTTGGTCAAACTTGGGGTTTCAAGAGTATTTGGTAAATTGGGGTAGGTTTTGGGGGCAAAAAGGCTAAATTGGGTATTTAGTAGGACTGAGGTTGGACCAATAAAATTCCCTACTTTAGGCCCTTCATGTACTGGTCTTAGCTAGACCCTACCCTAGGGCTAGTGGTCTAGGGGACCACTACATGAGTTTCTCAAAAATTTAAGGGACTAACTAAATATAATTGACTAAAACTTGAGGCTGTGAGCGTAAGTGGGGGGCATCAAGTGTGTGTGTGAAGCTGACCAAGGCCATACCACCTAGGGTCCTCCCTAAGGCCAAAAAATCTTTTGGGGACTATCTTTGATCTCCCCCATACTAGCCCCTCCTACTAAATGTTAGATGTTAGGACCAATATGTGGAACTTCAAATTGAACAAAGAAGCGTTTAGAGTTTTTAATGGTGAGGGTTCTTTTATTAGTGCTCTAAAAATAGTCAACATGAAAGTCTTATGGCTAGACCCTAGGTTAATAAGGAGGAAACTAGATCCCAACCAAAAGAAAGGTGAACAAGGTGATAAATAAAAGTGAAACTTCTTCCATAAATTTTTAACCTTTGTCAAATACTAAAAGCTTCTCCAATCCTATAAAGTGGTATCAGAGACTAAATGTTCCATTATAGACCTATAGCAAACAGTGACATGGCTTTCTTCCAAGTCCCGATGCTTAAGGGAAACATCTTCAAAAATTGGAGCAACAAGATGAGGGCACTCCATGGATCATATGACATTTGGGAGGTTATGGAGAATGGATACGATGAGCTAAGCGATGAGTCTGCTCTATTCACAACACAAAAGGATAGCTTAAGAGACTTGTGAAAGAGAGACAAGAAGGCTCTCTTCCTCATCTATCAAGCGTTGGATGAATATGGTTTTGAGAATATTTTAAGTACTACTTTTACCAAGCTAGCATGAAAGAAGCTTAAGGCCTCGTATAAAGGAGAAGAGAAGGTTAGAAAGGTATGAATTCAAACATGAAGAAGCCAATTTGATGCTTTGCATGTGAAATATGGCGAGTTGGTTTCTGATTAATTTTCTAAGGTTATTACCTTTTCCAATCAACTAAATAGAAATTGTGAGAAGTTAGAAGATGTGGCTGTCATGGAAAAAATTATTTGATTGTTAGATTCAAAATTTGATAGTATCACAACCATTACCAAAGAGACCATGGATTTACAAGCCATGTTGATAGAGAAACTTTTTGGTTCAATGCAAGCCCATGAAGAGAAGAAGAAGAAGAATAAAGAGATTCCCGAACAACTTCTCAAGACGGATCTTCAACCAACTCAGAAAGATGAAAGCATCAACAATATTAAAAGCCAACAAGGAAGAGGTAGGGGACAAGGATGAGGTCATGCTAGCAAGCAAGGATGGGGTACCAACTATAACTATGAGAAGGAGAAAGATCTACAAGAGGACCATGTCGAAGGTGATCAAACTCGAGGTATGATAAATCTCAAATTAAGTGCTATAATTGTAACAAATTTAAGTAATATGTGAAAGAATGTAGAGCATTCAAAAACAAATTTAGTGAAAGAGTCAACTACATAGAAGAAAAGAGAGAAGAAGATGACACTCTACTGCTAGCATACAAGGACAATGAAGGAGGTGAAGAATGTACGTGGTACCTAGACACTGGTGCATATAACCATATGTGTGGGAGACGAAGCATGTCAGTAGAGCTTTATGAATCAGTAAGCAGCAATGTGTCCTTCTGAGATGAGTCTAAAATAGAGGTGAAAGTCAAAGGTAACATTCTCATCCTCCAGAAAAAGGGGAAGCATCAAATTTTTTTCTACTTTTTAATTTGTGCCAAATATGAAGAGCAATATCATGAGTTTAGGGAAACTCTTGGAGAAAGGATATGATATTGACTTGAAAGAAAATAATCCTTTCATAAAAGACAATGTTGGTAACTTGATTGCTAAGGTGCCAAAGTGTAAAAATAGATTGTTCTTGTTCAACAATCAAAACAATATTGCTAAATGTATTAAGACTTGCTAAAAAGATGCTTCTTGGCTCTAGCATCTTTGACTTGGGCATCTCAACTTTAGAGGACCCAAATTGCTTTCAAAGAAAGAGATGGTGAAAGGATTACCTTGCATCAACCACCCAGATCAATTATGTGAAGGATGTTTACTCGGAAAGCACTTTAGAAAAAGCGTTTTAAGGAAGTCAAGTTCAAGAGCCCAAAAGCCTCTTGAACTCATACATACAGATGTTTGTGGTCCAATAAAGCCAAACTCACTTGGTAAGAGCAACTATTTTGTTCTCTTCATAGATGATTTTTCTTAAAAAACATGGGTGTATGTCTTAAAACAAAAATCTGAGGTTTTTGGAATATTCAAGAAGTTTAAGGCATATGTAGAGAAAGAGTGTGGTCTCAAGATCAAAGCTATAGGATGTGATCGAGGAGAACTCACTTCAAAAGAATTTCAAGAATTCTGAGAAACCAACGAAATACGTCAACTTCTAACTATTACAAGATCCCCCCAAAAAATGGAGTAGCAGAAAGAAAGAATAGAATAATCCTTAACAAGGCAAGGAGCATGTTAGAAAGCAAGAGATTGTCGAAGGAGTTTTCTACAGAAGCGGTTGCATGTGTTGTTTATTTGGCTAACTGATCACCAACAAGAAGTGTGTTTGGAAAGACACCACAAGAAGCATGGAGTGTAAGGAAGTTTGACATCTGTCATCTATGAGTTTTTGGATGCATAACTCATGTACACATAGCCAACGAGAAAAGAATTAAGCTGGATGATAAGAGAGAGAAGTTCATTTTCATTGGTTATGACACCAACTCGTAAGGCTGCATGCTATACAATCCAATACAGGGAAGATAATCATCAGTAGAGATGTCATATTCGATCAAGGAGGAGAATGGGACAAGGGACTACATGATGAGGACTACAACTTTCTCTTTTATTTGTAAGAAGAAGACGCTGAGCAGCTAAGGATCGAGCAAGCAAGAGAAGAGCCTACTACTCCACAAATAACAATAACTACAAGTACTTAAAGTGACTCTTCTTCATCAACTTCAAGAGAAAATTCAAGTAAAAGAGTACCACACTTTTGAAGATTCCAAGATCTTTATGAGGAAACTAAGAATCAAGATAATCTTACTCTTTTTTGTGTCTTTGCTGACTATGAGCCCATGGATTTCCAAGAAGTCGTACAAAGTAAGAATGGAAAGATACAATTGATGAAGAAATCAAGGCAATCAAGATGAACGACACATGGGAGTTAGCTTCACTTTCTAAAGGGCATAACAATTGATGTGAAGAGGGTGTACAAAGCAAAGAAGAATTCCAAATGAGAAATTAAATGATATAAGGCAAATTTAGTGCTAAAAGGCTACAGTCAAAGAGCTGGCATTATCTATGATGAGTTATTTGTCTCTGTTGCCCGATTAGAAATCATTACTATTAATTTCTTTGGCAACTCGAAATAAGTGGAGAATACATCAAATGGATGTAAAATCTGCCTCTTGCATGGAATACTTGAAGATAAAGTCTACATTCAACAGCCAACAGGATATGAAGTCAAAGGACAAGAAAAAAAGGTTATAAATCAAAAAAAGGCTCTTTACGGGCTGAATCAACCACAAAGAGCATGGAATGACCGAATAGACATGTATCTGCAAGAGAAAGGCTTCATTAAGTGTCCTTATGAGCATGCACTTTAAATCAAGAATTAGGTTGAAAATGTCTTGATTATTTGTTTATATGTTGATGACTTGATCTTCACCTGAAATAATCTAAGCATGTTTGAAAAGTTCAAAGAAACGATGACAAAGAAGTTTGAAATGACAGATATTGGGTTCATGGCATACTACCTCAGCATTGAAGTCAAGCAAGCAGAAGATAAGCTTTTATGCAAGGGAGATATTGAAGAAGTTCAAGATGGATAATAGTTGACCTATAAAAACCCTTGTAGAATGTGGATTCAAGCTATCAAAGTATGATGAGGGAAAAAGAATTGATCCAACAATTTTCAAGAGTTTGGTTGGAAATTTACGCTACTTGACATGCAGAAGGCATGCTATTCTTTATGTTGTTGGATTTGTCAATCACTACATGGAGAAGCTGACTGCTACCTACGTAAAGAGCGCTAAAAGAATTATGCACTATATCAAAGTTACAGTTGATTTTGGCTTACTTTACTCATCATCTAACAATTTCAAGCTTGTAGGATATAGCGATAATGATTGGGCTGGAGACATGGATGATAGAAAGAGCACTATAGGTTCATGTTCTTTATGGGAAACACCACTTTCACTTGGATGTCAATAAAACAACCAATTGTCACTCTTTCAACATGCGAAGTAGAGTACGTGGTTGCAATCTCATGTGTTTTCCATGCAATTTGGCTTCAAAATCTATTAAAGGAGTTAAGTTTACCACAAGAAGAGGCGGTCAAAATTTGTATCGATAACAAGTCTGCAATGGAGCTAGCAAAGAGTTCAGTTTTCAACGATAGAAGTAAGCACATTGATACGTCATATCACTACATCAGAGAATGCATCAAATGAAAGGAGAGAAAAGTGCAGTACATGAAGTTTCAAGATCAAGTTGCAGATATTTTTACCAAGCCACTCATGAGAGAAGACAGTATTAAAATGAGAAGTTTACTTGGAGTCACAAAATCAAGTTTAAGAGGGAGTGTTGAAATATAAACTTGATTTTAGTTGTTTAAATAAAGCTCAATAAGAGCCTAATTTCTAGAAGTATGTCTCATCTACAAGCTTATTCTAGAATGTGTGGTAGGTATGGTATTATTGTGTGGTAAGTATGGAATTATTGTGTGGTAGGTATGAAATTATTTTTAGCCATTAGAATAAAATTGTATTGGCGAAATTCTAGCCATTAATTTAGGAGGCACCACTAGTATAAAAAGGGTTGGAGTGTGAGTATGTATCAAGACAAGAAAGTGTGATAAATAAAAGTGAAGCTTCTTCCATAAATTTTTAAGCTTTGCTAAATCCGAAAAGCTTCTCCATTCCAACATGAACATCCACTATACTGAAAACTTAAGATTTTTCATTGAAATAATTACGCACGAAAAACTAAAATATAAATCATTAAAATCCAAACGTGTTTGGGTCTGCATTACAAATGAAAATATATTATTTATGCTATGCCGAGTATGTAGTGTTTTCAGCTTTTATTATGTATGCATATACGTACTGTGTATAAGCCTGTGATTATGTGCTTGGTAATCTAATGGAGATGGCTTTTTCTATCCTAAAATTACACCGTAAAGTTCAATTTATAAGGTCTATATCTTTGAGAATGATGATGAATTTGTGAACATTAAGTGTATTGTAATCATCACTCTTAAGTTCTACTTAGTGAAATAACATGATGGGCTTGTTATTTCGAATATATATTCAACCTTAAATTTTATAAAGTGTTTTCTCTTTATAATTTATAAATCATCATAGCTTAATCTAATAAATATTTCTTTTTCTATTTTCATCATCATATTCTTATTTAAAGTAAAAGAGTGCACATCAAGGTTTAAATGTTTTTTCTATAATTTCTTTTTTTATTTTCTACATTAAATTACTAGATAATTAAAAGTCAATTTTAAAACATGAAATATAATTTCATCACAAGTTTTTGAGAGTCAAATATTGGATCACTTGTTACTTCATCATCTTAACTCATTAGAGTCATGATTTGTGCATAAAGCCTTCCCTTCTCGTGTTGCCTATATTCTTTTCGCTTATTTCTTTTCATTTTTCTTTTTGTTCTTTCTAGAATTTCTACTAAGTTCTGGATGAGTTTTTCTTACATATCCAATTTTTTTTATAGTGATAGCATATAACTTCATCAAGTCGAAGATTAAATTCTTATAACAATACATACAAGTCTTAGATTTTCCATGCATTTGGTAAATTTTTCTAGGAGTTTTGTCATGCCGCTCTAAGAAAATCGCTACCTCATCGCTCTCAGCACTACAACTTAAGATGAAATCATCAACAACCTCATCGACTTGCTCATTTTCTCTCTATAGTGTGCCATTAATCAATTTCTTTTGAAAATATACTTGCCATATGCTATCAAAGAGCCACAAATAAAATCAACTGGATATGAAGTGAAATCCTTGGCTTCTCTAATTACAATTACTTTCTTATCCCTTACTTTTAGAAGTTATGCTAGGATTATGTAAAGCAAGTTTTGATTTTTGGTGGATTCTTCCAAGATAATACTTTGTATTAATAATTTTAATATTTATACTCACTTATTATTCTTGTAGATGTTATAAAAGTCACATAAAAAAATTAAAAACAGCAATATTGATTTGTGGTCATTGTAACAACAATGAATTAGTATTTATGATTGTTGTTATAGTTCCAATGGTTATAACTACACAAAAAGATAAAAGCAATTTCTATTTGCCACTTGCTTAGCCTTGTGATCCAAAAATTTATCTCTAATCACACAGTCTAGCTAGCACATACGAGTGCGTGCATGAGATAAAAAAAGGGATTATTATAGTGGAGCAAATTTTACTTTGGTTTTAAGATTGTAGCAAGCAATTGCTGCCTACTGGCCCCATGCATTTACTCAAAGCTATTTGAAACTCTCAACACTTACAATCACAATTATATTCGCAAATATTGAAAAACATTACGTTAAAAAGTTTAACTGTGTAAAAAAATATAGATTGTAAAATTTTAACTGTGTAAAAAAATATAAAAAAATTGTGAAACAAATATGCATGGTTAGAATTATACTTAAATTAATGCATATACTTATATTTGAATCTTATATTATAAATTTAATTTGAGAAGAACGTTGAAAATATAACCAGCTTA
>NEWO01000091.1:1723604-1743793 GCA_003013225.1 Phalaenopsis aphrodite
ATTAAAAAAATAAAACAAGCTCTGAAATATTTAATTAATTAAAAATAAAATATATAAAAAAATTGTAAGTTTTAGCCCAAAACATTATCCTCTATTCACCAAGCATAGAAGTATTTTTATTTTATTTTTATGATTTTTCTACACCAAGCTATTATGTTTTAAAAGTTTCTAATTTTATTTAAATAAAATGTTTTTAAATTTCCTACTTATCCATGCGAAACTGACTCATCCCAGGCAGCTTTGAAGCTCCACCGGTCGCGCTCCCATTTGACGCCACCTTTCGAGTCAAAAGCCATGCGTCCCACTTTTATCGCTTCATCTCCTCGTCGGGTTTCATCTAGAGCATCCATTCAATACATGGGAAATGAACGACATTCATTCATCATCCCCAACAGATCAACCGAGAACCATCCAACTTCTAGACCTATAATCTTACTCGATACTCAACAAGATCACATGGTGTTTGTTTCTACACCTTCATCTAGGCTAGATGAACCACTCTATACCGTCACATGCATATGAAATACATGTTTACTTCATGATTGATGAAACTAAGCCAAAACATAAGGATTTTGAGTTATACCTTTGCTTAAGAAATGAGCTCTTAATTGCTAAGCGTCACCTTCCTTTGTTATAGAGTCTAGGTATGAGTTTGATCAACAGGTGGTGCGACCTTGATCTTGGTCTGGTGTAGAGAGCTCAAAGGATGAGGCTTCTACTTTGGAACTTCTTCTTATGCTCTCGAGAATATCAGAAGTAAAGTGATTTGAAAATTTTTGGGGTTTTATGGAATGAAAAAGCGTCCGTTGATTTCAAAAAATAAATTGGACTTAGATAGTGGGAATGGGTGGCTAGGGATAGTGGAGTTGAACTCTATGAGAGTAGAAGAAGCTCTGGAGTGACTTTGTCAGAGTCTCCCCAAGTAATTTTTTCTTTATCCATGCATGGTTGTGAGAGGGAGATTTAAAGCTAAGGTCAATGGTGAGGCCTCGAGCTCTGATTGGCTTGTGCCAATAAGCCTAGGATGAGTGCTAAGTAGAGCTCGTGACCAATGAGGGTTAGCCACAAAGGATGGGCTCAATTTGGGGTTTGAATCAAGGTGGCCTCCCTTGGGGTTTGGGATTTTCGGCCACTAGGCCAGCAGACTAGACCAGGGGAGGTGGTCAGCTAGCTCATGGAGGTGAGAGGGAAGTTTAATTGTGATTAGGATAGAGGTTTAATCAAGTGATGTAAAGGTTGGGACATTTGCCAAAATTTCGGAAGAATCTCCCTAATTTGAGAGACCTTTGGTCCTTGGCACCAAATCAGGGTCCCAGGTTATTTGAAGAGCATTCTAGGAGGCTAAACATGATAGGAATGGATTAAACTTGTGCTAACTCCAATGGTTTAAGCTAATTTGGATTTTAGGCTCAAAATTGGTGTTTGGGCTAAAAATTGGATTTGGGCTTAAATTGTGCATGGAACCAAACCAATTGAGGGTTCAATTTGGTTTAGTAAAATGTCATGAAAATCTTATGAAGTGAATTTGGTTTAACTTAATTAACCACATGGTTTAATTTAGCATAATTTGAAGTTGGGTCAATTTTGGAGCATTTAATTTGGGCTTGGGATTTGAGTTTAAAATTGGGTTTAATTGGGTATGAATTTTATTCCAATGGGATTTAGAAATGATGAAATTCAATTTAGATTTGAAATTTAGACAATTTGAAGTGAATTTTGTGAGAATTGGAGGTGATTTGGGGATTATAGGCATTTAGGGACAATTTAGAAATTTTGGCAAATTTTGGTGTATTTTGGTACAATTGAAGTTGTTAAGTGGTAAGGATTGATTTGTGTGAGGTTTGAAATGATTTATGAGATTTTGGCAAATTTTGGGACATGGGGGTATTTTGGTAATTTTTTAAAGTTTGGGGTAGTTTAGGAATTTTGAAGAAATTGGGGGGTTCTGGTCATTTTAAAGGGTTTAGATTAGTTTAATATGATTTTTTTAGGCTAAAATTGGTAATCTGGAGAATTTTGGCAAAATTAGGGTTTTAGGGCTTTTTTAGTTATTTTCAAAAAACTTCATGTTAGAAGGCTAAGGATGGAAGTTTAGGTGGAATTAGAGGTTATTAAGGATGCTAATCACAATGTTATCTTATTTGTGCCATGAGACCAAGGGGGAGCACATCGTGGCTCCTCTATGTGTTGGTCCTAGCCACCCTAGCCAAAGGCTAAGAGCTTGGGGACCACCCACATGAGTTTCCAAAAGAGTAAGGAAAAAGGTCAGAGGTGAATGACTTTAGGGTTTAGGATTGTGCATGTGTGGGCTTAACCAAGACCAAACCTAAGCCATTTAAAGCTAACCTCATGGCCTGAAAATCCTATGGGGACTCCCTTTGAGCCTCGCATGTTGGTTTGAACCTTCTAAGATATAGAAGGCAAAACCAAACATGTGGAGCTCTAAGAAGAGCAAAGAGATGTTAAGAATTTCTACTTGATAAGGTTTCATTACTAGTCCTCTAGGATGCTGAATAGGAAAGTCCTATGGCTAGATCCTAGGCTTCTAAGGAAAAAAGATTAGACCTCAGCAAAAGTTAGGTCAATGAATTGACCCCCGATAGGTGTGGTGTGTCAGATGAGCACATTGCACGTATTGGCGCTAATCGAAGAGATCAACAAAACCAACACAGATGTTCCAAGGAAACACATTTAGAACAAAACAAAGAAAGGTAAAAAAGGTTTTCACTCGGGAGTATCAGATGAACCTTCGATTGAAACTGTGAAATTTTATTTATGAATTTGAATTTTTTACCTTATAAAATGTGTCATTTTATGAATTTAGATTTCTATTTTTATTTCAATTTTGATTTCAAATTAGAAATTTGAATTAAATCTTGTGACCTTGCAAATTTTTTTTTAGAAAATTAAGAAAATTGGGTTGAGATGGAATCATAGGGACTCACATCCAACTCAAGGACCTGTGAAGAAAAGGAGTGCTACATTGGGGAAGAAAAGTGCAGAGGCTCGCATCTAACCCAAGTGGCAACAAAAGTGCGGAGAGATGAGTATATGATGCCTTGCTCTACTTGTAGAGGTTTAACACTTCTCTCAAAGTGTTGAGAATGTCACATTAAGAAGGAAAGCTTAAGGACTCACACCCAACCCAAGAGATGATGAAGAGACCAAATTGAGAGGGAAAGCATAGGGACTCACATCCAATTCAATAGCTAATCAAGAATATTTAATTACATTGGAAAGGAAAGCTCAAAGACTCACATCCAATCCAAGCGGTAACAATAATGTCTGTCATATTAGGAAGGAAAGCTCAGAGACTTCTATCCAACCGAAGAGGTAACAAAAATTCTATATTAAGAGGGAAAGCATAAGACTTACAGCCAACTCAGGACCTGATTGGGATGATTTAGCTACATTGGAAAGGAAAGCCCAGAGACTCACATCCAATCTATTTGATAACAAGAATTTCTGTCATATTAGGAAGGAAAGCATAGGGACTCACATCTAACCGAAGAGGTGAAGAAAAACTAGATTGAGAAGGAAAGCACAGAGACTCACATCCAATTGAAGAGATGATAGGGAAGATTTAGCTACATTTGAAATGAAAGCTCTGGGACTCAAATCCAATCTAAGAGATAGCAGGAATGTTTATCATGTTAGGAAAGAAAGCTCGGTAACTCACATCCAACCCAGAAGGTGATGAAAGGACCAGATTGAGAAAGAAAGCATAAGACTCGCATCCAAGTCAAGAGCTGATCGGAAAGTTATTATAGCTACATTGGGAAGCAATGCATAGAGACTTAGATTTAACCCAAGGGTTAGCAGGAATGTTTGTCACATTTGGAAGGAAAGCTTAGGGACTTACATCTAACCAAGAGGTGACAAAAAGACTAGATTGAGAAGGAAAGCACAGGCACTCACATCCAACTCAAGAACTGATCGGAAAGATATAGCTACATCACGAAGGAAAGCACAAGTACTCACATCTAACTTATGAGGTTGCAAGAGGGAATCAAAATTAGGTACCAACTCCGAGAACATTGTGTGTGCGGAGAACTTTTTGAAAGAATGTGGAAAAATTGTGGAATTTTCTTGTAGAGTTGTGAGGTCTTGTGAAAATAAAAGTTGTGAAAACTTGTGCATTTGTTGGAATTTGGGCTGCAAAGAGTGTAGATTTTCAAGGAAACTTGTTTATCATTTTTATCTAATTTTTCTTTTTTTCTTTTATTATTAAGATATTTTACAAATTTGATGCTCTTTCATTCTCTTTTAACTTTGAGTTTTAATTTCAATTATTATATGACTTTTTTTGTGTCATTCTTTGTTCATTACAGTTTGGGACCAACGTATGGTCCTACAGCTTTTTATCAATCACACAAATGTGGAAATTTAATGACACATGCTGAGGTAAAAGGAACTGATCTTTGTTAATAAATTTTTGAAATGTAGTACAAATGATGATATGATGATGCCATCCAAAACAATATTATGAGTACGTCCATGTAGAAACTGTAATCTCGTATGTCATGTCCTCCTTGCTCTGGTGCAATGCAAAAAGTAGCAATAATTTGTCTGTCCTCTAAGGCCATCTTGTTATAGAGCTAAAATCCTAAGCCACACTCCATGACAAAAATCATGTTGCGTAAACTTAGAGGTACATCTATCTCACTGCTCGAGCAGGCGTAGTCCCTCTAAGTTTGGGTTGGGCTGATATCCATACAGTACTTTGTTATCATCCTTCCTTCAAAGAGTAACTGAAACTCTTCTTCATGGAACTCTAGGGATGCAGTATTATGCAAGATTTGCACCATTTAATTTTTAAACAAGCACTAATCCTACCAATAAAGGAATTTTTACAAGTCCTTGAAACTCACCGGGGCCAACAAAATGTATCTCTTTGCTAAACAGAACATTGCTCTTGCTTATTAATGATATAGTAGAAAATAGTTTAACAAAATCATGAGGAATGACATGCGGCGCAATACAGTCCCCCTCCTCGTAAATATAGATGATGTAGTTTTTTGGAATGCAATCTGCTGCAATAACTTTTCATGTCACCATTCTCTTAATTGTTTTCTTTAATATGGAAAGCATGGGATCTACTTCATCAAGTCTTAGAATTCCTAGGGGGTTCCTTTTTCTGTCTTTTGCAAAGTTGTAACAATAACCACATTGGATGGTTATGTTGCCCTTTCCTCACATCCTTTTTTGTGGCTATTAATATGTTTCCTTTTTTAACAGTCCAACTTAGATTTGTTCCCTTAAATAAGAAACACGGTCGAGAATCTTCTTTTCATCACATTCAGAAAATACCCTAGTGTGCAACTCGAGTCCTTTCAGAATATTAACAAACTTTTCTTGGATTTCCACATAATTCTCAAATTCTTGCTTCTGCGCCCTAAATATCTTCTCTAGCTCAGACTTAGGAATAATCTACAACCATCACGACTACTCCTCTAAGTGATCTATTGAAGAAATCGATGGCTATTATGGCTTGACAAATAATGGTATGTATGAGTCTACATCTAGATTCTCTACGCTTCTAAAAATCATTGAGGTTGTAGTATATTCATCAAAAGTTTTTTAACGCTCTACGTGGAGAACATTACCCTCTGGGAAGTCCGTGAATGCTCCTGCTGATGATGTCTGCCTTGGTATCTCTGTGTTTCATGTTGGACATCCTTCATAAAGTTTATTGGGGATCTCTGGCTCGTCGTCTATAACTGGGGCTATGGTAGAAGTCCCTCATAAAGTCTAGTTGGGGGTCTCCTCTATAGAAATTGGAGTGAGCTCTATGGATGCCTCTATGGATGCTTCCTCTCCAATAAATCTAAAACCCAGTGTTTGCGGTGATTAAATTTTTTGTGTTGCATGCGTCTTAGTGTTGCACCTAGGAATCCTCTGGAAGTAGCAGTGACCAATTCCTTTGTCGGCATCAAAATCATGGACTAAACATGACCATCCCTCTCCATCAAGTCTGGTGTATCTAGCACTTTTTCTAACTTCTTTATTCTTAAAGAAAATTCCTCCTTTGTGTTTTATCTCAGTACTGAGTTTAATCTTTTTGTCTCTCTGTGACTGACTATACTCATCAAGGGGCCTTTATAATTCATATTAGCCTGTCCATAACACATAATTTATGATGCCACTGCATTCCACTTTCTCCACATCAAGTGTGAGATTCAAGCCATCTTTAAAATTGAAAATGAGCTTGTGTTCCAACCTTCTCGTGCAGAAGACTGGAAAACATCAACGTGCTGAAATTTAAAATGACAAGAACATTAGTAGTTCATTATTAATTATATTTTAAATTTTACATTTGAAAGAATTTTATTTAATATTACTTTGTGAAATTCAAAATTTAAATAAGGACCTTTAATGCATAAATTTTATTTCATTAAATTTTATCTTGTTTGACCAAAATTTACTATAAATTTTCTTTGGACCCAGTCACAGACACTGGCCATAGTTATTTTCATAACAAGTATCATCCTTCAAAACATCACATCGTGTAATACTACTTTAACTCATAAGATCCTCCATAGTAAACCTTCAAAGACTGTGTCAGTAACCAAGTCACAAAGAAGAAACCATAGCCAAATGATTCAGAGGGTTGTCAAGGCTGGGTTACAAAGATAACATTTGTTGATGAGATTCCTCACTAGGAGGAACTCATAATGCTTGAGATCTCTCCATTCCCTTGAGGGAGTAGGTTTCATCCATGGATGTATACCACAGGATATGAGGCCATTTGTAGGATTTTCACTGCTCTGCCATTACCCCATGGTCAAGGTGAGGTTAGGGAAAAGCCCACTCCTATCACAGTGTCCATACAATATTGGAAAAATTGGCTGCCTAGGAAGGGTGTTCAGTTGTTGGGTTACTCAAGCGGGTAAGATGCGTAGAATCTTCCTAAATGAAGAAAGATATTTTGAAAGATGTCAAATTTGCTTGTCAGTCCCAAAGATCCGTTTAGGTTCAACCAACTTGTATTTCTCTCAGATTGTTTCAGGAAGTCGAGTCAGTATCATTTTAGATACAACCATAATTGCTATAAGGCATGTAGGATGTCGACCAGTCAAGTATCGTCTGGGTCCGAGAATACTATCTTTCATTGTTTGTAAGGATGCTCTATAAGAAGATAAGGGAAAGATGTCACTCAAAGATGTACTTGGTCTACACCTCGGGGAGCATGCCTCTCTTCAACATGTCGATGCCTCTACCGAGACACTCCGTCTCAATGCATCACCATCAAAAAAGAAGGTATGGATACCCAATTTTGCCTCACCAAAACCGTTTGATGAGCCCCAGTCACAACAGTTAGCTTCTCTGGAGGTCAACCAAACATAAATTATTGACATTACAGATGAAAGGAGAGAAGTTGCCTCTGCCAATAGTGATGATCAACAAGAGAAATAATCCACCCAGAGTATAATACTAGAGAATGAAATTCACAAGATGGCTGAAAAACATTTTTGGGAGGCCTTAGCCCATTATAAGGATGGTGCATCGATTTCAAAGGCTAAACCTTACCCCAAAAGCTTTGTGTCACCAAACTTCAAGATGTTCGACATAACTAGAATACCCAGATAGCATATAGCCCATTATGAGCCAGTTGTTATAATGTCAGAGGAATCGAAGCCTTGCTTTCTCATCATTTTGTGAGAAACTTGTCAGGGATAGCATGGTAGGTTGGGTTGCCTAATGGATCAATGAAGAATTTTGTCAAGTTGGAGCCCTTATTCGTTAAGAGATTTATTAAAGCACAACATCACAACACCATAAGCGACCTTGTAGTGGAAAGAAAAAAGTCTAATGAGACCATGGTAGATTACATCTTGAGGTGGAAAAGCTTAAGCATAAAATGTGAGCCACAGTTACAGGAACAACATGCAATTGAGATTCTAATCCAAAGCATTCACGAACTAGTATCTTTCATGCTTAAGGGACTCATAATTGAGTCATTTGAAAAGTTTCTAAGAAAAGCTAGCAACCTATAGAAAGAAGTCAAGCACATGGTGTCCTAAGAAAAGGTTGACAGGTCCAGAGCAGCCAGAGCTTTCGAGAAGAAGTCCGGGACAATAAAGACAGTCGACAAAGGAATAATCAATGAAGATTCAGGTCATGCATTCTCACCGAAATTCCCAGCATAGTTAGCCTCAGTAGCAGTGACAGGTAAAATAGTATGGTCAGTCTGTTAGTAGTCTTCCTAATGAGGGTCATACCAGAAAGATGATAGGTGGGGTCCATCATCTGCAAACCGGATGAATAGGGTGTATTCTTTCAAGAATGAAGCTTTGCCAAAGATATTCAGAAATTTGATGAAGAGACCTGAATTTCAATTGCAAGAACCAAAGAAGCCAAAGGAATTTGATAGGAAGGATCATCCCAATTTTTTCCCATATCATAGAATACTTGGCGTACCATTGAGGGCTATTTTAGTTGCAAGGATTGGCTCGAGAGGAATTTGAAAGAAATAAATATAACAATAATAAAAGAATTTTTAAGAGAATATGAAAAAGGTTCTATAAATATGATTTCAGTTGAGGCAATTACTCCAATATAGCCAAATTCAGATGAATATGGATGGAGCACAGTTTGGATCAAATCATCTAAGAAGATACTTGATTAGATTTAAACCGCTTCAACACAGCCGCCACCTAGAGTCATCAGCTTGCAAAGCCCAAGTTGAAGATTTCACTGGAGAAGTCGCCGCAACCAAAGAATAAGGATATGCCTGTAAAGACAAATTGTGTGAGAGGTATGATAGGGTCTGCCTCTGTTAGATTGGTTGTCTCAGATTTAGAGGAGAAATTCCTCGAACCCCTAAACATGTATGATTTTTTCCCCCCTCCCTCACCCCGGGTCTTTTGAATATAACTCTTAGGATTTCATCTACATTTTAATTGTCTTTAGTGATAACATAACTGACTGTGACCAATTTAACCTCGATCTCAATTTATCCTCAAATCATACTTAAGACCGATGAGCACGTTAAAGAAAATGAAAAAGATATCGATGACACTGGTTACTGCATTCTGGGAGTGGGGAGCCAATCCTCAAAACTGGTATAAGGCCCTCTTAAGTGGAACAAGGCTTTTAATTTTAATTTTGAGGCTGGTATCTAAATTCTAGTTCTCATCCTGGGGTCATTACCTAAATTTGTATTCCCATCCTTTGAGATAGGTGTGAGGCCCCCTTAAATAGAACAAGGCATCCTACTCTCAAACCTAGAGATTGGTGTGAGGCCCCCTTAGATAGAATGAGGCTTTTAATTTTCATTCCAACACTGGTACCTGAATTTAAATTCTCATCCTAGGGTCAGTATCTAAATTTTGATTCCCGTGTTTCAATATAGGTGTGAGGACTCCTTAAACGAAACAAGGCATCCTACTCTCAATACTCAAGATGGGTGTGAGCCCCGCTTAAATGGAACAAGGCTTTTAATTCACATTCCAAGGCTGGTACCTAAATTCTAGTTCTCATCTTGGACTCAGTGCCTAAATTTTTTTTATCATCCTCAGGGATAGGTGTGAGGCCCCATTAAATAGAACAAGGTATCCTATTCTCAAACCTTGAGATCAGTGTAGAGCCCCCTTAAATGGAACAAGGCTTCCTAGTCTCATTCCAAGGCTGGTACCTAAATTCCATCTCTCATAATGGGGTCAGTAACTAAATTCTGAGTCTCATCCTTTGAGATAGGTGTGACAGCTTCTTAAATGGAACAACTAATCATACTCTCAGTCCTTGAGATTGGTGAGAGGCCCCTTTAAATGGAACAAGGCTTTTGATTCTCATTCTTTGGCTAGTACATAAATTCTAGTTCTCATCCCGAAGTTAGTAACTAAATTATAATTCCCATCCTTTGAGATAGGTGTGAGGTCTCCTTAAATGGAGCAAGGCAACATATTCTCAATCCTCAAGATTAGTGTGAGGCCCCCTTAAATAGAATCGGGCTTATGATTCTCATTTTGAGGCTGGTACCTAAATTCTATTTCTCATCCTGTGGTCGGAACCTAAATTGTGATTCCCATCCTTTGAGATAAGGGTGAGGCCCCCTTAAATGGAACAAAACACCCTATTCTCAATATTCAAGATTAGTGTGAGGACCACTTAAATGGAACAATGCTTCTGATTCTCTTTTTGAGGCTGGTAACTAAATTCCAGTTCTCATTCCAGGTTTAGTACCTAAATTCTGATTCCCACCTTTCGTAGTAGGTGTTAGGACAACTTAAATGGAACATAGCATCTTATTATCAATCCTCGAGATTAGTAAGAGTCCCCCTTGAATGGAATAATGCTTCAGATTCTCATCCCAAGGTTGGTACCTAAATGCTAGTTCTCATCCCGTGGTCTGTACCTAAATCCTGATTCCCATTCTTCAAGATAGGTGTGAGGCCCCATTAAATGGAACAAGGCATCATATTCTCAATCCTCGAGATCAATGTAAAGCCCACTTAACTGGAACAAGGCTCTGGATTTTCATTCCAAGGCCTCTCATTCCAAGTTTAGTACCTAAATTTTGATTCTCATCCTTTCAGATAGTTGTGTGGCTCCCTTAAATGGAGCAAAGCATCCTATTCTTAATCCTCGAGACCGGTGTGCAGCCCCCTTAAATGGAATAAGGCTTTTGATTCTCATTTCAAGGTTGGTACCTAAATTCCAGTTCTCATCCTAGGGTCAGTACCTAAATTTTGTTTCCATCTTTTGAGGTGGCTGTTAGACACCCTTAAATGGAACAAAGCATCAAATTCTCAATCCTCAAGATCAGTGTGAGGCTCCCTTAAATAGAACAATGCTTCTGATTCTCATTCTAAGGCTACTACCTAAATTTTAGTTCTCAACCCAGGGTCAGTACCTAAATTTCACTTCCCATTCTTTGAGATAGGTTTATGACCATGAATCCTATTTTGTTATTTTTCCGCACTTTTAATCTACCTCTTGAGTTCGATGTGAGTCCCTCTACTTTCCATCTCAATCTGGTCTCCCCACACATAATTCTATCTCCCAAAATTTTAAATCAAAACTAAAATCAAATTTTAAATTTAAGACATCCAAATCAAATTGATTCTTGGCCATGGCCATCAGATTCCATGACGGTTGTCTCCAGCCTCCCTTTTATATTTTCCCAGTGCGAGTCTCTGTTTACTCCCAAGTTGAAATCTTCTTCGCTTCTTCTCTGATTTGTTCTTAGTGTATTAGCCTGGAAAGTCATGTTGGCTTTGTTGATTTTTTTGGTCAATGACAATATGTGTGATGTGCTTTCCCGAGACACCACACCTATTGGGGGTCCATTTGTTGATCTTACTATTGGTTGAGGTCAAGTCTCTTCCTTAGAAGCTTAGGATCTAGCCAAAGAACTTTCATGTTGACTATCTTTGAGGACTAGTGATGACACCCTAACCTTTAGAAGTTATAAAACTCCTTTTTTTCTCATCATTAAGTTCCACATGTTGGTTTTGAGCTCTAAAACTTAGTAGCTAGAGTCAATATGGGGGAACTCAAGAGGAGTCCTCGTAGGACTGTTTGGATTTAGGGTTTACCCTAGAAGATGTGGTCGTGGTCAGTCTCACACACACATACATTTAATACCCCTCACTTACACTCACAACCTCAACCTTAACCAAATATGCTTAGTTGATCCCTCACTCTTTTTGGCAACACATGTTGATGGTCCCCTAAACCATTTATTTTAAGCTAGGGCTTAGGTAAGACAAACACACGGGGGATCTAAAGTGGGGTTTATCTTTTTATCATGGCTTATGAATGCTAATTTCATGATTGGCATCCTATTGAACCCCTACTCTACTTGAAAACCCAATTTTAGCCTTCTGCTGCTAAACTTTGCCATAACTACCTAATTGCAACTATACCCTAAATTTTTTATAAATTCCCAAAATCTCCAAAATCATTCCAAATGTCCCCCAAAATCAATTTGAATCACTCCATTGAGTTGAATTTAACCAATCTGACCAATTTTGACCAAAATCCCAAAATTACCCCTTAAGGCCCAATTACCCTAATTCACCTCCAATTTCCCCTAAATGTATCCCATAGTTCCCTAATTTTAATTCCAAACTCAAAATCATTATGTCTAAGCATGATTGAAACCAAATTGAAGCTCAATAGAACCCAATTTCAATCCTAGATTCCAAGCCCAACCAAAAAGCCCAATTTGACCATATATACAATTTCCTCAAAATGAACCCCCTAGCCTATCCAATTTCCCCAATTTTATTTTCAAACTACATATAACATTCCTTTAGACCAAATTTAACTTTTAAGTGGCCCCAGCCTAGCTTTAAATCTCACTCAAATCCAAACTAGGCCAAACTCCTCAAATTTGCACCAAAGTCTAAATTCCAACAAATTGAACCTCTTAGCTCCAAAATTTCTACTCGATTGATATCCAAAACCCTTCATCACAAACCCTTTGATAAATTTGAACTATCATAGCCAAACATAAATCCTTTCCTAATCCAAACCTAAGTCTAACCCAAATGCCCAAAAATTTGTCATGGGTCGAATTCCACTAAATTGAACTTCCAAATAAATTCAAAACAACCCAATTTCTTTTCAAAACTCCTCATGATAATATCCAAGGCAATTTGATCAATCAATTTAGTTAAACTTAAAGTCTAGCCAAACCCAAACTCAAATCCAAGCTCAGGGCATGATTTTGAACCCAACACTTGAATTGAACCAAACTCATTCAAATTGACTAAGACATGGTCACCACAGTCATCCTTTGGACCCGAGGGGGACCAGTCTAGACCCACCTAGCCCAACCTACATGAGCCATGGACCAAGCTCACTTGATTTATGGGATCTTTTCCAATATTTAATCAACCAAGGGAGATATGTCATTAGCCATCAAACCCCCAAGCTAATCTCAATTAAGGTTTCCCTTGGATCCCTTGAGCCACCTAGCCACCAAGCCTAACCTGGGTGGTTGGCTAGCCTAGTCACTGGAAAACACAAAAAACAAGAGGCCCCCATGGCCAAAACAAAAATTTAAAGCTCCAAGACTTTGCTCACTCCCATTGGACATTTTAGCTTCTCTTCCCTCCACCTAAGCTGCCCTTTACACCCGTTGGCTAGCCATGGTGGCCACTCCTTCCCCCTCTATTTAAACTCCAACTCCCATTGTTGAAGGAGGATACCATCAATTTCCTTGGGGAAACTCTGCCAAATTGCTTCTAGAGCTCCTCCAATACCTTCTAAGCCAATCCCAATCATCTTTCAGCCATCTTCCTTACTTTTTTAGCTCAATTTCTACTAGTGTAATTTTTAGCCATTTCTTAAAACTCCAAAAAACTTCAAATTGATTATTCTAAAAGCATCCACAAACCTAACTAAAAAGATTCCCACTACTGAGCCCTATAACCTAGCCCTTGATCAAGGCCACATCACCATTTCATTGAACTTTTATCTAGGCCATTAACTTGAGGAAAAGCACTTCTAGGAGGTTTGCTAGACTCTACTGAAGCTCCCACAAACTTTTGATTGAGGTCTCCCCTGTTAGACTCAGGTAATGACCACAAACCATAATTTTGGCTCAGTTTGGGCTTTTGTAAAGAGAAGTTTGATTTCATAAGCAAGTAACTGTATATATGTATTTGTCTTGAGTAGATGAAAGTGTAGGAAAAAACCTCATGTGATTTGGTTGAGTATCAAGAGAGATCATAAGGTTTTATGTTGGATGGTTCCAAGGTTAGGACGATCTGAAACAATGACGGAGAGTCGTCAGATCATGCATGTATCACAAGAATAGTGGGTAACTGATCCCTGATAACTGCTTATATGCAACAGTATAACAAGAATTGTGATTATATTTTTCACTTATATTTCGTTATTTTGTAACAAAATTAAAAAACTTGATCTTGAAGAAAAATAAGAATTTAACTTTTAATTTATATATATTTGGATAATATACAAGTATACGTATCGTTATCAAGGAATACAAAACTTTTTGATTAAGACTTGAATATTGAACCCATAGGGAACATAAGCAATATGCACTTTTTGGAAAACTTTCTATTTTTAAAAAAATAATTATTTAAAATAAAGACACTTTCACAGTAATGAAAGTTTAAATATTTTTGGTAATTTTAATATTTTGACAAAAATAGTACAAACTTAAAAAAATAAGTCGAGTTTTTGTGAAGAAAATCACAAAATATGAAAATAACATTCTCTTTATCATGAATCAGCAATAGGTGTAGGAATTCTATTGTTAAATTATGCATATTGTGTTGTGAAAAATATGAGCAAAAATATTCTTTACCCTTACTAGAGATGTTATAAAGAATATTGGCTAATTTAAAGTTTGAATAGTTCTGAAGACCAGCTAGGCAGGGAAGATACTAGCTCTCACTCTAGAGTTCCCTTGATTCTCTCCACCTCGGGACTAACATCTCATATCAGAACCTAAAACAATAAACGAAGTTGGGGGCTTTAACCTGTTACTTTAAATTCCTCTAACTCTACACACTTCAATGAATATTTCTCTATTTATTTGCACTCAATCATATGAACTACATTCTCATTCATACCACCTCATGAGATTCTTTCCAATTGTTGACTGAGACAATATCAGCCCAGTTTTTACATGTTCTCACAACAAATTTTAACATCATGATAGGCCAAATCAAGAAGTAAATGAAGTACAGGGATTTAAATCACCACAACTTCTTTCAACATTAAAGATCAATACTCTCCACAACTTCCATGCAACACTTAATTACTTATCATTTTAAGAAGAAAGATAAAGAAAACTACTCAGAATCCTTTGAGAAAACAAAACCATACTTTATTTTAAAAGTAGAAATCATTATCAAACCAAAAAGTCTCAATTAAAACCAAAATTAGTCTAAAACAAAAGATAAAAAACTTATCTCAAGTCCTCCAACAAACTCTTGAAGTTCCTTTGAATCTCTTCTCTTTTACAGCACTCTCAATATAAAACTAAAATAAAAAGGATAAATATGTGGTGCCTGGAAATCTCTCCAACTAACTCCCTAATTTTTGAACTTTCAAAACTTTTCCAGTACTTTCAAGACCTCTTTCAAAGTCACAATCTTCTTTCCATTATAATTCTCAAATAAAGTTCATTGTTATCTCTTCAAAATGTTTCTTGATTTGATTTATTTCCCCAAGAGATGCATCCTTTTGCAATAATTTTTGTCCATGGTGGTTGTAACCACTGACCGACCTTTTTGTTTTTGTAAATTGACAATTACAAGAATTTGATGACGCTACTAGAAAATTTAAATTCCAGCAAAGGTGTCAAAAATCTTGACTGTGACTATATATAAATCTATATGTTTGATTTAATAAAGATGTATAGGTATAATATTCAATAATGTCAAAGTCGAATTATTCAACGCAAGTATACGTATCCCTCAAGTAATATAGGGCTCTAATGGAGTCCTAGTTATCGATCCCACAAGGAGAAATAGAATACTACGGACTAAGGCTTAATAAAAAGTAATACTTCAACTACAACAAAGGCGTTCAATTTGTTTATCTATCACTAATAGGCAATTGAAATAAGTAGATAAATTAGATAACTAATAAATAACTAAAGATAGAAAGTAAGGTTTAATTCGTGATATTCAATATATAAGAAAGCATCATTCTCCTTGCCAAGAAATTATAGTGAATGGATAAAATGAATTAGCTAAATTTATATTATGTCAAAAAGGAGCATTCCTATTCTTTACCCTTTGGTCCAGACATAAAGAACATTGTTGATCCTATGCTTGGTTACTGATTCTGCGGCTAGGCTGGAAGGATACCGGCTCTCACTTCGAAGCTCCCACGTTCCCCTCACCTGAGGGCTAACATCTACACATCAGCACCCAAATGATAGGACTGAATTGGGGATTCTAGTCTGTCACTCTAAAATCTCCAACTCTATGCCCGATAGTAATATTTCTCTTTTTATTTGCACCAAACTTCCAAGGGCTTTGACCTCCCTGAATCTTGGATGTAATCCTCACTTTAGTTGTAAAACTCAACATATTTTAACAAATCAATTGGCCAAATTGAAAGTAAATTAAGATTGAAGTGAAAAGATCATCACAATTTCTTAAACATTTTTATGGCTTCACCAATTCAAATCACCATTTCACAAATCTTGAGACAAGGAGAAAGACAAGAAAACTACTCAGAACTCATGGGGAAAGCACAACAAAACTCGAAATTCATATATAAAATCAAAGACATACAAACTATAACAAGTAAATAACTTATCTCTAACTTTCTCCCCAAGAACACTCCTTGAAGTTCCTCTAAATCTCTTCCTTTCCTTACAACAGAGAGAATTCCTCTTCAAAGTAGCAAGGAGGAAGAAATCTCTCACTTTCCCTCCACTCTTACAATTTCTCGAAGAATTCCTCACAATTACACGCTCTAGCAAGCTCTCTACACACTAATGGAACCTATCTAACCTCCAGGACTATTCTATTTTTGGCCAAAATCTTCTCTTTAAAGATGTGGATGAGCTTTCCCAAGAGTTGCTTGTGCACGCCTCCAAAATCCGGCCTTATCCATTGTACAAGTACACATAACCGTCAATCCCTCCGTCGGCGGCCTCGATGGCGCTGTCGGCGGCCTTCTGGAGATTTTGTTCTATAGCCTCGGGAAAATCTCACCGTTGGCGGCGTCGATGGCGTCGTCGGTGCCCTAGTGCAATTCTCCACATTTTGGTCCTTTTTGCTCTAAATTTGTTCCTTTTTGCATATTTTTGCTCTATTGACCTTAATTCATCATTCCTGTAACAAAACATCAAAAATACCTTTCTTTAAAGTGCAATATCATTAAAAACAGTATATAAGAGGTACGAAAATCTGAACATATTTTACTTTGGTCAAAATCCCCCAAAGTTAACTATTACTTGTCTTCAAGAAATTTTACTACTATATAAAAGTTATGATCTACTGCAGTAATACTTTAATATAGAAATACTATAAGTTTGATTTAGATAAATATCATAGTGAGATTTTCAGAAAAAATTCAAGTAATTGAATTAACTCTATAGCCATCAGATGATCTAGTCATCGAGTTTTAAGAGTTCTACTTTTTTATTTTTTTCAAAAATGACTATAGATTGCAATATTAAGTCACTTAGAATATTCAAAACATAAGAACTTCATGAGAACTCTATTAGTAAAAAGATCTATTCCATAAATATAAGTTCAGGAATATATTTAAGTTTTCCCTTTAGGTAGGTCCAGTGAAGCCAATTTTTTATTAGGCATCTCCTCAAGCTTCTCCTCACTTTTATATTTTTTTCTTTCTTTTCTTTTCTCTTTTTCATTTGGATTGCTTTCAATCCTATATATTTTTCTTTTCTTTTCTGGGATTGTTGTCAATCCTTTCTTTTTTCTTTTTCAAGTGAGGATTACCATATCTGGATAGCCTTTAATGATTTTGAACTTCACTTTTCGTTCCCTAAATTTGAAACTCAAAGCATTTCTTATCTTATAAATATTTTATAGCTTTCACATCATTGAATCCCATTCTTTTCTTCTCAAATGAATTTCCAGATTCTTAATACTTCAAAATATAGTTTCCTTTACTGTCAATGGTTAGCTATAATCTTATTCTCTTATACTAAATATCTTAAGTTACAAAATTAATTTTCATTACAAAAATATTTCTTTAAATCTACCATAATATTTAAATAGTTACAAAAATATAGTTACCTGAATTAAATTCACTACATATAATCATATAAATAATTTTTGAAACTATTGAAATAGAGGACATCTAATAGTTAATCTTTTTCTTCCCTCCCCCAAACTTAAATTTTTTAATATGAAATAAAGGTGGAAAGAAAATACTATAAATATAAATCATACCTTAGTATTGTAGGCATCTTTATCATTCTGAAATTTCTGCAGGCCTTCTTAAATTTTTACTTCACCTGGTCTGTAATATTAGGAGCTTTCTACACACATAAATCATTAGAGGAATTTCTGGGAAATGAAATTTTGAAATAAGTATAAAACTGAAACATTAAATAAGCACAACATTTCGTAACACATACACAATACTAATAAAACAATTAAAATTACGAAATAAAAATCACATTACAAAACAATGCACAACACTACTCAACATCTATTAAACTACACATGCATATTTAACTATAACACTAACTTTATAACAAAAATTAAAATCATTCAAGTACAACGAAATAATAATAATAAAAGTCTAAATACATAAACATTCATTTCTACTACAAAAAAACTACATAAAATAAAAATACAAACATAAGTACATCAATTTCATTCTAAATATCAAAATCCCAAGCTATTTCATCATCGCCTTGATCAACAAGTGGATTGGGTTGATACTGAGTATATCGGAGGCATTCAGGAAATGTAACATCAGGCTCTCCTTTGTAGTGTCGGGCCTGAGTGTCATAATAAGCTATCTCAAAATCGGAATGCCTCAGCAGGTACTCTCTGTCATAATCATGTCGGCGTTCTAAACCTTCAATCCTTTTGTTTATTAAATCTATGCTCTTCCTATGCAAGATCAACTCATTCATCAAATCTTCTAAGGTAAGGGAGGTAAAAGGAGGAGGAGGGCCATAACTTGTAGAGGGAACATCTCTATTGGTAGAAGGTTCCTGACTCCTACTTCCAGTTCTCCATTTCTCATGAGATACATAAGTCTTCAAATTAGATTTACTAATGGGTTTCATAGGGTGAACCCATTCTTCCTATCTAGCTTCTACTCCGGAAAGTTGGCAAAGTGTATAAATAAGTCCAGGATGTCCTAGACCTCCACTAGTCTTACTTCTTGCCGTATTCAATATATTCTGAAAATAATTCTACCCACATTTATAGTTTTATTATTCTGAGTACAAAAATTCAGAATTGCTCTATCTCTAGTTACCTCACTGTGGTGATAAGTCGGCAACAGAGTATAGGAAATGAAATAGTGTCACGCCTTAGTGGTGGCATTCAACATGGAAGCAGAAAAGCTTACCCGTTCTCGTTGCTTTATCTTCCACGTTCCTTTCCCATCAGTGAGAAAGTTAATCACATCATTGAGGGGGCCTTCCATCATACTAAATGATTCATAGTGGCAGTTGTAAGAATCCGGGACTTCATAGAAAGTGTTAATGCGGGCGGCGGTAAATTCCACGGGAAATCCACGCACTTGTTCGATTCAGTCTTCAGAATTAATCACATTGGGGTAGAACTCCTTCACCACATTTGTATCGGCTTTATTGGTGGTGTAACAAAAGTTTTATCACCTTCACTCGGCAATAACCTGTTCAATTTCTCCTCCCGGACTCTCAAAAACTCGATCTTGTATACATTTTTTTTCCTTTAAGTATTGAAGTAAATCGAGTTTGAGCCCTTGAATTTCTTTGAGATCCATGAATTTCTTATAATATGTAAATCATGGCCCTCAATGGTAATTCAAAGAGTTCAACATTAAGATCCATGAATTTCTTCCAAGATATTCTTTACATTTTCAAATTTTCAAGTTTCCTCAATGTGGAAGAAATACAAGGTGAAGATCAAATATTTTTAACCTGGAGTGAAGCTCTTACCTAAAGAAGATCAAATCCGGTATCAAAAAGCTTTGAAATTGTCTCCCAATCCAAGATTTTCTAAGCCCTAATTCAAAATTGGTGTTTTAAGAGGAAGGGGATGATGAATAATGACGGTTGACCGGTCAAAATCACGGTTAAAGAGGTACTTTTGCAATCTCGTCGACGGTGGGATATATGGCGCCGTCGGCGCGCTCTATTATGTTTTTGAACCTAAGTCTCGGGAAATTCCCACCATCGTCGGCGTCAAGGGCACCGTCGACGGGCCCTATTGATTATGTCCAAATTTCATATTTTTGTAATTTTGATCAATTCTGAGCCTAAACGATATTTGTTTAATCTTTATAAACATAATTTTGAATAGTTAAATGATGTACTTAACACATACAAACTTTCACAAAACATAACATAAAATTTATATATAAATTCCAAGGGGTACAACATGCGTTACATAACACACCTAAATTTGGTATTTTCTCAACCTCAATAAATTAATTCAGCGTCGCAATCCAAACCACAACACACAAAATGCTGAAAACATAACATCCTATGCTTAGTCTCAACTATACAGAGATCTATAAGCATAATTCTAAAGCAAAGCAAATATAAAGTT
>NEWO01000091.1:1753347-1768478 GCA_003013225.1 Phalaenopsis aphrodite
GTAGTTTAGAGAAATGAAATTAGGAATATTTAAGATTTATTGGGATTTTCTAGGAATTTTTTGAATTTTTCGGAATTTTGGGTCCAAGCGGGGAATTTTGGTAAATTGGGAGTGTTTTAGGGGTAAAAGGCCAAGATGGGTATTTTGGTAGAGTTGAGGTACCAGTCATCACCAACAAGCCATGGAACAATGGAAACCCCATTTTGGGTCCTCTACATAGTGGTCTTAGCCAAACCATAGCCCTAGGGCTAGTAGATTTAGGGGCAATCTACATGAGTATCCCAAAAGATCAAGGGATCTAGGCTAGAAATTTGAGTTTAGGGTTGTGAGTGAATGTGGGTTCATATGAGTGTAGTGAGACCAACACCCAAGGTTAACCTTAAGGTCCAGCAGTCCTAAGGGTGACTCATCTTGAGTTTCCCCCATAGTGACCCTAACTACTAAGTGCTAGAGGTTAGGACCAATATGTGAAACTTCAAGTTGAGTAAAGAAGAGGGTAGATATTCCAATGGTGAGGGTTCCATGTCTAGTTTTCTAAGAATAGTCAATAGGAAAATCCTATGGCTGGACCTTAGGCTACTAAAAGGGAAAAACTAAACCTCAACCAAAAGTGAGGTCAACAAAACCTAATGTACAAAAAAATAGAACTGCTATATACTTTTTAAAAAAAAGCAAAATTTAGGTGTAGAGTTATCTAAATACATAAGAATTAGAAGGTATGTATGTAAATGAAAAAACTAACTTTGTATTCAAAGACACTTGTAACACATGCAAAGAGGGCTTTTGTTGGAAATGAAAAAGAATTCCCAATTGAAACAAATAGATAAAATGATGTGACAATTCAGTTAATATATGTTGAATATAATCATTTCTACTCAGATTTATTTAGGAGGATGCATTTCCAAGATAGCTTTAATCTTATCCAGGTTGATCTCGATTCCCCGATGACGGACAATGAATCCTAGGAACTTCCCAGAGGTAATGTCAAAGGCGCACTTTAAGGGATTCATTTTACGGTCGTATCGTTGTATCCATTTGAACACGATCCTTAAATCATACAAAAGGTTTATTTCTTAATTACTCTTGATGAACAAATCATCCACGCAGCATTCCACTTGGTTTTGAATGAGGTCATCAAAAATCTTTGTTATTGCAAGTTGGTATGTTGCTCTAGTGTTTTTTAGGTCGAACGACATCACTGTGTTATAGAAAATTCCAATTGGTGTTCTGAATGCTGTAAGTGCTACATCCTCGAGAGCCATCTTGATTTGGTTGTATCCCAATGATCCATCCATGAAAGAGAAAATTTCATGTATAGAAGCGATATCCACCATCATTTCCGGTAATGGTAGTGGAAACTCATCTTTTGGACATGCTTTGTTCAAATCCCTGAAGTCGACGCAAACATGGATTTGTCCATTTATCTTCTTGACAGGTACAATGTTAGCTAAACATTTGCGGTATTGTTCTTTGTTGAAAAAGTTAGCATCTATTAATTTTTCACTTCTACAATTACTTGTTGCTCTATTTCGAGGCGCATTCTTCTGGGAGCTTGTTTTATTGGGTTCATATCTTTGTTTACCTCGAGTTTATGAACTGCAACCTCTGCTGACAGTCCAGGTATTTTGTCATAACTCCATCCGAAGCAATCTTTAAATTTTGTTAATAATTTGATCAACTATAGATATTCTTCATTGTTGAGTAAAGAACTTATAAATGTAGGTCGGGGTTGTTCTTCAGTCCCAAGGTTGATTTCCTATAACTCATCAACCGTTTGATTTAATTTTCTCCTCAAATTCTGGTGGAACACTTTCTATTAGCTGATCAGTAGAGTCATCCTCTATATCGAGGTAATTCTCTTTTAATTCACTAGTAACAACCATGCAAAATTCTGAATTATCGACGGGTCCGACTGTACCAAATTTGAGACCCTCTTTCGAGTTGGGAGTTAAAATTTTAACACTCCATAACTTTTTAAAAAGTTTTAATTTATCTTTTGGCATTTTTTTTGGTAAATTTCCTTGTTGAATGAACTTTTGTACACAAGGTGAAAAGTAAGAAAAAGGCAATTCTATTAATACATTAGGATTATCATTTAAATTTTAATGATTTTCATGATTAGTAGAGGTAGAAGCACAGTAAAACTTGATCGGCTTTGAACCAACACGATGGACTTCCTTGACCTCTAAACTCTTAACATTTTGAAGGAGAATCGGAGTAAGGGTCATGGTGTTCACATAGTGGTTTATCTGATCATACATTGTCTCATAATCACTTTTCTCTGTATCTTCTAAGGATATCTCATACTGAGGTTTCCTCTGTTTTGTCATCATTATTTCATCTTCGGAGTTGTTTTCATCTCCAATGTTGATGGTTGACCTGGTCCGTTTAACAATTAAATTGGTTCTTCCTTGTCCACGTCCCTGGCCTCGACCTCGGGTGTGCGAGCTAAAAGAACCCCCACCAATTTGTTGTAAAAGAGTGGTGGGAGATTGTTGAAGTAGAGTTGAATGGCTTCCTCTTTGTGAATCTTCTGAATCTTCACTTTTGTTTGTTACAATTTCATGAGAGAAGACAGTTTTCTTTGGAGGCACGTACTATGCGGCATTTTCATGAATACCAACTTCATGAACTGAAAATAGTTGTAGGTCTTTTTTGATGCAATGCTCTTGTTTTTTCTTTGTAGTACTTGATACAATGGTGTAAAGATGATGGAACCATGTTGTGCTCATGAATCCATGGTCGACCAAGTAGAGCATTGAAAGAGGTCTCAGCGTTGATGATATGAAATTTAGCAGTTATTACGAGTTCTGCAACCTTCATAAGCAATGTAATGGATCCAAGGGCTCTCTCTCCCTTCTGATTGAATCCTCTTAACATCATTTTATTGGCGTAAGCTCCTGAGCTTCAATTTCCAAGTAGTTCAATGTCCGTAGACTCATCAAGTTGAGAGATGCTCCAGGATCTACTAGAACTCTGGACAACACAAATCTGTCGATGTTAACGGAGATGTAGAGTGGACAGTTGTGGTCGGCAGTACCGAGCAGCAAATCTTCATCGGTGAAGGTTACCCAGGCTATTCTTTCAATGAGCAAACTTCATCTAAGGATGTGCTGGCCAACTGAGCTAAATAAATCTCTGGGTCAAGCAAGGCTGTAACTAGAGACTCTCTCATCTCCTTTGACGGGATTAGAGCACAGTAGATGCTTAATCGGGTCGGCAACTTCCTAAGATGAGCTAGCACATTGTAATCCACTTTATATGATCCTCCAATTTTCTCTTGGTTATGTGTTTCTTCCACTTTTTGAAGTGGAGGTTGTTCTTCTCGAGTTATTATTTGCTTTCCTTTATCTACCAGAGCTATTCTCGGGGGTAATATTTTCCCGCTCCTTAAGTTTACTTTTGTAATTTCTTCTTCTTGAGATATTATTGTCGAATCTTCCGGTGTTTCTTCTTTTTCGAAAAGATCTAAGTTGATGGCAAGCGGGGCACTGTGGTGCTCTAGAATTGCTTCCTCACTCCCGATGCTGTCGTAGCTGGTATCATTGATTACTTCTTCAGTCGTGTTATTGAGTTTATCAGAATCAAGTACGATTTGAGAATCATTTTGGGGATCGAGATTGAAGCTAGATTGGTTAAAATTAGTTACGTTATCACTAGAAATAATTAAAACATAGTCGAAATCACAATCAATATATTCATAAGACCCCGGAGAGGCAAAAAAATGATCATACAAAGTCAAGGGTTTGAGGATTTTCTTCTCTAAATCCGAGACAACCAAACTAGTAGAGGCAGTCCCTATCCTACCCCCCGTGCTATCAATCTTTGTGGTAGTCTTCTTCTTTCTCTTTGTCTTTGACGATAATGGATCTTGTGGTGAAATCTTCATCTCGAGCTTGGCAGGCTGAAGTCTCTGAACGGAAGTTTGTTGTGATGCATTCTGAATTTGGTTTAATATTTTCTTGGATGATTTACTCCAAAATTCATTCCATCCATCTTTTCTAGTGTATTTGGAAGATTGCTTTGATGAATCCTTGATTTGATTTAGGACCCTCTTGAGTTTGTTCCAAGTCGTACTCCATCCATCTTCTCCAGTATATGGATCAATCGGAGAGATCGACTCGACCAAAATTACATTTATAGAACCTTTTTCAGATTCTTTTAAATGTTCTTTTAAATATTCTTTTGGGATCGTTATATTCCCTTCTTTAAGATTATTCTCGAGCCAATCCTTACAGATGAAACATTCTTCTATAGTATGTCCCAGCAATCGGAGGTACGGGCATTAATTTGGTTAATCTTGCTTATTGACCTCTTCGGGTTTCTTCACATCTGGTAGTTTGAATTCAGGCTTCTTCATCAGACTTCTGAATATTTTTGATACAGCTTCATCTTTGAAAGAATACACCATTTTCTGTCATTCTGCCAAACATATTCTCTTATTCCCTGTTCGAGGTGATCCTTCTCGAGGCGGTCGTTGGTTGGACTGGCTATTTTGTTTCTTAGACTGCTGTGATGATGATTGATGAGGATTTTTTGCATATATCTTCATTAGTTGCTTTCCTTTGTCGACAGTCGCTACTGTTCCTGATTTCTTTTCAAACACTCTGGTTGCCTTGGACTTTTCGTGTTAACCTATATGTTTGATTTCTTCTTGAAGACTTCTGGCTTTACTAAGTAGCTTCTCAAATGATTTGATGGTGAGTCCCTCGAGCATGAAAGCTACTGGCCCATGGATGCTTTTGTGTAAAATCTTGATTTCATGATTTTCGTGTAGCTGAGGTTTACACTTCATGCTAAGGTTTCTCCACCTCAAATTATGGTCTGCCAAAGTCTCATGGGGCTTCTGCTTTTTCATCATGAGCTCTCCTATAGACACATGATGTTGCACTTTGATAAATCTTTTCACAAATAATTGTTCCAGCTTAGCAAATATTTTTACTGATCCGTTGGGAAAATTGGCATACCAATCGAAGGCAATCCCTGATAAGCTGCTAATGAACTACTGGAAGTGTAAAGGTTTGCTATTTCTTATGTTGCCACAACTGGCTCGGAAGTGTGCTACATGTTGTATGGGATTTCCAGTCCCATCAACATATCTTGAACTTTTGGGACACGAAACCCTTAGGGAAGGTTACGGCATCAAATTCCTCCGGGTAAGGTATACCCATCAAAATCAATGCACCACCCTTAGATTGGGTTAAGGCCTCTCAAATCTGCTCGACAATTTGTTTAAATTCCTTTTTTGCATGGTACCTGATGGAGAATCCTTCTTTTGTTGCTCATCTCTGTTGGCTGAGGCAACTTCTCTTCTTTCATCTGTAATGTGTATTATCTCTGGTTGGTTGAAGTCTGGAGATGCTAACTGTGATACTTGAGATTGTCCTTGAACTATGGCCACTGCGGTCATGGTTGAGGCCATTACTTCTTCCTTTTCTCCAGTTGGTTGACTTGCTCATCCCTTAGGAGGATAGCTCTACGAAGTTCATCTACGGCGTTCTCTTCAACGAGAGGTTGAGCGTCGTGTGCATATGCAGCGGCCTTGGTTTCGATAACATGGACATCCATGAAATCTTCTTTAAGGTAATCATTGTAGTCAAAATCTTCATCATCATTATCATTGAGAACTCCGTGTTCCCGAGCCAACTCAGAAATCTCAAATCTGAGCTTTTCAACTTTTTCTTTGATTATTGATTCTTTGACTATCTTAAGATTTGGAGGACCCTGTTGGACCTCCTCTTCTGGCTCCTTCATCTCACTAGCAATCATTGCGACATGTCGATACTTTGGACCCTAGCCTCATTCCACAATCTTGCCCTGCAGGCTTACTGGACTGTATCGATACAGTGACCTTGGGTATCCACATCTTTTTCATTGACGATGATGTCTCAGGACAAAGTGTATTAGTAGAACATCATTATGTCGAAGGGAAGTATGCTCTCGATAGTTCAAACCAGATACAATATAAGTCAATCTCTTTGTCTTTTCCTTTAGAATTTTAGGAGCATCCTTATAGTGGGTGTTTGGCAGAATTCTTGGACCCAGTGTTAACTTAACCGGTTGTTGGCCTGTGATCCTGGTAGCGGTAGAATCAGTGGTGACAATAGCAATGTCGACTCTGCTTCCCAAGTGGAACCAGACAAGAATACGCGCAGGCAGATTTTCAGTTGACTTTCGAGATTGTTTGGCAGATCTGACGTCTTTTAGAATCTCTTTCGTCATACAAGGGGATATTTTATGCCCCACTCATTTAAGTAATTTACCGACTGAATAACCTTCTTTTGCGGCTAGCCTCTGAAAACTAAATGACTCAGGTGATAGAAGCAGGTTTCTTTCTCTCCACACCTTATCTATGAAGCGATGATAATGCACTAACAATTTTTCGGATACTCTCATATCCATCAGCCATTAAAGGATGGAATCTACTTCCCCGTATAAGTGGATATGTTTCTGATGATCCTGATTCATCTTTGAGTGGATCTTCCTTAACGAGTACCTCATCAGGATCCTAGGCTTTAATGGCCCTCCGAACTCTCCTTCTGCAGTTTCTCTTTTGAGTTAGGGTTAGTGGTGCAGTTCTTGAACTCGATCCAATTTCAAATACTGATGGTGGGATAGTTAATCCCTCAGTCAGATCTTCAATGATCATTACTTTTTTCCCCTTAGCAGCAACGGGAACAACAGGCTTGGTAGGTGTTGGGATGGCAGCAGTAGTGTTGGACTTCTTATAAGAAAGGAAGTTCTGAAGACAGCTCAAGTTGAATTTAGCATACAGCTTCTGGAGTGGTGACTTTCATCACGAGGAACGGGGCCGTTTTGAGGATAACCTCGAGGTCTTCAAAGCTAACTCCAACCTTAATGGTAGGAGCAACATTGTGTGCTTCATGGCTTGTCGACAAGTTGAAAGAAAAAGTCAACGTTGGGTTGGCAATCGCACCAGTTTTAAAATAGAAAGCTCCGGGGTTAGTTATATGGCCAAAACCTTGTAATCTTACTGCAAGCACTAAAACTAACAGAGGTTGATCTGTAGACCAGGTAAGTCTTAGTTTGTGGGGATTTTTTAAAAAAACTCTTTAGTGAAAAAGGTAATTTGAAAGTAAAAAAAATTTTAATTAATATAAGAAAATTTTAAATCATGCACAGCATAACACAATTTGATTTAATTTACAAAATAACAAATTAAAGTTAAAAAGGAGATGTGAAGAGCTTAAGACCCAGTGCGGGGCCCATTTAGCAACACACAATGCCCAAGTGGAGTTATCCACTAACACACTTATTGGGGTCCCGCCCCACATGAAGATTAAGAGAGTCCTTAATGGCCTTCTGAACCCCTTCATTCAAAGGTGATTGAACAGACAGTCCTGAAGTCCAAAGTGTTGGTCGTACTTTCCCAAGACAAAAATGGGTAAAGTATGTCAATGGAAGAAGAGTAATTTGGTCCAAGAGGGACATGGACACATCACTGTTGTGTGAAGATAATATGTCCTTATTTAAATGGAGAGAAAAGCTTATCCCCGGTGGAGTCACCAGAAGCTGTCGACAGTATTTTGGTTGGAGAAGTTGCCCGTGAGAAGTTGTCGGCCGCCGGAATTGAAATCTCGTCGCCCACTTTAGAAGGACATTTTAATTTACACATACTTATATAGTTTAGAAAAATATGAAATCAAACTAACCCCATATTTTTCATAGTTTAAATGAAAGAGCGCTATACCTCAAACCCTGTATCTATCTCGAAGGATAAACACAAGACTTGAGGATGAGGCTCGATCAAATAAACTAAGAAATGTATGATGTCCATTTGGTTTGCGAAACAGTTTTATTTGTTGACAATTTCCTCTATTTAGTATGAAGAATTAAATAGGGTATATATTAAGCTGGCTTCAGAAAAAGCTTCCTATAAGGGCAAGCCCCTATAGTTAATTACATCTTAAATGAACGAAATCACTTAAGAAAACTCTCGATAAAAATCAGGAAATATTATCTTCAAGGATTTCAAAAGGATAGCAATTTTCAATGAGATCAAATGAAGATGTGTGAAATAGGAATGGTTCAAATTTGGAACATTTATTATAGAGTCCAAAGGATGAAGAACTAAGGGATGTCATAGATCTAGAGGAAAACCTCGGTGACTTCCCAGTCTATCCTATGGTTTGGCTCCAATTTTGAGAAGAAGTTATTTAAGTACTTCATCCTGCAAAATTTATTTGTTAGGGCTTACATTCGTGTGAGATGATTACATAAATAGCCTGGAAGATATGAGGATTTAGTTCATGGCGAACGAAAACCTTGGAATCATAAGATGAGTTAGTTCTTGTATTCCACAACATGATTGTGCGAAGGCCTAAAGATAAGGGGAGGATTTATGCTGCATAAGCAAACAACCTTGAAGTCCTATGGCTTGATTGTTTAATTCTAAGGAAGGAAATGTTAAGCTGGGGAAGACAGGTTTCACTTTTGAAGATGGCTGTGCTACCCATAGTGCTAGTACCAAGCTCCTTGCCGTGATGAGTTTGAGTTTTCTAGGGTGTAGAGTTATGATGTCAAATTAGACGACCCTGTGGTTGAAGTTCTTTAAATGTTATTAGGCATGTTAAAGTTCATTAGCGCGACACCGGTTAGGATCCTACGGTTCCCTCATTCGGGCACGACTATTTTCTATTGTATTCACTTAGTTCAACCGGTTAGGATCCTACGGTTCCCTCATTTGAGCACCACTATTTTCTATTGTATTCACTTAGTCCAAATAAATTTACTAAACTCAACTTAATGAGTTCCATAATTTCATTTAGACAATGGGAAGCCTCATTAGCGACCATAGGTAACCTCCTCCGAGGGATTTTCGATCATCCGATAGAGATGCTTAATTTACATGCAATTATTGTTTTGATGATATTTGTGATTAATTTATGTTATTTAATATTTTGAATGTTGTGGCAGTGAATTTTATCTTGGTTGATTTTAGTTTTGGTTTTAGTTTTGGTTTTGTGGCTATCCTAGTAGTTTTGATTTTCATGCGCGGTGACATTGTTGTTTAGCATGCAAGTTTTATAAGTATAAAAAGTGCAGTGTGAAAGTACAAGAAAGATGGCACTGTACTATAAAAAGCGTACATGTCGAGTCTTCTCGTTCCACCACCTGAAACTCAAAATGCATGTAAGAGCACTTTATATAAGGTGGAAAAGTAAGGTTTTGGTGATCTACCCAACCCTAGGTCATTTCTTGGTGGGTCCTTATTGACATGGTTAAGGATGATTTTGTTAGGCAAAACATATTAAGTTTACTAGACCTCTAAGGTATCCAACAGCTCTGAAGAAAGAAGCAGGTCCATTCTTCCCTCTAACTGCCTGGTGAAAAGTCTCAAGCTCATTTAAACTTATTATGTTGCTTAATAACTCATCCTGTAAATACCTTTAATGCTCAGTGAACATTGATGTTTCAATTATCCCTAAGAGTAGGGTAATTTTCACGTATAATTTAATTTGAGAATTATGTAGGTGAAGACCCTTAAAGGGGCAAGTTAATGTTATCAAAGCACTTAGCCAACATTTTTTTAATTTGGGCTAGTAGTGTTTCAAAGGTGTTAAATTTTAATTATGTTTACTTTTCTAATCCTCATTTAATCAGATTTGATTTAGCTTAGGTCACTACTAAGCCCTTAAGATTTTGTTAGATATCTTAGTTTTTTTCTTGAAAAAGATTGAATTTTTAGGTGATGATGATTCAAAATTTTTAAAAGTCATTTTAATCATTAAATAGGGGTATTAAATTGGTGAGTTATCAACACCCAAAATCAGTGGGAGAAAATTGTTGGCTTGAATTGAGGACTCAAAGAGGCTGTTGGATCAATTTTGAGGTCTCTCCTTGAGAAAATTTCAGCACCTCTCCCCTTGGCCATGGAGGTGAGCTTTTATAAAAATGGTCATTGTGGCTTTGTGGGTCAATTTAAGGGTGCAAACTACTGCCTATGTGGAGGGCAAAGAGGCTCTAAACTTAAAATTAGATGAGGCGACTCACGGTTTTGGTGTTTTTCGGCCACTAGGCCAGCTGACAAAGATAGGGGAGCTTACAAAGAGGTTAATTGAGCCAGGGGGGAGTTCAATTTTCACTTACCCCTAAGGGATAGTCATAATGGTGAGGATTTTTTATTTACGACTTACGTTAATCAAAAATCCTCTTGGCCATAGTGACCCATTGGTCCATATCTTGGTTTGGTGGGTTTTTTAAGGTTTATCCTGGTCCTAAGGAAGGGCTTAGTGGCTGTGGTGATCTTTGGTTGGATAATTTGGCATGGCTAGATTAATTTTTGGTGAAGCGGTCCATGTAAGTCAATTTGGCCAAAGTTTGGGTTTGGGCTAGGATAGACATGACCTTGAGCATAATTAATTGATCAAAACTATGTAGATTATTGTCATGAAGATTTTTTGTGAAGACTTAAAATGGTTTTGAGTTCAATTGGGGGCTTAATTTGAAGAATTTTGGGATTTTGGTCAGTTTGGGCATGTTGGCTAGACTTGGGTCTAGATTGGGCTAGGCTTGGGCTAAGCTCAATTTGATTATTGAGAATGGTCAATAGAAATGTGATGAAGAGTTTTCAACATAAATTGGGTGCCAATTTTGTGGTTAAGGCAATCAATTTGGTGAAATTTTGAGCTATGACAATTTATGACAAAATTGGGGCTTTTGGACTTTGGTGAAAATTAAATGAAATTGGGGCTTCACCAAGGCAAATTGAAGGTCACTTTTGATGTATAGGAGTGTTATGAAGAGTTTCAACATAAATTGTGCCAAATTTAGTTGGCTATACGTTCAATTTGGTGAGATTAAGTCATACGGTCAAAATTGAGGGTTTGATTTATATCAAAATTGGGAGTTTGATTTAGATCAATATTGGACTCAAAGAATGAGTCAATTGAGCTTGGATTTGCTTAAGATTTTTCATATGGAAGGTGAATTTGATTTTAGAATTGAAATTAGGGAAAATTGGGCCCAAATTGATTGACATTTGAGGTAAATTTCGGGAAAATTGGGCCTTTAAAGTCAAGTTGCGGGTTTTGTTCAAATGGTCAAATTGGTCAAATTGGGTCATGTGGTAGTTGAGAAAAATGAAATTGGGAATATTTAGAAGGTTTTGGTATTTTGTGGGATTTCGTGGAATTTTTGAAATTTTGGGTTAAGGAGGGGCATTTTGGTAATTTGGCAATTTTTTGGTGATTTTGGGTAATTTGGATGTTTTCAAAAGGTTTGAAATGATTTCTGAACAAATTTGGGTATTTTGGGTAAATTTGAAAATTTTGGAAATTTTGACCAAATTTAGGGTTTCAATGACACTTAGGTAATTTGATAAATTTTGGGGGAAAAGGCCAAGTTGAGTTTTTTTAGTAGAATTGGGGTGTCAACCAACATAAATGAGTTGTGGACCAATGGGATCCCCATTTGGGTCCTCTATCTGCTTGTCTTAGCAAAAACCCAGCTTAGGGCTAGTAGGTTTAGAGGACCATCTACATGAGTCTCCCAAAGAATCAAGGGATCAAAGTCAAGGAATTTTGGGTTTAGGGTATTGAGTGATTGTGAGTGAGGTGATTGTGATGAGTACCTTGGCTCTAGACCAACACCTAGAGTCAACCCTAAGGGTAAGCAGTCCTATGGGAACTCACCTTAAGCTCCCCCATATTGACCCCACCTACTAAGTGCTAGAGGTTAGGACCAACATGTAGAGCTTCAAGATGAGCAAAGAGGAGTTTAGAATTTCTAATGGTGACGGCTCATTTTCTAGTTTTCTAGGAATAGTCAATAGGAAAGTCCTATGGCTAGACCCTAGGCTACTAAAGAGGAAAAGTAGACCTCAACCAAAAATGAGGTCAACAGTATTTCATCCTTGGGGTTGAGTGAAAATAAATATGGGAAATATAGTTTGTTAGATGTAGAATTAGAGATTTTAAGGTGACAGATTAAAATCCCCAATTTGGTCCAGTTGATTGGAAACTAATGGGAGATTGTTAGCCCTCAGGTGAGGGAGCTCTGGAGTGGTAGCCAGTATCCTCCCAGCCTAACCACGGAATTAAAGACCAAACTCTATATTAGTCAATGTTTTTTATTAACTTAAAAGAGGGTAAAGAATAAGATTGTTATTATTTTGCATAAAATAGTTTTTATATATTTTCGAATGATTTTAATTTCTTCACAGTCCATATACTCATTGTAAAGGGGAATGATGCTTTTTTTAAATTTGAACTCTTCGTCACAAAACGTTGTTTAAATCTTAGTAAGTTTAACTTGAAATTTAGAAATTAGTTTAGTAAACTTAGTTCTTTTAGTTACATTTCTGTTAGCATTCATTAAACTCATTTTAACTTGTCTTTCTTACTTAAATTTTATAGTTTAGATATTGTGATATATTTTATTATCATTAGAATTTCATCTTCTAAAACTAAGACTTTATAGTAGTAGACTAGAATTAGACTAAGGGATTTCTTATTTCGCTTCTCTGTGAGATTGACACTGAGGTTTTTAATGAAAGTCCTATATTACTTGAAGCGATATGTGCACTGGCATAGAACAACTAGTGTGTGAACTATTTTATATCGCATTTCTATTAAGTTTTTTGTCATATTTTTTAAAGCTAAATTATTGTGTAATTTCAGAACGAGTTAAATTTTTTGGCACTGTTACCGGGGATTTAAATTGACATATACAGGAAGAAAAACAGCACACACTAGGGGCACATCATAAGGTGTCCTATTCTCATCCTTCGAGACAGGTTTAAGACCACCTTAAATGGAGTAAGGCATTTGATTCTTTACCCAAATCTTTGAGATTGGTTTAAGGCCACCTTAAATGGAGCAAGACATCCTATTCTTAACCTTCGAGCTCGGTTTAAGGCCACCTTAAATGGATTAAGGCATCTGATTCTATACCCAAATCTTTCAGATAGGTTTAGGACCACCTTAAGTGGATTAAGACACCTTATTCTCATCCTTCGAGATCGATTTAAGGCTACCTTAAATTGAGTAAGGCATCTGATTATCTAACCAAATCTTTGAAATAGGTTTAAGACCACCTTAAATGGAGTAAGGCATCCTATTCTCATCTTTTAAGATTGGTATGAGACCACCTTAAATGGAGTAAGACATTTGATTCTCTTTCTGGGGCTGACACCTAAATTTCAATTCCCATCTCGGGGAGAGTACCAAATTTATGATTCGCGCCTTTCGAGGTCGGTACCTAAATCTGATCCTCTTTTTTGGGTCAGTATCCAAATTCTGATTTGCATCATCTGAAACCATTACAATAAAAAATCAAAGTTTTCTAATAATCAAATTGAAATCAAATCTTCATTGTGACCATCGTGGTCATTTTTGGAATCCCTTTGCTTCTAATCCCCGACAAGAGTTATGAATCCTTAGTTTCGATTGAGTGTTCACTTACCAACTCCCCAATGGAAGCAAATGTCATCCAATTCTACACTTCATTCTAACTTTGTTGACTTAGAAGTCTGTGTTGGTTTTGTTGATCTCGTCGGTCAACGTCAATGCACGTGATGCGCTCGCTCGGCACACCCCACCTATTGGGGGTTCATTTGTTGACCTCACTTTTGATTGAGGTTTAGTTTTTCCTCTATAAGAGCCTATGGTCTAACCATAGGACTTTCCTGTTGACTATTCCCAGAGGAATATAAAGTAACCCTCACCATTAGAAATTCCAAACTCTTATCTACACAACTTGAAGTTTCACATATTGGTCTTAACCTCTAGCACTTAATAGGTGGGGTCAATATGGGGGAGCTCAAGATGAGTCCCCATATGACTACTTGACCTTAGGGTCAATCTGCTGGTGGTGTGGTCTTGGTTGCTCTCACTCACACACTTGCACATTACACTTCCACTCACAACCTTGAACCCAAGCCTACCTGATTTTGATCCCTTAACCCTTTGGGAGACTTATGTAGATGGTTCCCTAGACCCACTAGCCCTGGCTAGGTTCAAGCTAAGACCTGTACATGGAGGACCCAAAGTAGAGTATTCGACTGGTCCATGGCTCGTAGGGTGATTGACACCCCAATTTTACCAAAATCTCCAACTTAGCCTTTTGCCCCCAAATTTACACAATTTACCAAACTACCCTTGAAACTCCAAAATTCCCAAAAGTACCCAAAATAACCAATTTTTTTCCAAAAATCATGTCAAACCATTTTAAACTATCCAAATTACCATAAACTTCTCAATATTTTCAAAATTACCAAAATATCCCTCATTTAGCCAAAATTACCAAAATACCCCTCATGAACCAAAAATTCCAAAACTTACCAAAGATTCTAAAATCACTTCAAATGTCCCAAAAGACAATTTGAATCACTCCATTTAGCTCAATTTGATCAATTTGACCTATTATGACCAACATCCCCAAATTGCCTTTAAAGGCCCAATTACCTCAATTCACCCCGAATGTCCACCAAATTGATCCCAATTTCCCATAATTTCAATTCGAAACTCAAATTAATCATGTGAAAGCTAGATTGAAACTAAATCCAAGCCCATTTGACCAATATTGGAATCCAATTTCAATCCAAATCAAAAGGCCTTATTTTGACCCATAATCAAAATCTCACTCAATTGAACACCAAATTTATCAAATTGCCCCAATTTTGCATCATAAACCCTTCAAAAGATTTCCCGATATCAAATTGAGCCTTAAATAGCCTTGGTTAAGCCTCAATTTCACTCAAGTTTAAGTTGAACCAAAACCCCAAATTTTAGCCCAAATTGATCATGTCTCCAAATTCAACAAATTTGAACCCCATAACCTCAAAATTTCCACTCAATTTCTATCAAAAACTCTTCATGAAAATCTTGAGAACCAATTAGAGCCATCAATTGGGCCTTAGCCAAACTTTAGCCCAACTCAAACCTAAGTCTAACCCAAAACTCCCAAAATTGACTAAATACCCAAATTCCTTCAAATTGAACCTCCAAATCAATTCAAAATCACTCCAAATCTTTTCTAAACTCTTTGTGACAATAATCTTCACAAATTTTCTCAATCAATTGATCCCAATGTCATGGTTAGCCCAAACCAAATCCAACTTTAAGCCAATTTAACCCAAATTTAACCCATGCACCAAAATTGACTAAGCT
>NEWO01000091.1:1775779-1807894 GCA_003013225.1 Phalaenopsis aphrodite
TTATTGGAAAAAGTAATCATTGACACAAGATCGTATGTCCATCCTAAGATAAAATGCATCTAAATTTTCTTGCGATAAACATACCCATCTTTTTGTTAATGTGGTTATTGCAACATTTTGGGATGTGCTACTCTAAAAGAGTTTTTACGAGTAAGCTTCTTAATAATCATAGTTGTGAATCACAGAAAATAACATTACCACTTCATTTATCTTGAGATAAATGTGATCAGTATACCTATTATGGACCGATATCAGGGATCGGACATGAAAATATATTCTGGTGCCAGCTTTTGAAATCAAATTTTTGAAAAAAAAATGTTTGGGAACACGTGAAGAATGCCAAGGCTATAGCATTCTTACGGTAGTTTAATTCATCATCTATCATAGAGTGTCTTCTTTATTCAATTATCACTTAGATGCTATTAATTTAGTCGTATTTTTGTATTTTGGTGTCTACGTGTATCATAATTCTGTTGGATAATATGATTATTTAAAATGTTTGTGACACAAGGGTTTAGTGAACTAAATTGGATTTACAGATTTTTTTACGCACGGTCTTGTTGAACAATGCCTTAATCGCTGCCACATGGCTTTATTAAGAAGTCAAACAGATAGTTTATTTAATTAAAATTACTTGTGGAGAAAAGTCGCGGGTTGCATAGTTTGATTTTTGGGATTCTTTTGTTCGGAATTATTAAATTTCTGTCTGATCTGCTTTCATTCCTGCTCTTTTAAATTCAACTAAGAAAATTTATAAATAGCAAATTACATTATTCACTCCTTATTGCCAAACTCCCTTGCACAAATTTGAGATCACCTAGTAAGCTGGTGAGTGGCTGCTAATTAAATATGTGGTGACAAATTTTTTGCAGTCACTAATAAAAATTATGGTACCTAACTGTCACAATTAAAAGAAAAAAGATAGCTCCAACACCTACTAAAAACTAGAGCTCCAAGTAATGTTTTGCAATCGTCGTAAAGGCTTGTTAATTAGACAAGGAATGTATGTTGATACTTTTTTTCTAAACCTATAACACATACATAAAACAAATAGAACAAAATTGTATTTTATTGAATTTTGAAATAATATCTTAGAATCAAAACTTAAATATTTTTCGTTTGTTAAGATTGAGAAAGAAATAGTGTTACCAACCTCATATACAATAGTTTAGAAAGCTTATCATTAAAAAAAGAAAAACTTTTGATCAGCAAACATAAAAGTAATTAACAATAGTCTCCATTATTGCCATTACCAACATCTTCATCAACAAGCAATATAAATATTTAACACTGTTTTTCTAAGCCATGACCAAAAACTACCCTCAAGTTCATAGAGCAGCATAAAAAGTTAGAATTGTATATATGTATATGTATGTATAAATCAGAAATTTGTCAGCATAAATTTAAATGAAATCCAGTGAACTAAAAGAGAAGAAGATAAAGTTATGAGGGCCCATTTGTGCAAAACTACGAGACCCTTCAACATAGTACCAAATGACATTAATGGCTAAGCACAAGGTCCGGTTGATCTGAACCAAAAGTCGAGCGATTGTAGACTGTCTGAACCAATCGACAAGGCCTTTCTAGTGGGAAAAGACTCCAGCCATTCACCTGCCTTAGTATTGTCGGCCCCCACAGGAGTCACTAAGGATTTTCATCATGGTGTCAAAGGATTTACTTTGACAGCTTCCACAATGCCACCAAGGGATATTTTTCCAAAGGACTGAGCTACCAATTGGATTACAGTGAATCACCCTTAGCTCGACAACCTAGTATCATCATGATAACAACAGTCCACCATCTAGGGGTAAAGAATTATTGAAAAAATCAGAGCATCCAGCCATCAGAGCCAAGCCAACCGAATGTATCTCGGACGAATAAAGGTGATCAAGAGCTGACCTGTAGATTCAAGTTGATGGAACCAAATTTCAAATAATTTGAGGCAATCTTCGAATCTATAAGTAACCCCTACTCAGCATGGTTAGGCAGACGAACCTTGTGGAACCAAGGTCCTTTAATAAAGAATGATTAAGCGACTAGGCAGCCAGATCATAAAGTTAGGGATGCAAAAATACATAATATATCCCGCAATGTCTTCCATGAAAGTAGGGAAAGATGCAATTTTACTTTTTGTACTCCTCATGTTTTTATAAAAAAAGATCATTCCTACAATAAATGTTAGCAAAAAATCATTGCCACGGTAAATTACTCTGCACTCCCTTCCTATTTATCTCTCCTTATCTCTCTCTCCTGCTTACGCTTTATTTCGTGGGTGTCCCCCGGACAATTTCAATTTCAATAGTTTGTATATATGTGTGTGAGTGTGTGTGTGTGTAGAGGGAGGTGTGGGTGTGTGCACGCGCGTGTGTGTATACACTTAAATATTATTTAGTAAAAATATTTCATTTCATTTTTTAAATTGCATGCTAATTATTAAAAAAACTAATAAAATCATTAAGATAAAATTTATTTTAGAAACAAAATTCTAATTGGAATTACCTAATTAACATATAAGGAGTTAATAGTAAATTTAGGGGAATTGTTAGAATATTTAGGATATAAAGAGTTTGCTAAACAACAAGCACTTTTCATAGAAATGTATAAATTTTGGTCGCTTAAAAAATAATGGATTATGAAGTAAGGAGACAAGTTAAATAAATTATTTGAAACCATGTAATAATTTTTATAACAATAAAAGCATTTACTTTGGATGACTACAAGGGATTAATAATTTATTTGAGTTTGTACTCATTCTCTTTTAAATTAATAAAGTTAAGAGCTCACTGAATCAAATGTTTAAGCATCCAAGCATACATATACTAAGCTAAACTTCTATTAATATTTAATTAAAAATTTTAAGCATTTTAATTCTCCATAACGAGCTCATTTAAGAGTTTCAAAGATCTTTCACTAAACATAGTGAAAATGGATTTTTTCACCATGATTTAGATATGTATTAATTTATATAACATTCATAACATGTTAATTGGAAAACTACAAAGGACATAATTCAATTGGGTTTGTGTTCACACTGTATATAAAGTAAAGAGTGAGTTGAATCAAAGGTTTAAGCAACCAACCACATATATACTAAGCTAATCTTTGTAAGTATTTAATTACAAACTATAAGCTTAATTCTCCATATTGAGCTCATTTAAAAGTTGCAAAGATTTACAGTAAACCAATTGAATATGGTAATTATCACTGTGATTTGGCTAGTGATAGAATTAATCTGAGAGAATGCTTAATAGGCTACTAGAATACATAGCCTAAGGTTTGATATGATGAAATAACTAATGAATAATCCTAAAACTATTGATATACACTAAAACTCATAGATGAAAACTTAGGAATTATAAGAATGCCCTAAAATATTGTTATTGGCTAGCTCTCTCTTGGAGTTACAAGCCAATATTAAGAATGAAAACTTAATAAACATGACCAAATACTTGAGCATTCTTTCGTAGTGCATGCTGATCAAATTCAGTAAACATAAACATTTGGGCTACAAAACTAATCAAATCTCTCTCCTGCATCTCAAGCAAACATGATGAAATACAACAATAGTCGTGAGTGATAAGAGGGTGCATCCCGAGTGATTGAATTCTATTCAATGAACTTGACTGAAAACTAATAATCGCAACTTTTTTTCTCTTGTGGTTGTATTCTTAAAAAGATGTGAAAAATAGTCCAATCATTATAAAATCTCTAGTTCATTTGTACTCATTCTAAGATTGTTTATCTAATTTAACAAAACATAACACTAATTTGCTTCATCAAACATACCTAAAACTCGCTCAAATTTTCTTGAGCAAAATATCATGCTTTTCATTCCGTTTATAGCCTGTTTTGTATTGATTTAATCAAATAAATTTTTTATTATTTTGTTGTTATGTATGAAAAAATAATTTCATCATGTATCCAACATATATTCTTAAGCAAATGATAATTTCTTTGGAAATTTAAAAGAAATAAATTATTAATTAGAAACGAAGAAATAAAAATATTGATAACAAAAATGTTTAATATATTGATTATTCGACTTCAGTGTAGATCGTATGACTATAAAGCTTGAATTAACATACAAAACCAAAGGTTACATTATTTATCGTAATCTTGCGCTCTATCCTAGCATGAATAGAAACAAAATTACAAAAAACTGTTTTTTAATCTTATCTTTCTTCTCTTCACTTCTCTTGGGATCTATTTTGGGTATGGAAGCCCCAACTTCTCATTCTAGCAGTTACTTTTAAAAAAAGTCCTGAAATGCTCAAAATTTGCAATTAGAGTTCCTCTCTTGGTGAGAAGATAAGATAGCATCAATGGCCTCTTTCACATGAGAAATTTCAGATGCCTTCCCTCCCTGAGCTGGCCAGAACTCATCTGTTGCCAACACCTGCATGAAAAATCTAATGTGAATTATACTTACTTCCAATGATTTACATTATGAGAAAAATGCAAGCAAATTTGATGTGTTACCTTAACTTGCAATTGAAGGAATTTCACATAGCTAATGGCTTTCTCTAGCATGGTAACCAAGTCAACCTGAATAACATTAGAGGAAATGGCTCTAAATTTGATAAAATTATCATAAAATGTTGATTGGTCATTGACTATAATAGAGCTCGCATTGTTATTAAAATAGAAGCTGAAAAATGTGATAGTCCTAATGTAGTAAGAACCTGCAATGAGGCAAGTCTATATTAAAATGAGAAGGTTCTAAATAATATTGAGATGCATATGCTTCTTTGTAAAAAAGTATCCATATATGTATGTGTCCTTATATGGTTGTTTTTGCACATATATACATAGAGATCAGAGGTAGGCTGATTGATATCTATTAAACACATTCAACTTCATTCGTGAATACAAATATACAATTTAGGCTCTTGATCGTAGTTCTTTTCTTGAACTAATATCATGGAGGTTGTGTTGAGAATATGTTGATTTTTTTCGGGCATAAAATAAATGTGTTCTATTATCTGTGTAACATAAATGACATCTAGTTAATTATAAATAGTGCTTGGAATATGAGAACAAGATGCATGTATATCATAAACCTAATTGAGGGTGGCTGAAACATCTACTGAAAGAAAATAATAATGATAATAATAATAACTACTAAAACCAAGATTCATGCATGAGTGCAAGCAGTATTGTAGGTGAAGGACTATCCAAATAGAGGTGGAAAGAGAATCTCACCTTTGAGCCATTTGGAACAAGGTCTTGCAATATTTTGAGCCGTTCACTGATCCTCTCTCTTCGAATCTATGAAATGAAATAATAATTTAGGCAGCATTCAATATAAACCAGTATTAATGAAACAATCTAGCTATTTCCTAGAGAAGCAAGTTAAAGCACAAACCTTTGCTGCAATACTTTGTGGGTCTTTTGATGTAGCAATAATCTTAGCCTTGGATTGCTTCTTGTTATTGACACAATGCTTTTTTGAACCTTGCATGTCACTTTCCTTCAAAAATATGATCAAATCTGGTGAGCTTAGTTGATATAAAAATTAAATTTTAGAAAAGAATGATTTATTATATTCAAGAGGTTTACAGCAGTTTTCAAGTAACTGCATCCAACCAAATCACAAGTACTAGCAACAGTTAACATTTTTATAGCTTCAAACAACCAAATGAGCCTTATACTAGCAATTTGCAATCATTTCGTCGTGTGGCCTCACACAGGAATGATTTCGATTTTTTTATATAAAATAAAAAATATAAAAAATGAATATATATATATATATATATATATATATATATATATATATATATATATATATATATATATATATATATATATATATATATATAGGCTTTTGGAAGTTCAAAGGCTAGATCCATGCATGATTCAAAAATATTCTTTCAAATTTTCACGTCGGAGCTATTCGTCTCCTGAAAGAATGCAATGGAGTATAAACCCAACCAAAGTACACTCAACCGTTGATTTGTAAAGAATAAACATGAAGCGTTTTTGTAGTTTCCGAGTAGCTTCATCCAGCCAAAATCACAAGTTCTGGCAAGTTACACATAAAATTTTTTCTACCCTAGAGCATCAAAATGAGCCTTAAAACTAGGAACTTGCAATCATTAAACCATGAGCCCAAACACTGGAATTTTTGTTTTTCAAAAAACGAAATAATAAATGAGCGGTTCCTCTCTGAAAACGACTGCAAAAAAACCCTACAATATAACATAAAAGCAAATGTGGATTCGCAAAGGATATAAATTTACCAAAAATTGTCGCTTTTGCAGGCCGTGCTGCTGCCTGCCGACGCTTTCAAAGTCTTCCCCAGAATTTATGCTCGAATAGAAAATCTTGAATCGGTTTTGGCACTGTTGATTGTCCATTAAACCATAATCAGCTGCCTGTATTTCACATGCATCACTTCCACTTCTCATGTTCAGGTAGTGGTTCATTTGATAGTCATGATTATTAGGTTCAATCCAATTAATACAATTCTCCCCATAGCCAAACTTTTGTTCAAAGCTAAGAACAGTAGAGTTTGAATGCATCCAATGCTCCGCACCAGCCTTCAAGTTGAAAGCAGTCTGAGCTTCTTGTGATGAAGAGATTTCTTCTAAGAGCATGAGAGGGCTGTTGGTACACATGTTGCTTTGATCGGAGAGAGCTGGGAGAGCTGAAGGATGATTCTTTGAGCACCCTTCATCCTCAGGCATAAAGTCACGCTGACATTTAAAGCCTAACTGCTCAAGGTACGAAAAATCAAACCCGTGCCCTTTGGCAACTGCCATTAGAGAAGACTAGAAGGATGAAGAGAGAACAAGAGAAGTACAAGAGATACACTTTTCGTTTTGTATGGAAGGTTTGCAACTATATAAAGGGAAACTTTAATATGATGCCTTCATGCCCCGGAGGTATTGTGATACTCCATATTTCACCGCCTTAACGAGTTTTATAGGCTTTGAAAACAGTAAACTTTAAATTATATTATTAGAGGAAGAAAGTTTTTAAGTAGAAGAGTTATGAGAAATACTAAATCCGCTTGCTAATGCAAAGCAGATTTCTTTTTAAGAATATAAACTATTCTATTATTTTATTTGATTAGCCCAGGGGCAGTACTCAAATACAAGATTAAGTAATATAGGCCTAAGCTAGTTATAGATTTAAAGCGAGGAATGAAGAAGATTGGCGACATATAATCGGCATTATACCTAGAGGAATTTATCGTTGTTGCATCCAAGATGATATAATATAAGCTACACGATTAATAAATTATAAAAAAACTTCCTCTATTGATGTTTGAAAAAGAATTTTTTATTATACTCTTCTCTCTGTTCCAAATTCCTAAATTTATTTTGATGTGAAGTGAGGTTCACCATACAATTAGTGTTAACTAGTCGGGTATCTTTCATGATCAAGACCGTTCAATTTTTTTCGGAGGCAATCAGAGCGTAGATGTAATACAGGAATAAGCAGCATTTTGTCGGCACAAGCGCGGCGTTTTTTTTCTTTTTTTCATTCTTTTTTATCTTTCTTTTTATTTTTTAAGGAAATCGTTTGCTGGCACGAGACAAAAAGAAATATAAAGAGAAGGTAGAGAATTTGGATGGGTAGAAAGAGAAGAGAGCAAGCAGGCAAAAGAGCCGCCGCATCTCTCGCACAACCACATCTAAGATTCCTAATTTCCTAACTCCTCGCCCATCTCTGTTTTCTCCTCCTGCCCTTCTAGTTCCCGTTGATCCCGTGGCCTTTATTCTTATTTGAATATTTTGCTTGGTTTTCCCCTAATCTTTCCACAGGAATAAAATTTTGCTTAGATACTTGGAAGCTTTCAATGTTATTATTATATTAGCTTATCACTTCGATGGAAGGAGACAACTCATTAAAATGTCTCTCTTTCACTTATGAGCCAGTCAGATCCAAACGCTGAATAATTTCTATTAGAATAAGATTAAAGACGTTAATTTTATCATTCATTCAGTCGGATGAATTTAATCAGACATCAAAACTAACTTTAAATTATTTCGATCTTTGTCAAAACTCCTCCAAAGAAATAATAATTTAGTAATTCACAATGAAAATTTGTTCAAAATGCGTGAAACGAAAACATGATATTTCAAATCAAATTAAAATTGTATTTCCGATCAACCAAACGAGACAATAGAATTGATTTATATTTATGTGGATGTGAAGTTTTCAATGCATGAGTTGGGCAAGAAAGAAAAGAGATTAAGAAGACATGAATTTATGAGTAGGTTACAATGTACTGGATACAACTTTAAATAATTATTAGAACTACATTGAAGGCTTGAGAAGATCAACGGTTGAGAAAGAGCTGTCATTTATGTCATGGTTAAATTTATGGTTAGGATATAAGTTTTGACAAGTGAGTCACTATTGCAGATCAGTTGATGATTAATTTATACAATGATGACATCAACATGGCACATTTAACTAATCTCTTGCTATGAGAAGAAACCGACAGCTATAAGAATCATAATCTCTCGCAATAAATTTAAGCATCTAAAACATTTAAAGAACTTTACTATGCTTGTAAAATTATTTTGGTTCCCAATTATGATGAACGGACTGGAAGATAGAAATAACTTCTTAATTATGGGCACATAAATTGAACTTTTTTAACAGGGGGGAAAAATTTTAAAATGGAACGCGGCACCTATTTGAATATTTATAGGATTAAACCTAAAAATTGATCAATTGATCAACAACTATCATTGACCATTAAAATAGAAATAATAATAATAACAACGTTAAATCCAAAATATTTTATGAATCACCCTCAAAGAATAGAGCTTTAGAGGAGAGTGGAAAAATGGAAAGAAGGAGAGGGAGAAGAAGAGGACATCGAGAAATGATTTCTATTTTGCACTCTATTTTGCACTTATGATATTAAATAATGAACAGTAAAAGGAGGAACCCGTGTTCAATAATTGTTTCTCCTATTTATAGAGGATTTATCACAACAAATGTATACACCAAAACTACCGACACAAATCTCAAAGCAAACGAATTACTGAGGGGCTAAATAGCTTCCCTTTGAGGTAAGTGGTCAACCCACAATTCAACATCAGGTATAAGAAGCCACGACTCTTAATCTGGGATAGGTCAAAGCCCTGAAAATGTTTCCCTCGCTCAATAGCGACAATATCCTCCGAGAGTGACACACAAATCATTATGACAGCAAGTCTTGTCAGATATCCTACATAGACAGTGACACTGAGTAGGGTGAGCACGCTCGTAGTTTTGTGTCTGTACTATGTTATTTATGAACTTGATTTGTGTGACAATGTGGCACCACACCTTTGTTCCTCAACAACGACCCCAAAATCTTAATGTGCGTATGTTGGATCGCCAAATTTGCTTTCAAGTTAGATGTTCTTGCACTCCTACATATCACACAACTATACGTAGTTATTTCAAGTAATATCGGATTTTTTTAGCCTGGATTGTTGATCCTGCGGGGAAAGAGGTGTTACAATCTTAAGAAAAGTTTCACCCCACTAAACTAGTTCTTAGCTTGGGAGTATTGATAGTTTTAAGGTTATACTAATGGTTTACTCTAATTAACAATTCTACTAATTATCTTAAAATTTGGAGGAAATCAAACTATAAGGTTACCCTCCCCTTTGCAATTATATAGGAGGTGTGTAGTTAGTGAATGCAATAAATTGAAAGTGTTTTAAGTGACAAATAAAAGCAATTATCTTCATTATTGTCTTTATTACCCTCTCTCGAGTATATAAAGAAGTTTGGTTTGAATGGTATTAATTCCTTAAACCCCAATTTAAACCTATCATAGAGTATTTTCTTAAGTATTTGCATCTCCCTATAGGTTACTTTTGCTTCATACCATATAATTCAATGTAAATCTTCCTAGTTGTTCATTTCATAACTCTTCCGAGATTTTTTGGGTACACAATGAATTTTAGCAAAGCATTTGGTCAGAAGGAAAATCATCACTATAAAGAGAAAAAAGTAATCTTAAAAACAATACACCATTATACACTACCTACTTAACCAGAAAGTAACATTTAATGTTCTGAAGTCAATGAAGTATCTTGCTATAGAAAAAGATGGTAAATGTTATATGATGGATATTTTTGATTATATAATTGTTAAACATTACCAAGAAAGAAGTGAAGTCATATCTGAGCAAAATGATGAAGTTATATCCGATCTGAAAGACTTGGAATGTGAAATTGAAAGTGATTTTAAAGAAAAATCATTTGAGATAAGTCCTAAAAATACTGATTATGTTCAAGAAAACTTTAAGTTTTTGGATATTACTAAAAATAGTAAATCTATGATCCCTTCAATTGAAAACCCTCCTGAACTTGAGATGAAAATGCTTCCTACACATTTGAAGTATGCATTTTTAGGAAGTTCATCAACTTTACCTGTTATAACATCCTTCGATTTAATAAAAAGTCATGAAGAAAAATTACTGGAGACATTGAGAAATTATAAAAAAGGTTTTGAATAGACATTAGCTAATATTAAAGGAATCAGTCCTTTAATGTGTATGCTTAAAATTTTAATGGAAGATAACTATAAACCTAGGGATGATCCTCAAAGAAGATTAAATTCAATAATAAAAGAAGTGGTAAAGAAAGAATTAATAATGTGGTTAGATGCGAAAACTATTTATCATATTTATGATAGTGCATGGGTTAGCCCTATTCAATGTGTTCCTAAGAAAAGAGGAGTGGCAATAGTCGTTAATGAAATGAATGAATTAATTCCAAAAAGACAAGTAACTGGATGGAAAATTTGTCTTAATTATAAAAAATTAAACCCTATCACTAGAAAGGATCACTTTTCCTTTCCTTTGTTGGACCAAATGTTGAATAGAATCACCGGGCATCTACATTTCTTCTCTTTGGATGGATATTATTGTTACCACAAAATACTTAGTGCGTTGGAGGATCAGGAAAATACAACATTTAAAATTCCTTATAGAACTTTCGCTTTTAGAAGAATGCCTTTTGGTTTATGTAATGCTCTGACAGCGACTTTATATATGCTTAAAAATATAAGTATTTAGTACTGCTGCTAAAAGAATTAATTTCTCAGCGACTGCACAAAAAACTTAATACAGTTATAGATTCGACAAAGATGTATGTATAAAATATTCAATAATTGTAAAGTCACACTTATCAACGCAAGTATAAGTATCGCTCAAGTAATATGAGGCTTTAATGGAGTCCTAGATATCGATCCCATAGGGAGTAATGTTAAAACTACGAACTAAGATTTTAGAAAGATAATACTTTAATTGCAACAATGGAATTCAATTTGCTTATCTGTCACTAATAGACAATTGAAATAAATATGTAATTTTTATAACTATTAAATAACTAATTATACTAGTGAAGGTTCTAATGTGATATTCAATATATAAGAAAGCATCCTTCTCCTTATCAAGAAATTATAGTGAATGTAAAAAGTGAATCAGTTCAAATTGTATTGTGCCAAATAGGAGCATACCTATTCTTTACCCTTTGGTCCAGGCATAAAGAACATTGACTAATCTTACGCTTGTTTACTGAATCTGGGACTAGGCTGGGAGGATACTGGCTCTCACTTCGGAGCTCTCACTTTCCCCTCACCTAAGAACTAACATCCACACTTCAGCACCAAAACGATAGGACCGAATTGGGGATTTTAGTGTGTAACTCTAAAATAAATTTTACGCCCGATAATTTTATTTCCTTATTTGTTTGCACCCAACTTCCAAGGGCTTGACCTCCTTGAATCTTGGATGTAACCTTCACTTTAGTTGTAAAACTCAACATATTTTAAAAAATCAATTGGCCAGATTGAAAGTAAATTAAAATCGAAGTGAAAAGATCATCACATTTTGTTTAACATTTTCATGGCTCAACCAATTCAAATCACCATTTCACAAATCTTAAGACGAGGAGAAAGAAAGAGAAAACTACTTAGATCTTATGGGTTAATGTGTGATGCAAGTGATTACACTATTGTGACTGTATTATAACAAAAATATGATAAGAGTTTTAAAGTCATATATTAGCCAACAAAAATCTTAATGAAGCTCAAATTAATTACACAACAGTTTAGAAAGAGTTATTGATAATAGTATATGCTTTTGTTAAACTTAAATCATATCTAATTGGAGCTAGATGCATTGTGCAAGCTAATCATTCCACTATTAAGTAGCTTATGTCAAAGAAGGTTGCAAAACCAAAATTAATCAAATGAGTCCTTTTACAAGAGTTTATTTTTCAGATAGTGGATATGAAAGTTGCTAATAATCAAATTGTTGATCATTTGTGAAGACTTGAACATGAAGAAAAATATTCAGGATGATATAAATAAAAATTTTCCTGTTGAACAACTTTATGTTGTTGTTGAGTGGCTTATACCGCGATATGCAGATATAGTTAACTACATAGCTAGTATCATTTTACCAAACAGACTAATAAGCCACTAAAAGAAGAAATTTATTTACGATATAAGATTTTACTTTTGGTATGACCGTTATTTATATATAAAATGTCGAGACTCAGACATTCCATGATGTGTACCAATTAATGAAACCTAGGAAAATATACAAAAATAACAATTAATGAAACCCAGGAAATTATACAAAAATATCATAAATCTGATTTTGGGGGACACTTTGGAGTGGATAAGTCTGCATTTAAAATTTTACACTTTGGATTTTACCAGGCTACATTTTTTAAGGATGTTAATATATATGTGAAAGCTTGTGATCGATGTCAGAGAGTAGGAAATATATATAATAGAGATGAAATGCCCCTAAATTTTACTTTGAAAGTTGAAAATTATGATATTTGGGGTTTAGATTTTATGGGACCATTTGTACCATCTTCAAGAAAAAATTATATCTTATTAGCTATGGATTAAGTGTCTAAATAGATTGAAGTTGTAGCTTTGCCCCATTGTGATGCTCATAGTGTTTCAAAATTTTCAAAAATTTATATTTGCAAGATTCAAAATGCCATGAGTAATCATTACTGATGGGGGAAGTCACTTTAAAGATTTTATAATTAGCACATTATTGGAGAAATATGGAATTAAACATTAAATTTCCACATCTTATTACCCACAAACCTATGATTTAGCAGAAGTATCAAATCGAGAAATTAAATTTTTTTTTAAAAAACCTATAAATCCTAATAGAATTGATTGGTTTGATTGACTTAATTCTGCATTATGGGCATATAGGACTTATCCGTCGCCAAATTGGAAGTTTTCGGTTGCCGAAATAGAAATCCCAATGCCTGGTTTGATTTAAATTATATATATAATTTTGGAAAAAGTAGTATTTTAAATTTTAAAAATGTAAGACCGGACTGATCTCATTTTCTCAGTAGTTTAAAAAAATGAGTATAATACCACAAGCAATATAGTTATCTTGAAGGGTAGACACGCTACTTATTGTGATGACTCGATTGAATAAACCAAGGAATTTATGACATCCATTTAAGTATGCAAAAAAAAATGTTTTTATGTTGATCGGCAAGTTTTCCTATGTCAGCACTATTTTCGATTGGAGTTGTCTGTAAGAAGCTGTCAGTCACCGGAATCAAAATCTCGTCACCCACTTTGGAAGGATGGTTAATTTACAAATATATTAAGTTTTAGGAAAACATGAAATCAAACTGACCCCATATTTTTTATAGTTTAAATGAAAGAGCGTTGTACCTCAAATCTTGTATCTATACCGAAGGATAAACACAAGACTTGAGGATGAGACTCGATGAAATAAACTAAGAAATATATGATGTCTGTTTGGTCTGTGAAACCTTTATATTTGCTGACAAGTTCTCTTATTTAATATAAAGACTTAAATAGGGTTTATATTAAGTTGGGTTCAGACATGCTTCCTATATGAGAAAGCCCCTATAGTTAATTAAATTTTAAATGACCAAAGTCACCTAAGAAGACTCTCGATAAAAATTAAGAAATATTATCTTCAATGAGTGACAAAGGGTAGGACTTTTCAATTAGATCAAACGTAGAGGTGTGAAAGGGGATTGATTCAAATTTGGAACATTTTATCGTAGAGTCTAAAGGAGGAAGAACTAGGGGATGTCATGGATCTAGAGGAAAACCTTATTGACTTCCCAAGCTATCCTAATGTTTGGCTTCATCTCTAAGGAGAAATAATTAGGTGCTTCATCCTGCCAATTTTATTAGTTAGGGCTTACATTCATGTGAAACTATCACACAAACAGCTTGAAAGATGTGAGGATTTAGGTCTTGACAAAAGACAACCTCGGAATCCTAAGACGAGTTCGGGCTTATATTGTATAGCAGGGCTATACAAAAGCCTAAAGATAAGGTGAGGATTTACGTTGCATAAGCAAGCAACCTCGAAGTCCTATGGCTTTATTGTTTAAGTCTAAGGAAGGAAGATTGGTTTAGTTGACGAAGACAGGTTTTGCTGTTGAAGATGGTCATGTTGTCCACCATGCTAACTCCAAGCTCCCTACCACGATGAGTTTGAGTTTTCTAGTGTGTCAAGTTATAATGTCAAATCAGGTGGCCTTATGGTTGAAGTTCTTTAAATTTTAAGGGGGCATGTTAAAGTTAATTAGAGCGACACCGGTTAGGATCTTACTGTTCCATCGTTCAGGCATCACTATTTTCTATTAGATTCACTTAGTCTAAATGAACTTACTAAACTCAACTTAATGAGTTTCATAATTTCCTTTAGAACATAGGAAGTCTCGTTAGCAACCGTAGGTTACCTCCTCTGAAGAATTCCCGATCATCCGATAAAGACATGTTAATTTAGTTACAATTGTAGTTTTGTGTGATGTTTGTCATTAAATTTTGAGTTGTTTTATATTTTAAATGTTGTGGCGGTGAATTTTTTCTTGGTTGATTTTAGTTTTGGTTCTGGTTTTGGTTTTGTGGCTATCTTGATAGTTTTATTTTTCATGCAGGGTGGCGTCATTGTTTAACATGCAAATTTGCAGGCATAAACGTACAGTATGAAAGTACAAGAAAGACAACACTGAAAACTGTAGAAGCGTACCTGACTAGTCTTCTCATTCCACCACGTAAAACTTAAAATGCATGTGAAGGCAGTTTATATGAAACAGGGAAGTAAAATCTTGACGATCTATCTAACCTTAGGTCATATCTTAGTGGGTCTTTAGGAGTTTACTTAAGGATGATGTTGCGAAGCAAAACATATTAAGTTGAGTAGATCTCTCAGGTATCAGACAAATCTAGAGAAAGACGCATGACTGTGCTACTCTCCCGTTGCCTGGTGGAAAATCCGGAGTCTTTTAAACTTTTTATGTTACTTAATAAGCCATGCTGTAAATACCCTTAATGCTCAGTGAACATTGATGTCTCAATTACCCCTAAGAATAGGTTAATTATCACTTGTGATTCAATTTAAGAATTATGTGGGTGAAGACCCTTAAAGAGGCAAGTTAGTGTTGTTGGAACACTTAGCCAAATTTTAACCCTAATTGGGCTTGTAGTGTTTGAAAGATACTTTAATTTTCAATGATATTTACTTTTCTAATCCTCATTTAAATGAAACTTGATTTAGCCTAAGTCACTACTAAGCCCTTAAGACCTAGGTGAGTGTCTTAATTAGCTTTGAAAAGATCAAGCTTTAGGTGATCATGATTCATGATTTGGAATTTATTTGAGCATCAAAATAGGGGTATTAAATTAATTAATTATTGACTTCAAAAGTCATACCCCTAAGTCCTAGATTCATTTTATTTTAATAAACTTCCAAATTTTAATAATTTAGAAATTTATTAACTTATCTTTTTCAATTCAGAAAGTGAGATTGGTTTCTACCAATTAACCCCTTGTGTTTAAAACATCAAATAAATTGATTAAGATCAGAGGTTACCCATTTCCCTCATCAAATTAAGCCTAAATGTTAATTAAGGCTAATTTTCCAAAATTACAAATTGCCCCTAAGGCTCTTTCACTTCATAATTTGTCAAATTCAATTCAAATGACTTTGTAATTTTTATCCTATCTCATTCATGGGTCAATTAAGACATCAGAGGAGAAAATGTGATTTTTCAAAATTTAATTTAGTTTATATAATTATTTTCATGCAAAAATAAGATTTTTCAAAGAAAACTCTTAACTTGACCAATTTAAATCCTAATCCCTTGAAATTTTTACTGGAGGTAAATATGGACCAAAAAAGCCTTTGTACTAAATTTCATGATTTTCTGAATTTTATTTAAATTATTACAATCAATTTAAATTCTGGAGTATTTATTAAATATAAAACATTTTAAATGGAGAAAATTTAGTTTTGCCTTTTTGAAAAGTTTCCTTGAGGTCAGAGAACTTTGGAAAGCAAATTTTATCTTTTTTTGATTTTTCTTTGATTTATTGGAATTATTTTAGTAGAAATCCATTTTTTAGCCTTTAAAAATTATTTTAAGCTTCAAAATACCATATCCTTATTTCGAGAACCATGAAAAATATTCTAATTGTTTCTATGTTCTTAGAAAATAATTTAGAACATTTACATGAATATTATTATTTTTGTGATTTTTATGAATTTTTAATTATTTTAAATATTTAAAAATAGGCTAAAATGAAGTTTTTATTTTAAATACCAATTTATTTTTTATAAAATACCCTTGATCACAGAGAACTCAAACAATAAGTTTTTATAAATTTTTTAGTTATATTTTGATTTTTAAAAAATCATTTTAAGTGCCAAAAAGATATTTAACTTGGAAAATCAACTTAAACCATCAAATGTACTGAAAATGCTTTGAAATTTTTATGGAGAGTTTTCTGGATCTTATAAACAGTGGAGATAAAAAATCAAGTCATTTTATTGTTTATATTTTCCAAAATTAATTATCTTATTGATTTAGTGTTTGTGAAAAATAGATGCATTTTAAATGACTTGACTCATGATAAATTTTCATAAAGGTTCTTTGGTTATAGTAAACTTTTCAAAATTTTAAGTAACATGCAAATTATTATGATTAAATTAAGCAAATAATGTTCATAAACTTGAAAAATATGGGTCTGTCTAGAGGTCTCCTCTAACTTTAGAAAAATAAAGGAATGTTCTCCTTAATAGAGGCTACATGCATGTAGAGTAAAAATACTCCTAACACTTATTAATTTTTTTTAAATAAAATATTCATCAAATTGAAATAAATTTTAATCCACATTTTTCTCCTCTGTTCACTGAGCAAGAAGGTATTTTTCTTTTATTTTTGTGATTTTTCTACACAAAGTTATGTATTTTTAAAGTTTTGGGGATTAAATAAATAAGAAAAAGCCTCTATTTTTCTACTTATCGATGTCAACCTCGTACGGGTCGAACAGACCATGTGTCACTGCCTGATTGGCGCCGCCAGCCAACTCATTACGGCCCCTATTGGACTGTGCTCCATCCGACGCGATCAGGGCCACCCGATCGATACACGCTCGATCCAATCGTCACGGGTCATCGTCTCAAATGAACTGGACCTGAAAATTGTCCAGTTTAAAACGCCAATGTCTCACTTGATTCTTAAAGAAATTGAGTGCAATTTTCTTTTAAAATGCTCGTGTTGAATAGTAGAACACATCCATACGGTTAATGAACCCTTAAATTGACTTTATATTCATGAATAATTAAAAGAAGCTTGGTTAAGTGTTAACTTTAAATACATTGGTCCAAGAGGGGTAGCCTCAATTGGATGTTTGTAGAAGCTTTGTGTGGTCCCAAGAGCCTACATATGGAGACTCTGGTCATGGGGAAATGCCTAGACCCAAATTCAACCAAGGTCGATTTGGTGTTTTGCTCGAAGTCCACCTTAGGGTGGCCGGATGATGGGGCTTTTGTGGGGGATCTTCTTCTCTTGATGTTGGAATGGTGCAGGTGCAATTAATTTAGTTTTTTTGGGGGAAGGGGGGGGGGGTTTGAAGGATGTCCTATTTTGGCCTTGAAATTGAGCACTAAAATTGAACTCGAGCAATGATTTTGAGTTGCTAGGGAAAGTTTGGTTAAGCCCAAGAGGTCTCCAAGAAGCTCTTGAAGAAGTTTTGCAGAGTCTCCCAAAGGAATTTAAAGCTCTCTCTTTTCGGCCATGGAGGGGGAGTTTAAATAAAATAGCCTAGGCTGCCTGGGCCAATTGAGGGGTGCATTTGGTTACTTATGTGGAGGGCAGAGAAGCTATAATGAGCAGCTGGGCTGATTTGGCCATTTGTTTTGAATTGGGTGAAAATCCCTCATCTTGGCCATGATTTTGGCAATTTTCCAGCCCCCAAGGTGGCTGGCCAGCCAGACATTGGTCACCTCTTGGCTCAGGGAACTCAGGGGTGGCTAATGATGATTATCTCCCAAGGGTAAGTGTTGATGTTGGAGATACTTCATGTTAGATCCAAAAATGGGTAAAATCATTTATTTTGGGGATCCATTGGCCCATATCTTGTCATGGTGGGAAGGTTTTGGTGGCTGTGAAATCATTACTTTGGTGGTTTAGACATGGTTAAGTTAATTTTTGGTGAAAGGGTTCAAGTGAGTGCAAATAAACAAAACTTGGGTTTGGGCTAGGTTAGCCATGTAATTGACCCAATTGATTGATCCAAATTGTGTAGATGATTGTTATGAAGGTTTTTGGTGAAGGTTTGAAGTGATTGTAAGTTCAATTGGTAGGTCAATTTGAAGGATTTTTGAAATTTGGTCAATTTAGGCATGTTGGGTTAGACATGGGTCTAGGTTGAGCTAGCCTTGGGCTAAGTCCAAATTGAATGGTCCACCTAATCAAGGGAGATGTTTTGAAGATTTTTCATGAATGGGTAAAGTTGAAATTTTGGGGCTAAGGCCATCAATTTGGTGAGATTTTGAGAAATGGCAAATTTTGGGCAAACTTGGGGCTTTTGGACTTATGTTGAAATCAAATGAAATTGAAGCCTCACCAAGGCCAATTGAAGGTCAATTTTGATTTATGGGGATGTTATGAAGATTTTTCAACACAAATTGTGGCCAATTGAGTTGGCTATGGGTTTAATTTGGTGAAACCAAGTCATGGGGCCAAAATAGGAGTTTTGATCTAAATCAAAATTGGGCTAAAATCATGGACCAATTGAGCTAATTTTTTGTCTATATTGGTTATATTAAGAGTGAATTTGTGTTTAGAATTGAAATTAGGGTAAATTGAGATAAATTTGCTAGACATTTGGAGTGATTTGGGTAAAATATGGGCCTTTAAAGGGCAATTTGGGGGTTTTGATCAAAGATGGTTAAATTGGCCAAATTGGGTATGTGATAGTGGAGAAGAATGAAATTGGAAAAATTTTGGAGTTTTTTTGGAATTTTTGGGATTTTTGAAATTTTAGGCTAAAGAGGTGTATTTTGGTAATTTGGGCAATTTGAGGATTTTGGGTTGTTTGGGTGTTTTCAAGGTGTTTGAAATGATTTTTGAATCAAGTTGGGTATTTTGGCTAGATTTGGAAATTTTGGCCAAATGTGGGGTCCCAAGGGTATATAGGTAATTTGGTGGAATTTAGGGGCAAAAGGGTAGGTTGGGTATCTTGGTAGATTTGGAGTGTTAATCAACATCAATAAGCCATGGACCAATGGAAACCCCAGTTTGGGTCCTATATGTAGTGATCTTAGTTAAACTCTAGCCCAGGCCTAATGGGTTTGGGGAAGCACTTATAGGAGTCTCCCAAACGTATCAAGGGACCAAAGCCTAGAAGTTTTGGGTTTAAGGTAGTGAGTGATTGTGAGTGCAAGTGATTGCAAGTGAGTGCCTTAGCCCTAGACCAACCCTAAGGTCTAGCACTCCTAAGGGTGACTCATCTTGAGTATCCCCCATAGTGACCCCACCTACTAAGTGCTAGAGGTTAAGACAATTATGTGGAACTTCAAGTTGAGTAGAGGAGAGTGTAGAATTTCTAATGGTGAGTGTTCCATGTCTATTTTTCTAAGAATAGTCATAGAAAAGTCCTATGGATAGACTTTAGGCTATTAAAGAGGAAAAACTAAACCTCAACCAAAAGTGAGGTCAATAAATGGACCCCCAATAGGTGTTGGGTGCTAGGCAAGCACACCGCGCGTATTGGTGTTGACCGACGAGATAAAAAAAAATCAACACAAACTTCTAAGTCAACAGACCCAAAAGTATGTGTAGAGTTGTCTGTGTGATTTGTTTCTGCTAGGGAATTAGCAGGTGATCGTCTAGTTGAAATCAAGGAGTAGGGACTCTCGCTGGTGATCGGAGAGTGAATTTTGAGTTATGAAATTTCATGTATTTATAAAGGATGGGAATTAGTATGCAAGTGCTGACCCCAAAATGGGAATTGAAATTTGGGTATCAATCTCGAAATAAGAATCAGATGCCATAATCCATTTAAGGTGGTCTTAAAACGGATTTCAGAAGATGAGAGTAGGATGCCTTGAATTAATCGAAGGGCTTATTCCTTCAACCTCAAGAATATCATTGAATTTGATTCAAAAGTTTGTGATAGGAGGGGTTCCTAAAGCAACACAAAATCCGATATAAATTCTTTAACCTCTAGTATATCATAGGATTTAATTTGGAAGATTTCAATATGAGCTTCTAAAGAAACGCGGTACCATATGTGAAATCCTCAATCTCTAGAATTGATTTGAAAAATTGTAATAGGATGAGAACCTAAAGCAGCACGAGATCAGATGTAGAATCCTCAACCTCTAGAATTTGATTTGAAATATTGCAATAGGATGAAAACCTAAAGCAATGCGGAATCAGACGTAGAATCCTCAACCTCTAGATTTGATTTAAAAGATTGTGATATGATGAGGACCTAAAGCAACGTGAAATCAGATGTGGAATCCTCAACCTCTAGAATTTGATTTGAAAGATTACGATAGGATGAGCTCCTAAAGTAACACAGTATCAGATGTAAAATCTTCAACCTCTAATTTTGATTTGAAAGATTGCGATAGTATCAGCTCCTAAAGCAATGCAGTATCCGATGTAAAATCTTCAACCTTTAGTTTTGATTTGAAAGATTGTAATAGAATGAGAACCTAAAGCAACACGGTATTGGATGTAGAATCCTCAACCTCTACAATTTGATTTGAAATATTGCGATAGAATGATAACCTAAAGCAACGCAGAATCAGATGTGGAATCCTCAACCTCTAGAACTTGATTTAAATGATTGCGATATGATGAGCTCCTAAAGGTATCAGATATGAAATCATCAACCTCTGGAATTTGATTTGAAAGATTGCAATAGGAGGAGTTCCTAAAGCAACACGGTATCGAATATGAAATCTTCAACCTCTAGAATTTTATTTGAAAGATTGCGATAGGAGGAGTTCCTAAAGCAATGCGGTATCAAATGTAAAATCTTCAATCTCTAGATTTGATTTGAAATATTGCGATAGGATGAGTTCCTAAAGAAATGTAAAATCTTCAACCTCTAGTTTTGATTTGAAAGATTGCAATAGGATGAGCTCCTAAAGCAACGCAGTATCGGATGTAAAATCTTCAACCTCTAGATTTAATTTAAAAGATTGTAATAGGATGAGGACCTAAAGCAACACGGAATCGGATGTAGAATCCTTAACCTCTAGATTTGATTTAAGAGATTGCAATAGGATGAGGAGCTAAAGCAACGCGGAATCGGTTGTGGAATCCTCACCCTCTAGATTTTATTTGAAAGATTGCGATAGGATGACGACCTAAAGCAATATAGAATCGGATGTGGAATCCTCAACCTCTAGATTTGACTTGAAAGATTGCGATAGGATGAGGACCTAAAGCAGCGTGGAATCAGATGTGGAATCCTCAACTTCTATAATTGATTTGAAAGATTACAATAGGATGAGAACCTAAAGCAATGCAAAATCGGATGTAGAATCCTCAACCTCTAGATTTTATTTGAAAGATTACGATAGGATGAGGACCTAAAGAAACGCGGAATTGGATGTGAAATCCTCAACCTCTGGAATTTGATTTAAAAGATTACGATAGGAGGAGCTCCTAAAGCAACACGTAATTAGATGTAAAATCCTCAACCTCTAGAATTTGATTTGAAAGATTGGGATAGGATGAGCTCCTAAAGCAATGTAGAATCGGATGTGGAATCCTTAACCTCTATAATTTGATTTGAAATATTGCAATAGGATGATAACCTAAAACAACGCGAAATTGAATGTAGAATCCTCAACCTCTAGTATTTGAGTTGAAAGATTGCGATAGCATAAGCTCCTAAAGCAACACGGTATTAGATGTAAAATCTTTAACCTCTAGTTTTGATTTGAAAGATTGGGATAGGATGAGCTCCTAAAGCAACGCGGTATCAGATATAAAATCTTCAACCTCTAGTTTTGATTGGAAAGATTGCAATAGGATGAGAACCTAAAGCAACACGGTATTGGATGTAGAATCCTCAACCTCTAGAATTTGATTTGAAAGATTATGATAGGATGAGAACCTAATTCAACCTGAAATCAGATGTAGAATCCTCAACCTCTAGAATTTGGATTGAAAGATTGCGAGAGGATGAGTTCCTAAAGCAACGCGGTATCAGATGTAAAATCTTCAACCTCTAGTTTTGATTTGGAAGATTGCAATAGGATGAGCTCCTAAAGCAACGCGATATCAGATTTAAAATCTTCAACCTTTAGATTTGATTTGAAAGATTGCAATAGGATGAGCTCCTAAAGCAATGCGGTATTGAATGTAAAATCTTTAACCTTTAGATTTGATTTAAAAGATTGCAATAGGATGAGAACCTAAAGAAACGCAGAATTGGATGTAGAATCCTCAACCTCTAGATTATAGTGCTTTGAATTCATGGGAACTAGTAGAATTTGCGAAGATTGACATTGGTGGAGAAAAATTGTGTAACTTTGTGAGATTTTGTGCAAAATGTGAAATTCCGCGTGGATATGAAGAAAACTGGTGCAGGCCAAGGTGGTTGCGCTACACAAGCAAAGAGTAAGAAACCTTGAACTTAAGAAATTTATCACTTTCTTTTCTTTTTGTTAGGATTTGGACCAAGTTTCAGATAAGCACAACGTTTAAGCTTCTAAGAATGAGTCTTTATCTCTGAAACATTGCAAGGCATAGTACTTTTTGAAGTATCATCCACTGACAAATGACTAGTGTAGAAAGTAACTCATTCTTAAGGTGCCATTAGAACTATATTCTTTCAATTACACATAACAAATGCGTTATTTTTACGGATACCACAGTTGAAGAGGCCATAAGTTTGTAGCTTAGTTTGTAGCAGTCATCATTTGATTTATTGCAGATTTTGTAAAGTTTGTTGAAGTTGTCTTTCAGAAATTATTCTAACGTTCTTTGACTTGAAGTTGGAGTTGTATTTGTTGGAAACTGAAGGATATGACTTCAGGTTTGAAATTCCATTAACTGCTAATATCATCATCATTTCTTTAATTCTTTCTTTTTGAGCTTAAGCAGATTTCAGAATTTTGTTCGTGTGATCAAAACATTTTTCGTTTTTCAAAGATATTTATGAGTCAATTAATAACCAACCAAAAAAATTAAGATCATTGAACTTTTTCTTGAATATAATATCAGAAGAATTTTCTTAAGAGAACATTTTAAGTTTCATCAATCAGAGAAAAATCTGACACCAATTTTTGATTATACATCCACCTCAAGCTTCTTCTCCGGGAGACTCTACTTTTTCTTTGCTTTTTTTTGCTTCAAACTTTGCACATAATCATTTTTTTCTCTCTTTTTTTTTTCTTTTTCCCATGTTCTGTTGAGAATTACTATATCTGGTAGAGCATGATTTAAAAATTTTGAAAGTCCAAATTCCCCTGACTAATAATCCTCAAATGTTTCTTCAGTCAAATTTTGGGATATTAAAACTCGTTTGAAATTCAGGACCCGGTCACATGGCATAAATTTAAAAGGCTCATGATATCCTGAGTTAATTACTCGTATTTCCACCACATTATTTTATTTTGAAATTTGCTTAGGACCCAGTCTAAATTCTTTAAAGTGGATGACTCAGTTATTAGGGCATCAATTGCATTCTCTCCTGGAGTCGTAGTCTTATCAAAACATCCAAATTTTCTTTTGAGGTGATCAATTTTTTTTTACTTAAATATTGCACAATCCTGAACAACAACAAACCCTTTCTTTTCAATAATTGCAGTGGGAGGGATGGGATAGACTAAAATTGATCATGCTAAATTCCCATTTAAATAAAAATAGTAATACAATAGTGGCCAAAAGTCATTTCATTCATTGGCAGTTGCATAGGAATGGGTTAGAACAATCAGATCGACCGAAATCATATTGATAGAACCTCTTTCAGGTTTCTTTCAAATATTCTTCTAGGATCGTTATGTCCCCATTCTTAAACTTCTCCTCAAGCAAGTCTTTGAAATTGCAACACTTATCTATGGTGTTTCCAACGAACCTGTGGTACGGGCAATATCTCGGATGTCCTTTCTTGTTGGCTTCGTCAGGCTTCTTTGACTTAGGTAACCTGAACTCGGGTTTCTTAATTAGACTGCAAAACATCTTTTTTGTTGCTTTATATTTAAAAAAATATATTCCATTTGATCAAGTGTTCAAGATTGGAACTTGTCTTTCATATGTCTGGTAAGGTCTCTCCTGAGATGATTGTTGAATATTCTGATGAGGATGTTGGAAGGTTTGTTGACGTTGTTCTACTTGTATTTGCAATTGTCATTTTCCTCTGCTAACCATAGCAACTGTCCCAGATTTCTTCTCGAATATCTTGGTTATCCTGGAATTCTCAGCCTTCTCATGAGAATCCATATGCTTGACTTCTTCTTGCAGATTTCTAGCTTTGCTGAGTAACTTCTTGGAAGAATTGATAGTGAGTCCCTTAAGCATGAAAGCTATTAGTCCATGGATGCTTTTGAGTAAAATCTCAATTGCATGTTTTTCCTGTAGTTGAGGCTCACACTTCATGCTAAGATTTCTCCACCTAAAAATATAATCTACTAGAGTCTTGTTAGGCTTTTGCATTTCTACAATGAGATCTCCAATAGAAACATGATGCTGCACTCCGGCAAATCTTTTTACAAATAGCAGTTCTAACTCGTTGAAAGTCTTCACTGATCCGTTGAGCAAATTGGCATACCAATCGAAAGCAACTCTTGACAGGCTGCTGACAAACAGTTGATAGTGCAAAGCTTTGTTACTTTTTGTATTGCCACAAATGGCTCGAAAATGTGCTATGTGTTATCTAGGATTTCCAGTTCCATCAAATATTATGAAGCTTGGGAAGACAAAACCCTTAGGGAAAGGTAAAACATCAAACTCTTCCGAGTAAAGTCTACCTTTTAGAATCAATGCACCACTGTCGGCGTTTTTTCGGGTTGGTTTGTAAGGTTGCCCGTAAGAAGCTGTCGGTTACTGGAATCGAAATCCCGGCCCCCGCTTCGGAAGGACGTTGAAGTATGAAATCAAACTGACCCCATATTTTTCATAGTTTAAAATGAAAGAGCACCATACCTGAAATCCCGTATCTATCCCAAAGGATAAACATAAGACTTAAGGATGAGGCTCGATCAAACAAACTAAGGAAAGTTTGACATATGTTTGGTCTGCGAAACCTTTGTGCTTGCCGACAAGTTCCCCTATTTAATATAAAAGATTAAATAGGGTTTATATTAAGCTGAGTTCGGACATGCTTCCTATAAGGGCAAGCCCCAATAGTTAATTACATCATAAATGACCAAAGTCACTTAAGAAGACTCTCGATAAAAATTAAGAAATATTATCTTCAAGGAATTTCAAAGGGTGGGACTTTTCAATGAAATCGGACGTAGAGGTGTGAAAGGGGATCAGTTCAAATTTGGAACATTTTATTGTAGAATCCAAAGGAAGAAGAACTAGAGGATGTCATGGATCCAGAGGAGAAACTCAATGACTTCCCAAGCTATCCTAATGTTTGGCTTTAATTTTGAGGAAAATATTTAGGTGTTTTATCTTGCCAATTTTATTTGTTAGGGCTTACATTTGTGTGAAATGATCACACAAATAGACTGAAAGATGTGAGGATTTAGGTCGTGACAAACAACACCCTTGGAATCCTAAGAAAAGTTAGGGCTTATATTGTGTAGCAGAGTTGTACAAAAACCTAAAGATAAGGTGAGGATTTATGTTGCATAAGCAAGCAACCTTGAAGTCTTATGGCTTTGTTGTTTAAGTCTAAGGAAGGAAAATTGGTTTAACTGGGGAAGACAGGTTTTGCTGTTGAAATCCCACCATGCTAGCTCCAAGCTCCTTACCGTGGCAAGTTTAAGTTTTCTTATGTGTCAAGTTATAATATCAAATCAGGTGGCCCTATGGCTGAAGTTCTTTAAATTTTATGAGGGCATTTTAAAGTTGATTAGAGTGACACCGGTTAGGATCCTACAATTCCCTCGTTCCGGCATCACTATTTTCTATTGGATTCACTTAGTTCAAATGAGCTTACTAAACTTCAACTTAATGAGTTCCATAATTTTATTTAAACCGTGGGAAGCCTCGTTAGCAACCACTGGTTGCCTCCTCCGAGGGATTCCCGATCATCTGATAGAGACATCTTAATTTAGTTGAAGCTGTGGTTTTGTGTGATGTTTGTGATTAAATTTTGAGCTGTTTTATATTTTGAATGTTGTGGCTGTGAATTTTATCTTGGTTGATTTTTGTTTTGGTTTTGGTTATAGTTATGTGGCTATCCTGATGGTTTTAGTTTTCATGCAGGGTGACATTATTCTTTATCATGCAAATTTGCAGGTAGAAAAGTATAATATGAAAGTACAAGAAAGACGACGCTGAAAATTGTAAAAGTGTACATGCCGAGTCTTCTCGTTCCACCACCTGAAACTTAAAATCCATGTCAAGGCAGTTTATGAAGAACAGGAAAGGTAAAATTTTGGTAATTTTCCTAACCCTATGTCATATCTTGGTGAGTCCTTAAAAATTTATTTAAGGACAATTTCATTGAGCGAATAATATTAAGTTTAATAGGCCTCTTAGGTATCCAACAAGTTAGGAGGGGGAAGCAGGTCCATGCCTCCCTCTCACCAACTGGTGAAAAGCCTCGATTCCATTTAAACTTAATATGTTGCTTAATGGTTCATCTTGTAAATACCCTTATTAGTCAGTGAACCCTGATGTCTCAAATATCCCTAAGAATAGGGTAATTTATCACTTATCATTTAATTTGAAAATTATGTGGGGGAAGACCCTTAAAGAGGCAAGTTAGTGTAATTTGAACACTTAGCCAAATTTTTAAACCTAATTGGGCTTAGTGGTGTTTCAAGGATGTCTGATTTAATTATGTTTATTTCTCTAATCCTTGTTTAATCAATTTTTGATTTAGCCTAAGTCACCGCTAAGCCCTTAAGACCTAGGTGAGTGTCTTAATTAGTTTTGAAAAGGGTTAAGCTTTAAGTGGTCATGATTCATGATTCAGATTTTATTTGAAAATCAAGATAGGGGGTATTAAATTGATTAATTATTGACTTCCAAAGTTATACCCCTAAGTCCAGGATCATTTAATTTTAATAAACTTCCAAATTTTAATAATTTAGAAATTTATTAATCTTAATTAAGAAAGTGAGATTGGTTTCGAATAATTAAACCCCTTGTGTTTCAAGCATCAAATAAATTGATTAAGATCAGAGGTTATCCATTCCCCTCTTTGAATTAGGCCTAAATGTTAATTAAGGCAAGATTTCCAAAATTACACATTTGCCCCTAAGGCCCTAACGCTTCATAATTTGTCAAATTTAATTCAAATGGCTTTGAAATTTTTATCCTACCTCATCCATGGGTCAATTGAGACATTAGAGGAGAAAATGTGATTTTTCAAAATTTAATTTAATTTATGTAATTGTTTTTATGTAAAAATAGGATTTTTCAAAGAAAATTCCTAACTTGACCAAGGTAAATTCTTATCACTTGAAATTTTTCTTGGAGGTAGACCTAGACTAGATAAGTCTTTAGATCAAATTTTATAATTTTTTGAATTTTCTGTGATTTATTAGAATTATTTCAAATTCTAGGTTATTTAATAAAAATAAAATATTTTAGGAGGTGAGAATTAAGTTTTGTATCTTTGAAAAATCTCTCTAAGGTCAAAGAACCCAGTAGAGTAAATTTTTTATTTTTTTATTTTTCTTTGATTTACTGGAATTATTTTAGTGAAAAACCCATTTTTAGCCTTTAAAGATTATTTTTAAGCTTTGAATTTAAACATCTTTATTTAGAAAATTAGGAAAAATATTCTAATTATTCCTAAGTGGTTAGGAAGCAATTTAGAACATTTCCATGAGTTTTATTATTTTTGTGATTTTTATGAATTTTTAATTATTTAAATGTTTAAATAGGCTAAAAATCAAGTTTTTATTTTAAATACCATTTTTTTTTAAAAAAAAATACCCCTGATCACAGAGAGCTCAAAAAATAAAGTTTCATAATCTTTTGAGTTTTTTTTTTAATTTTTAAAAATCATTTAAGTGTCCAAAGTGGTATTTATCTTTAAAATCAACTTAAGTTATCAAATGAACTCAAAATATTTTGAAATTTTTATGATGAGTTCTCTGGATCATAAATCACAGTGAAGATCAAATTTCAAGGCATTTAATCGTTTATATTTTCCAAAATTAATTATTTTATTGATTTAGTATTTGGGAAATTTAAGGGTATTTTAAATGACTTGACCCATGAAATTGTTTCAAAAGGTTTCTTTAGTCATGGTGGACCTTCCAAAATTTTGTTAGGATTTTTTAATTAATATGCTAATTTCCATGATTATTTTAAAGAAATAATGTGGAAGATCTTGAAAAATATGGATCTCTATATAGGAACCTCCTCTGACTTTGGAAAAATTAGAGGATGTTTCCCCTGATAGAGGCTACAACATGCCAAAATTCCAAGCCAAGGTGATGTGCCAATATGCATGAAAAATCAAATGATCCCAAAAAGTGTTTAATTAATTAAAAATAAAATATGCATAATGGACTTGAAATTTATTCCACATTTTTATCTAATAAATGAACAAGAGGGTATTTTTATTTTATTTTTGTGATTTTTCTACACAAAGTTATGAATTTTATAAGTTAAGGGTATTTAAATAAATAAGAAAACCCCTATTTGTCTATTTAAACCGCGCGTGCTAACTAGATCCTAGGCAGCTCCAAAGGCATGTGTGGCGCGCTCTAGTTGGACGCCGTCGTGCACGTAGCATGCTGACTCGGCCCACTGTTTATGTCCCGAAGCGCTGTCCGGCTCAATCTCATCCATCCATTTGATACACGCTTGATCGAACGACTCCCCGTCATCATCCCCGATAGAATGATCCCGTGCCCGTCCACACTAAAACCTTAAGATCTCAGCCTAGACTCAACCAAATCACTTTGAGTTTGATCCTATGGACTCGTCTAAGTGAGTCAAACACATTCATACGGTTAATATACCATGAAATCAAGCCTAAGTGAATGGAGAATCAAAATAAACTCAAGAGGAGGAGAAGTTTTATACCTTTGCTCTGAGAAGGGAGGCTTCAATCAGAGGTGCTTGGCATATTTGTTGGGGTCCAAGGAGGCTAGGGATTGAATCCCTGATCTTGGTGTAAGTCCTAGGTATGAATTCGACAAAGCTCGATTTCACGTGTTGGTCTAGAGCTATGGTAGAGGCTCTGTGAAAGGGGGATTTGATGGGGGCTTTAGCTTCTTTCACTGTTGTGAAGGTGTGGGTGAAGTTAATTTGTGTTCGATGGACTGTGGAGGTGTATTGGGTTCTGTCCTGGTTTCTGGCAAGGTTTCAAGCTCAAAATTGAGCTCCGGCAATGGGAATGGGAGAGGAAAAATGGTTGGAATGCATTGAGATGGTCTTAGGGAAGCTCTGTGTGAAGTTTGGAGAAGCCTCTCTAAAAAATATTTGCACACCTCCCATGGCCTTGGGAGGTGAGTTTTAATAAAAATAGCCATGAGGTGGCTCTCAGGGCATAAGTTTGGGTGCATTGTGGTGCTTAAGTGGAGGGCAGAGGATCTCTTCAATTTGATTTGGATGAGCTGGCCTCTAGGTTTGATTTGGGTGAGGTTCCATGGGAGTGCCTCTCAGTTTTGGGCTTTTTCGGCCACTAGGCTGGCCGGCTGGCCAGAGGAAGGTGGCTAGGAGCTCAGGGAACCCAGAGGAATCCATCACAACAATTTAATGCAAATGTGCTTTGATTTGACAAAGATATTTGAAGCATGTGAATTATTAGAAATAAGATCCCTTAATTTGGGAGACCATTGGTTCATGGCTTGATTCAGGTGATTTCATGTTGTTTGGACTGGTCACTAAGTTTAAATAATGATTGTGGTGGAGTTAATTTAGTGGCTTTAGGGTGGTTAGGTTACATTTAGTGCATGGGTCCAAGTGGATGCAAATGACCAAAACTTGGGTTTAGGTTAGGATATCCATGTCAATTGGCCCAATTGATTGTTTCATTTGGTGTATATGATCATAAGAAACAACTTTGGTGAAGGATGGGTGTGGTTTTGAGTTCAATTGAAGGATCAATTTGAGGGAATTTTGAACTTTAATTAATTTGGTCATGTTGGGCTAGACTTGGGTCTAGCTTGGGTTAGCCTTGGGAAAAGGCCAAATTGATTATTGTAAATGGTCAATAGGGACCTCATGAAGAGTTTTAAACATGAATTGGATGCCAATTTGGAGGTTAAGGCAATCAATTGGGTGAAATTTGGGGACTTAGCCAATTTGGGACTAAATTTGAGAATTTTGGATTTAGGTCAAAATCAAATGGATTTGAGACTTCAACAAGGTCAATTGATGGTTTATTTTGATGTATAGGAATGTCATAAAGACTTTTCAACATTAATTGAGGCCAATTGACTAGGCTATGGGTTCAATTTGGTGAGATTAGGTCACATGGTCAAAATTGGGGCTTAACTTAACTCAAAATTGTGCTCAAATAATGGGCCAATTTGGCTTCCATTTGGTTAAGTTTGGTCATTTAAAAAGTGAATTTGAGTTTAGGATTGGAATTGAGGTCAATTGAGATCAAATTGATGGACATTTGAGATGGATTTTGGGAAATTTGAGCCTTTGAAGGGCAATTTAGGGATTTTGGATAAAGTTTGTCAAATTAGCCAAATTGGGTCATGTTATAGTTGAGAGAAATAAAATTGGGAATATTTGGAATTTATTGGGATTTTATGGTAATTTTTGGAATTTTTTGGGATTTTGAGCTATGGAGGGGTATTTTGGTAATTTGGGGGCATTTTAGGGGTAAAAGGCCAAGATGGGTATTTTGGTAGAGTTGAGGTACCAATCATCACCAAAAAGGCATGGACCAATGGAAACCCCATTTTGGGTCCTCTACATAGTGGTCTTAGCTAAACAATAGCCTTAGGGCTAGTAGGTTTAGGGGACCATCTACATGAGTATCCCAAAAGATCAAGGGATCTAGGCTAGAAATTTGAGTTTAGGTTTGTGAGTGAATGTGGGTGTAGATAAGTGTAGTGAGTGCCTTAGCTCCAGAACAACACCCAAGGTCAACCTTAAGGTCCAGCAATCCTAAGGGTGACCTATCTTGAGTTTCCCCCGCAGTGAGCCCACCTACTAAGGGTTTGTTTGGGGCAGTTTATTCATTTCAAGATAAACTGTTTATCCTGAAATGCGGCCTGCGGGCCAACCACAGTGGTCAACCTGCGGCCTGCATTTAGTATAAAAGCTCAAACACAGTTTCAGATAAGTTGGCGAAAAATGCGAACCAAACGGTACAGAGGCGTTTTGAAAACGCCGCCTGCACTTATAAGCTGTCCCAAATGGACCATAAGTATTTAGAGGTTGAGAGCAATATGTGGAACTTCAAGTTGAGTGGAGAAGAGTTTGGATTTTCTAATTGTGAGGGTTCCATGTCTAGTTTTCAAGGAATAGTCAACAGGAAAAGTCCTATGGCTAGACTCTAAGCTACTAAAAAGGAAAAACTAAACCTCAACAAAAAATGAGGTCAACAAATGGAACCTCAGTGTGTATTGGCATTGACCGGCGAGATCAACAAAAACCAATACAAACTTCTAAGTCAACAGACCCGGAAGTATGCGTAGAGTTGTGTGTGTGATTTGTTTCTGCCGGGGAATTAGCAGGTGTGTGCTTAATCAAGTCGAGAAGTAGG
>NEWO01000092.1:48565-63534 GCA_003013225.1 Phalaenopsis aphrodite
TGAAAGGTTTGAAGGCCACATCTATGTAGGTCCTCCTACACTTAAGACAAGTTTATAATGAGAAGATTATTCATACAATTAAATAGCTCTAACATCTTAGGTAATTCATGAAAGTACTTGAAAAATGAACTTATTATTATCTAGAAGTCTATGTTGGAGTGTAAGAGGGGTTAAAGTCATTTAATATCATAGTTTGTGCAACCACTAAGAACTTACATATCATCCATTATAGATTATTCTATCTCATTAGAAAATATGAGTTTTAAATCCGTTTAAGACTTTAGGAACATTTTCTTCTCTAACCATATACATTGATAATTATTCAAGCAATTTAAAGGAGTTCTTCTACTTTAACTTATTGTGTTTGATTAAGTAATTTATCTAAAGTATTGATGGTAGATTCATATGGTTGTAAGTTGGCCATATTTACTCTCTTATTAGGCAAAAATAAAATCAAAATATTATAAAAAAAAAATCAAAGCTGAATTAAGCATATTCAAATATTAAATAACTCGTGTCATCAATAAATTTATATATTTCCTGCCTCATTATATAACTACATTTTGAGTGTATTCAATCTTTAAAATCATTTTGTATTTCAATTCCCATCTCCTTGTATTTCAATTTAACTAGCAAAGGAATTAAAAGAAGTTAATTACTCTTCATCAATTATTCAAACCACTAAATGGTGCCATTTTTTGATAGATTTATAAATTTTTTAATAAAAATACAACTTATTCTTTTATCTTTTGTTTTTTTTAATATAATTACTTTATCTTACCTTTATGGACAATAATAAGAGAAAGGTAAGTAGGGAAAAATGGTGATGATATTAATACAATCTTTTCATTATAAAAGGCTTCTTATAAGATGATAAGAGTAGAGATTACTTGAGAAATGAACAATAAATTCAAGTAAAGAGTTTGATTTAATTATTGATCTAAAGATATGATTTTAAATATTAATTACACTCATTGATACCTCTAAGTGACATCATAAATTATAGAAGATAAACTTATATTTTAATTTGTCCATGCCTATTAACATTAAACAAATTATCATTCAAAGACTATTATCAAAATAGGATATTTTAAGCTTTAAAAAAATTATTCTACAAGATAAAGAGTGAATCATTATAATCAACCGAGTCATATATCTCACCATATAAAAGTTATTGAAGTAACAATCATCAACTCACCAAAGACTCAAAAAGAATTTAATACACTTAAATGAGTGATAAATAAAATGTATGAATTAAATAAGCAAAAAAACTAGAAATAATCTAGTTGTGACTCCAAGGATTCATGATCCTATGTTATTAAGCTTAAGTTTACTTAAATATGAAGGTAGTTGACCTATTTTGGTTAAGAGTTGCATTATCAACAACCGTGAGTTACATCATTTAAAGTTAGCCACATATTCTGAAACCAAGAATAAAAAATTAAGAAAATTTAGATAGATAAATCTTACAAGTTAAATTGAAAAGATACATTGCTTATAATCATTGATGGTATAAGAATTACCTATGAAATGAAGTAAATCTGACAACCCAATTATACACAATAAAAAAAATTAATACATTTTTATGTTATTTTATTTAGAATTACAACTACTACTCCCTTTGGTATTTTTGACTGACTCGGCCGACTTTCGTCGCCTTGTTGAAAGACATGTCGTATTGGTTAAAACACTTTGGTTATTTGACTGATCTATTTCTGTTCATGATATCTTAATATCTGACGATACCGTGATATTGTACACGGTGAGAACTACCTTGCTTGCCTCTCACCGACACAACATAAATTGCTAAACCGCTCTGTTCATCTAGCATATGGTGCTTCTCAAACCATATGACTCCTCAGTCAGTTCTGTTAAGAGGACATCTCATTTCATGTAGACTACAGCTTCAAAGCCATTCAGCTTCGATGCTCCTCGAATCATACGACTCTTTAGTTTGTTCTCTTAAGAGGACATCTCATTCCATGTCAACTATGGCTTCAAATTCATTCGACTTCGATGCTCTTTGAACCATATGACTCTTCAATCGGGTCTTCCATAAGGACATCCCGCTTCATGTTGATTCCAACTTCATAGCTGCTTAGTTTTGATGCTTCTCAAACCATATGATTCTTTAGTTTGTTCTTCTATGAGACATCTCTTTTTAGGATCATTTCATCTTCATAACCACTTAACCTTGACTTATCTCAAACCATATGACCTCTCAGCTGGTTCCTTCACGAGAACATAATAGATGGCTTGATCGCACAAGATTATTCAACCGTCTCAATTGATGATATTGTCCAGTCACTGGTCAATTACGGTTCAGGTCAGGATACATCAGGCTCCAAAAACCACTTGACTGAATTGTGGGTGCTTCACTCGGCAGGGACCATAGTTAGCACATGTTCGGTTTCTTAAGAGGAATCATAACAAACGACTTCAATTATACGAGATAATACAACCTTATTACCTGACGTATTCCTTGAGGTTGAGTGTAAGTCCCTTGGCATTTTTCCTCATTATAGCATGTATTCTTGGTTTCATACCTCGATCAGATCTCAAGAATTGGATATGACACCTTTTGCAGCATTCAAGTTAGATTCATCCATCTTAGTTGACCATAGTATTCAGTCACTGGTCAACTGCATTTCAAGTCAAGATATATCAAACTTCAAAGGCTTCAAAGGCCACCTGACTGAACTATGGGTTCTATTATCGACAAGAACCACGTAAGGTCTTGATCGGTTCCTTACGGGAAATCATAATGGACTACACGCGATAATATGGTCTTACCACCTTACGTACTGATACACTTAAAATATATAGTATTTTTAGACACATTTTTATACCTAATTTTGAGATATTGCGCTTTAATAGAAGGTATTTTTGTGTTTTCTTTCAAGTACAAGTAAAAAGGTGAAAAATGCTAAAAAGAGTGAAAAAGGATCAAATTTGGAGTAAAAAAGTGAAAAATGGTGCGAAAGAGTTTTGGCGCCTAAGCGCCAGATCCGACGCTTAAGTACCGGTGAAACAGAGAAGACTGTGCTTAAGAGCCAGAGATCCCGCGCTTAAGTGCCAAAGGCGGTTATTTGACGGTTTAATTCATTTTGTTGAATTTTGGAGGGACATTTGAGACACCTATTAGCTAAAGAGGTTAGTTATGACCACTAGAAACAAAACCTACAATTAAAAGACTTGTGAAAGAAGGCATCCTTTGGAGAATACATAAAATTGTGACACATTTTTAAGAGTTACCATGGCACCTCTTGGAGATCTATAAAAGAAGGAAGTTGAAACTTTTAGAATTGTGCTTGAAAAAGGAGAGCCTTGAGAAGTTCTTGAAGAAGTTCGAGGAGGGACGTTTGGAGAGATTTTCAGGCACCACAAAATTACTTTATCCTTTTTATTTTTAATTTTATTGTGAGAGTTAAGAGTATTGTAAAAGGGAAGAGATTCAAAGAAACTTCAAGAGTTTAGTGGAGGATTTGAGATATGTCTTTATCTTTATTTTTAAACTATTTTTTGTTTTAATTGAGACTTCTTGTTGGTTTGACAATGATTTCTACTTTTAAACTAAAGTGTGGTTTTGTTTTCTCCATGAATTCTAAGTTGTTTTCTTTATCTTTCTCCTGAGAATGATAAGTAATTAAAGTGTTGGATGAAAGTTATGGAGAGTATTGGTCTTTAATGGTGGAAGAAGTTGTGATGATTTAATTCTATGTACTTCATTTACTTCTTGATCTGGCCTATCTAGATGTTAAAATTTGTTGTGAGAACATGTAAGAATCAGGCTAGTATTGTCTCAGCCAACAATTGAAAAAAATCACATGAGATTGTATGAATGAAAATGTAATTCATATTATTTAGTGTAAATAAATAGGGAAATAATCTTTGAAGGGAGTAAAGTTAGAGGGCTTTAAAGTGACAAGTTAAAGCCCCCGACTTGATTTATTGTTTTAAGTTCTAATACGAGATGTTAGCCTCCAGGTGGAGGGAATCGAGGGAACTCTAGAGTGAGAGCTAGTATTTTCCCTACCTATTCGATCCTCAGAACTATTCAAACTTTAAATTAGCCAATATTCTTTATAACATCTTTAGTAAGGGTAAAGAATAATATTGCTCATATTTGGCACAACACAATCTGCATACTTTCACAACAGAATTCATATGCTTATTACTAATTCATGATAATGAGAAAGTTTTTTTCATATCAAGTACTTTTCTTTTACATAAACTCAAGTTATCTTTAGAAGTTGTTTTTGTTTTATCAAAATCTCAAAAATACCAAAAAGATTTGAATTTTAATTACTATAAAAATATCTATAGTTTAAGTAGTTGTCTTTTTGAAATATAAAGTTTGTTGATCAATAGTGCATATTGTGAATTTTCCTGTGGGTTCGATATTCAAGTCTTAATCAAAAAGTCATATATTACTTGATAACAATATGTATTCTTGCGTATTATATATATATATATATATATATATATATATATATATATATATATATATTAAAAAGTTAAATTCTTATTTTCTTCAGGATCAAGTTTTTGGTTTTGTTGCAAAGTAAGGAAGCATAAGTGAAAAATCTCATCAAAGACATTGTTATACTATTGCATTTAAACAGTAACGGGATCATGTAACCCTTAAGGTTGCATGTAAGTCCCTCAACATTTCTCCTTATTGTTACAAGTATTCAAAGCTCTATGCCTCAATCAATTTTCAGGTTGGATATGAGTCCCTTGGCCTTCCTTCCTAAGCTGATCACGTTGGCTAGCGCTCGAGTTCAACGTGTCCGACGATAGGCTCTCTCAACCTAGTCAACCCTTTTTTTTAGGTGGGATGTGAGTCCCAAAACTTTCCCTCCTAGTGTATTTAGGTTTTTCCTCCTATCAACTGAGCTGATATCCTTTGGAGGCAGGGTACCAAATTTGACAAGCATGCTTTGGCTTTTTAGCCAAATCTCGTGACCATTTTAAATGTCCATATTACATTAGTGATTCTGCTAATCATTAGCTTGATAAAAAATGGTCTACTGAAAACAAGTGCATTGTTCCTTAGCAGCACAACAAGCTTACTGGTGCACCTTTGTTGGCATCCATTTTTGATGCGACATACACATACATCATTGTTGAGTGACAAAACACTATAATTGGGGTCTACATCGTCATAGCCATGCTCCGAGTCGATTGTTGTCAAACTGGTATAGCCTCTGGCATCCTCTGCGTTGAGGTTTGTTCCTACAACATAGAACTGTATCTGACAGATAAGATATTTCGGTGACATGGACCGTCACTGAAGTTACCCCACACCATGTTCGTACCTTAATCCTAAGGTATATATAAATGAACTGCATGTCGGAGTCGGTCTACTCGACAAAATGTAGACATTTTATCCTTTCAAGCTCTCCTGAGATGTGTTCACGATCTTCATGGAGGTCTTAAGATGATAACTGCTCATATCCGATCTTCTGGAGGTCCCGCAAGACCTGGAACCTTCTCGACAAACTTTTGGAAGCCAAAATTTTCTAGGGTCTGGCACGACCAAGCCTAATTCAAGTGTGGTCACGCCTAACTAGTGGTGTGACCAAAACCTCCCCGAAGAGCACAAATGACCTGCAGTCGACTTGACCACGTCTGAATGTAGAGTGACTATGTCGGCTAAAAAGAAATTTTGGCATAATTATGTCTTAATTTTTGTGTGACCACACCCAGATAGTAAGAGGCGCCCAGGTTCGTCGACGACATGACCACCTGGACCAGGTCGAGCGCTTGGTGTAATTAAACCGAGTCTCAGGTGTGTCCACACACAAGGCCCTTATTTGTAACATTTGCTACAGTGGTGTGATCATGCCTGAGTACTATATAGCCACACCACTATGATTTTTTCCTTAATTTTTGCTCTCTAGTCTTTGGAATCCCATCGGCGAGGCGGCCATGACCTATGGTCCACCCCCTTTTTGCCTGGGTATTCACCTAAAATGGCATGAGGACTATTTTTGGTCCATATCAAATGGGGAAAACGGAAAGTGACCATTGAACCTACTCATAGCAAAATAACCCAAGGGATGGGCCATTTGATTAAGGATCAGCTGCCGTTGCTATTGGAAAGGGTTTTGGAACAAGGAGGCCATCCAAGGGGATTCTAAGGAGCTTTGGGAGGATGATTCTTCTTCTTCCTCAAGGAAAAGATAAGGCAAGCTCATTTCCTCCATTTTCCTCACTTCTTCTTCGACTTTGTCAGTCATCTTCCTCGCCAAAGCTGACTTCTGACAAGCTAAAGAGGAATACTTCCTCACCCTTTGGCGAAGGAGAACTCTAACAATTTCCTCATTCTCTCCAGTGAGGAGAGCTTCTTCACATCTTTGGAGAAGGCAAAATCTAGTAGTCTTATCACTCTCTCCAGTGAGGAGAGTTTCTTTCTATGAGAGCAAAGCTCGATAAACCATCGTGTAGGTGAAATCCCCTAATCTCTTGAAATTTCCAGTCCTATAGCCCCATAGGTCTGGACTTTAGAGGATTTAGGTAAGGATTTTTTTTGTGCTTAGAGGAAACTTCATAAGTTAGGTGCTTTGGGATGCCATTGTGAATCCAAAGAGAAAAATCTATCATTTTTATTAGAACCCCACCTAATCATTCGGGAGACTAGCAACCCCGTGGCTATTCGGTTGCTTCATCGCTTAACGACTTGGATGAGGCCATTCTAAGCTAGGTAATGCAAGATCCATTCAATCTTTATTTCCTAGGCGATAAAGGCTATGTTCGTACGAAAATCATTCAAGTTCGTGAATATTTTCTCCTATAGAATACTTCTTTCCCTTTACCAATTGGATAGAGGTAGATCCTATGTTACCTACTAACAGGTTGTTATCTACAACTTTGTCACTCACTCTAGATTTCCCATGAGTTCGTTAAGACGAGCACAATTTTTTGTCGGGCCTAATCGAGTATCATTTTGCATGTGGTTGCCTTCATATCACGTGCTTAGCATGATTTTAAAATGTGCATTGAAACTGTCCATTTTTGCATGTTCTATTGATCGACAGTCTACATTAGTTCAATCAACTATCTCGTCTATCAACATGATCGATTGACGCCACCACTGACCTGATCATATTGATAGATCATCCTTCGTCGATCGACCACATACTTCAGCTCGATTGACCATCTTAGGTCTATTCGATCGACAGACGCCGCCATCGGCATGATCATATCGATTGATTATCCTTCGTCGATAGACCGCACACGCCGGCCTGATTGACCATCTTTGGTCCACTTGTTTGATCAATCTCCACCGGTGCAATCGTATTGATCGACCATCTTTCATAGATCGACTGCCACTGATGTGATCAACTATTTTCAGTCCACTTGATCGATTGACTGCCACCAGCCTGATTGTATCAATCGATCATCTTTCGTCGATCAACTGCAGACACCAGCTCATTCAGCCACCCTCCAGTTGACTGATTGATGTTGCCCCCAGTCCAATTAAGCAGTCGATCATTTGCATTTGGTATGTTGCATTCATTGCATCTTTTCCACACTGTCTGCACTAGCACATCCACACTTGCACACTGTCGTGCACTTGCACTTGCGAGCATACGCCTGCATAAGTTCATGATGAGTATTCTTGCCTCCCAATAGTAAATTACTCTATTTATGCCACTTTGCATCACTAGCACTCTCCACTCTTGTATTTTTGTTTGTGTGGCATTTTGTATGTCCATGAATTGCATGCTTGAAGTCTTTGCACTTGGACTTGTGTATTCACGCACCTACCTCACATGCACACATCATGTGAATGGATGACTTGCACATCAAGCCCATCTGGTATGTAGCTCTCTCCAATAAAAACCGCATTACTCCACCTTCTGTGACACCGCTTCGGACTGCCATAAATACTTCACTTGAGTTGTAGTTTGTCACACACTCACCTTCGACACTCCTGTGTCTCTTTGGGGATGACTGGTCCATAAAGCCTACCCATTATATGACTTTCCCCTAGCGAGGATCACAGTACTTCACTTCCTACAACACCGCTTTGGACAGTCATAGGTACCTTCTTGAGTCACTGCTCCTCACATACTTTTTCTCCTTCTACCACACAACTTCAGACTGTTGTAGATACCTTCTTGAGTCACTGCTCCTCTCACACTCTTTCACCTCCTATGACACCGCTTCAGACTGTCGAATGTATCCCCTCGAGTCACTGCTTCTCACGCACTCACTCTAGACACTCACATATTTTCTTCGGGGATGACTTGCACATCAAGCTCATCCAGTATGTAGCTCTCTCCAATAAAAACTGCATTACTCCACCTTCTACAACACCGCTCCAGACTGCCATGAATACTTCATTTGAGTTGTAGTTTTTCACACACTCACCTCCGACACTCCTGTGTCTCTTCAGAGATGACTGGCCCACAAAGCCTACCCATTATATGACTCTCCCCTAACGAGGATCACACTATTTCACTTCCTACGACACCACTCTGGACATCCATAGGTACCTTCTTGAGGCACTGCTCCTCACATACTCTCTCCTTCTACCACACAGCTTCGGGCTGTTGTAGATACCTTCTTGAGTCACTGCTCCTCTCACGCCCTTTCACCTCCTATGACACCGCTTCAGACTGTCGAATGTATCCCCTCGAGTCACTGCTTCTCACGCACTCACTCTAGACACTCACATATTTTCTTCGGGGATGACTTGCATATCGAGCCCACCCAACGTGTGTTTCTCCTTAGTGAGAAATACATCATCTCACTTCTCATTAAGGCATAATCATAAATGATTATATATATCACATCACCAATCTCCAATGCAATAAAAAAAAATTTAATAAACCATAATCTCGTAAAAGAATAAACCAAAACTCTATTAGCATTAGATATCAAGATAAAGGACAATCACTCATGGATATTGCTAACATCACTCTCAAATTCATCAATGGAAGAAATTTTTTTGCTATTGTTAGGGAATCACTAGACTCTAAAAGGATGCAATACACTGCCTGTCCAATAAAATTTCAAACCTCAATATAGAAAAAGATAGGGGTGGGAGAATTACACACTACATATACAACAAAATGGTGAACCTCTCTTAAGAGAGATATTGAAGGGGGAGGACTACATTTTTTTTCTCTTCAATGGGGCATTTATATATAGAGACCATAGGAGAAAATATACTTTTTCGATTTGAGAATGTAGGCCCCCACACCTTCTCCCATATTACATGTGAGCGACTGCTTCTCGGGGAGACATAATGGATAACGTGAGATAAAACAGAGTTTTTTATTTGTGTTTTTAGATAATTTGAGGTGTTATATATGTAAATATAAATGATTAGGTGTAAGATTTGTAAATTAATGTGTTTTGAGTGCTCTGTGCGTTGATCCCCCTTTAAATAAATATATGCATATGTTTTTATTACAATATTCATGATATCAGATGCTTATAACTCATTGTATTGACACTCTTTGAAAAACATTTAAAATAACTTAAAAAAATTACAAAATTTTCAAATTTATAGTAGAAATCATTCAATGTATGACAACACCACACACACACACCTAAGAGTGCACAAGTGTGTGTGTGTGGCTGCTTATCTATGTGTGTGTGTGTGCATCCTGGTGTTTAATTAACACGTGTGCCCATGTGTCAGCGTGTGTACCCCCATGTGAGAGCCTATTCAATCACTCGTGCAAGTTTGTATGCTCATCTATATGCATGTGTGTGAGCACATGCCTTCGTGTCTGTGTGTGCACATGTATGCTGGCATCAATGCAACGACAGCCCAGCATAACCTAAAGTTTTATGTGCAAATTTCACCATTTATTAGTATTTTGGACTCAATTTTGGCACTAACCAAGCCTAATGGAGCATATATAACTAAGTTTGAGATTCAAAAAATTCAACAATTCTCATTTTGATAAAAAATGTGACTTCATAAATGGTTGAAATCATGATTAAGAAGATTTTGCTCAGTTCATGGACCTAAGGGAAGTTCACATTGATGTTTATGGAGCGATCTTGCCATGTTGTTTTTCTAAAATTATAGTTTTGTGCTTAAATGATTTAAAATTTTAATATATGTATATATATTTTTCAAACAGCACAGGTTTGATGTCTTAAAATTGGGAGGAGTAGATATGTCACCTAAAAATCTATTTAATCAATATAACTAAATTGAATATCTCATAAATACAAAGCCTATGACGCTAAAGTGTTTGGTTCGAGCCTAAAAAAGTGCATAATAAGAACATGAAAATCTTTGAAAAAATAATTGAAATGTTAAATTATCTCTAAAATGTTCTGTTTATGATTAAATTGAGTATATTGATGAGAGAAATTCAAAGAACTCATAATCATTCAAATCTGGGGTCATTAAGACACTTAAATGATCTTAAAGTAGTATAAAATTGAATAAATCAACATTGACTGTTTGATATGGTGTTTTGATGCCAAATTTTCCATACTATCATCTCAAAACTTTATAAATAGGACAAAATTTTAAACATAAAGGAGGACCAACACTAATGGTTGTTGCTACCTAATTATTATCTCATTTATATTTAAAACAGAGCCTAATTATCATTATTAACTCAACTGCAACATGTCTGAACACACTTTGTAGATAGCTTGAAACCAATGACCACATGTAATAATCGTTGACCAACAATAATGATTGTTGTTATCTAATTATTATCTTGTAATTATTGAACCTAACTATTTTTTTATGACAGTTATAATCAAATTATTATTCTCAAACTATTATTGACTAATATTTGTTACACAATTAATTAAAATTTTGTAACAACAGCCCCCATAGTACTTCACCTTTATGGGCTTTCTCATAATAGGCTATAGATGAGGTTATTTCTCATAATTGAGATAATAAATATAAATAATTATGGATGCATGACCTCCATGACAAAACAAGGAGGAATTTTAAAACATTAGATTTATTTTTAAGAAAATATTTGGTGATATATCCCACATATCATTCAATTCTCATCTATTTACATATCCAACCTTTAAAATTCCATATTCACATGCATCACTCAAATCTATAACATTAATTATAAATATTATTATTATTATTATTATTATTATTATTATTATTTTGAAAGTAGATACATATTTTTTATGTCTAAATTTATGACATAAATATTAAAAATATAGCTATCAAATTTTAAATATTATTTAAAGTCATTTGTGGAGTGGTAGAAAATCTTTTTCACTAATTACAAGTCTAACCTTTAATTTCTTATTTTTCGTTAAATTTATGACTTTTCTAAACTATTAAAAAAGGTTAAATATATTAATATATAAGAATTTAGAAAAAAAAAACAAGATAAATTAAAGGTAGTGGGCCAGTGGCCCATAATCCAATATGTATATTTGTATACCACTCGGCGACGATTCGGCGCTGCGACCCATATAATAATGTATCAGGCGTGGTCTCTATCCATAAACGTCACACGTGGGTGTTTCCTCAGACTTCACCGGCGCAGTGGGACCCAGATGACTCGGATTCTGATGGTGATCGGATAAGATAGACACGTGGCCAAGAGAAATTGGTGGTCCCTAACCGGTTGCGCGGCGGCCGATGCTGGCTTCCGTGAAGGTACGCGAAGAAATGACGCCGCGGCGTGCGGGGACCGGTGGGCCCAGAGTGGGGCAGTGCTGATGTCTTATTCCATACGTGCTTCGCTGTAATTTGAAGACCAGGTCCTGTCTTTATTATTATTTTTTTATTTTTTAATATTTATTATTATTATTATTATTATTATTATTATTATTTGTTGAAATAGCCTCAAAATTCACCTAATTACTTTTAAAAACTGTTGATCGAGTTAAAAGAGACGTGCTGCGATCTGAAACGATGAAAATTTGTCTCATGCTATTTCGTCAAATTAATTTTTATACAGACGTCAACATACGTTCCAATTGGACGGAACTTCTCCTCCTCCTCCTCAAACTAAGCCTTAAGAGGGATGCGACAGTGGTCTGATCTGATGATTGGACATTTTCTTATATGCCGAAAAGTCTCATACTCGAAACTAAAAAAATTAAAATAAAAAAATAAAGAACAATATTTTTTGAATTTATAGGCATTTATAAATAATAAAAGAAAATTTTGAAGGTGTAAAAAATTGGATCATGCTTTTAAAATAATAAATATTTATTAAAAAAAAAATTTATATCAAAATAATAAAATTATGTCTTTTATTGTATAAATATTATGAGAACATATTTCAATTTTTTTTTTAATTACTGAGTTTACAAATACAACCCCAAAGGGTTCGTTTTGGACGGCTTATGGTGCGGTGGCGTTTTGAGAATGCACTTGAGCTGTTTGGGTAAACTGTATTATAACAGCTTATGTGTTTTCAAAATGCTGAAAACAGTGTTTTCAAACCGCATTTGTCTGTGTGCGATGACAACTTTCTGGCTGCGGTCTGACTTTTCCAATAAAAGATTATTCAATAAGTTGTAGTTGCCCCAAACAGACTTATAATATCCAAATCTTTCATACCACGTGATATCATCACTTCTTCTATAAAAAAGAGAGATACACCTTTTCATGAACAGACTCATGAGTCCTCTAACTATTTTAATTAAGCTTAGTTAAATTAATTAAGGATTTTGTTAAGTTGTTCATAACAACTATCTCAATTTGATTTCAATGGCTTTAAATCAAGTTTCATGTTTTGTGCCTTCCTGATTATTTTTTAATTTTTTAATTAGCATTCTACCTTGTTTTAATTATAAAAAAAATGATTTCTAAGTATGTCAAAAATTCTTATGCATGATGATTTTAGTTAGGGATAATTGGGACATTAATCACTTTTATCTAATTAGAGGGGGATTACAATTTAACCGTCCCAAATTGAAATTTTATTATTTATTAATTGTATAATTATTTAATTGAAAATATGTATTTGACTTTGGTTTTGTAATAATCTTATTTTGAAAAATCTAAATTATTATCTTCAAATTTAAGTAAATGACTATTAACATTGAATAATAGTTTAGCTAATTCTATGACTTTATATTAAGCATTTAAAAGAGATACCAATTAGTATTGATTAGCAATTAATTATATTTTCAACATCCATTGGGTTTAAGGTAATGACCACTTTCTCTAGAGTATAAAATTTCTCATTTAAATAAATGATATTTATTTTCCTACATTAACATCCCTTTTAATTAGTTAATACTACAGGAATATAGTTTATTATCGACGACCAGTTATTATCGGTAATAACAGATAAACCGTAGGTAATATATTAACCGACGGCTCGGCTACGACAAAGTTAACATAGCAAAAAAGCTTGTTAGTAATTAGATTACCGACGGATTTAGCGACGATTTATATTAATTTAAGGTTAACCGACATAATATAATCGTCGATATAGATTCAAAAACATGTTATGCTTAACTGTAGCTTGACCGTAGGTTATATAACCAACGAAACTGTCCTAGGAAAAGTGTTAAGGTTTTGTTGGAAAAATATTGCGGTTTTGTCTGTAAACTGTTGTCAAACCATCGATTAACTGTGAGGATTTACCGACAGCTCTGTTCGTAGCAAATGTTTTCCCAGATGTCTCTTGTTTAATAGACTGTCGTAAAATCGTTGTTTGTTCCATAAAAACTATCGTAAAACCTTTGATAAGCTGTCAAAAACCCGTACCATCAGAAAAAAAATAGAAGCCCCCTTTCAACGCTATAATCTACACACATGCAATCGTAACAGATCAATCAAAATACAACAATATACAGTAACAAAAGTAATTAACTCATCAATCATATACATAAATAAAAGAAAAATAATTGAATTAAAACCAATGAAATGTACAACTGCACAATAAAACTAATGTATACTAATAATAAATTGTTCAATGCACGATCAAATAAAAAAATAACCCCATACTCATCCTCATCATCTTTTGTACTTTTCTCATCATCATCATCCCCACCTTCATCCTGCATTGGCTCCTTCCTTTTTTGCAGTTCCAAATGCAACACCGCTTCAAACTCTGCTCTCATCTTCAATCTTAAGAAGGCTACCTAGGCAGCAACTTTAGCAGCAACCTGGTGATACATCACCTCCTTGTGTGAAGTGAAAGTGGATGCACGGGATGCGAAGAGGATGGGCAAGCATCATAGGCTAACACCTGGGACCCCAACCCATAGGCCCTGCTCTTCTTCTTTCCGCTGACATTCTCACTTCAGAGGTCTACTCAGAAGGCTCATGAGATGCGCCTGAACGAAGGCCTCCAAAAAAATATATGATTAATGAAAGTGAGAGAATAAATAAGTTTTAATATTTATTTGAATTTTATACTTACTAATCTTTTCAATTACCTGGGTCACATACAAACTATTGTCCACTTAGGACTGGTCCGACTATCGCCTATGAGTGCTCTCGTGTAACTTTACAATAGTTGGCTCTTGTTCTATCTCCAATGTCTGTTAGTGTAATAGAATAGTTAACAGACATTTAACGTAAAAAAAAATATGTCTTACCAATCTCCTCTTGTACTGCAAATGTGGGAGGGCTCCACTGGTGTGCTTTGAGGACACCATGCCTCCACAGTCAAAGCGAAGATTCAGAGTTGCTTACTCCCCATTCCTCTGATACTTGAAAGAGTCACAGGCCCTGAGCAGTGCAACAAACACATTGTCTCCTACCCGCAAAGGGCGCTCACGTGTCCGACATATACCACCGAACTGGTTTCGCAGACGATCGCTTCTCTTGTACTCAAGTGTCTCCTCCTTGGGGAGTCAGACAATTGCTCATGTAAATTGAATTAGAAATCGTTAAATTCATAAAAATAAATAGATCGATGTAATTACTGTGTTCAGGGTTTACCTTAAACTCACCGAACCACATAAGTCGAACAATGATCGGGATCTCCTTCCAAGATTGCTCTGAATTTTATCTTAGATAGAATGGATGCTCT
>NEWO01000092.1:63551-133053 GCA_003013225.1 Phalaenopsis aphrodite
ATGAAAATAACATGTAATTAGTTCTCTATTAAATTAAAAAAAAAACACAAGGAAGCAAGGTGGCCATTAAATTAAAACTTACATGTTTCCCACCACCTTGAGCTCATGAAGGATGCTGGTGTTGCTCGAACTCGACTACGCATCAATAACAGACGATGCTGATGATGCTAGTGGTTTCGTGGTCATTGTTAGTGACTATGGTGGTATCTTGGTCGCGGGTGTTGGCGGTAATAGTTTCATGGCTGGTGGTGCCGTGGCTAGGGATGGTAGTGGTGTCGGGGTCGTGATTGGTGGAAGAACGGGTGCGGTAGCTAGGACTGGAGGTGTTAGTGTGGTGCCCTCGATAGCACCTCGTCCATAACCTCATCGACTTACGAACATATGAAAACTAACACATCCCCCGACAAGGAGATACTGCCATTTTTTTTCTTAAAGTCATCTGCAAGCAGGAAAGTAAATTTAATTAGTACATCTACATACTACTAAATATGAAGTACAATAATACGTAGTAAAAAAGAAATGGTAACACTAAATTGCATGCATGCAATTTACAGGCTACTTAAATTGAAAAAAACAAAAGTACATAGTAATTGGAAGGGAAAACTATAAAGTGTAATATACAAACCACCGAAACTGAAAACACAGAATCTTGAAGGCATTAAATCATGAAAAATGTTTGGTATGTTAATAAGTAAATCCTAGTAAATTCTAAGAAAGTGATTGATATCTTTAATAGGATTTACTAAATCCACAAACTTCAACATATCTACATCAACACAACAACAAGCATTTATCCCACTAGGAGAGGCTAGCTAGATGAATCCTTTTTCCCCATTGAATCCTATTATGTGTCATATTTTCATTTAATATTAATAAATTAAGATTATTTTTATACAATATGCCAAGCATTTGTAGGTTTATCTCTGCCATTCTTAGCATAAATCAAATCTAAAACATCCACTCACCTAGCCGTATCATCAGATGGTCGACGTTTCATGTGACCAAACCATCTAAGACAACTCCTCTAACTTTGTCCGCCACAGGAGCTACACTAACCCTTTCACGGATATATTAATTTCACATTTTATCTCTAAGTGTAAAGCCACTCATCCACTTGAGCAGTCTCATCTCGGCAACACTTAACTTAATTTTATCCTTCTATTTTAAAGGCCAACATTCTGTTCCATTGAGCATTGCACGTCTCACTAGCAATAACTTTAACCCTTTAACCCACTAAATGGGGTCAACTAAATCCTTTTTCTCCATTGTGCATATTGACTGCCATATTTTCATTTAAATTCTAATAAATTAAGATCTTTTTTTAATACAATAAGCCTATGTCTTTGTAGGTGTTCTACCTCTGCCTTTCTTAACATACGTCGAATCTAAAACAACTGCTCTCCTAACTGGTTCATTAAATGGTTGACGTTTAATATGACCAAACCATATAGGATGAATCTCTAATTTTGTCCACCACAAAAGCCTACACACCCTTTCATGGATATATTAATTTCACATTATATCTCAGAGTAAATCCACTCATCCACCTAAACATTCTCATCTCAAAAACACTAAACTCTATGCATTCTCATCCGTAGGTATGTGTGTGTGTGTGTGTGTGTGTGAAGAGAGGGAGAGTGTGTATGAGATAAAGATACTTATCCATTTCAAAGAATAAATATTTTTATTCTACCACATCATTCATTATTTATTTTAAATTTTGGATGAACAAATTTGAAATAATTAAAAATTATTTCAATTTATTTAAAATCTTATCATCTAAAATTAAAAATATAAAATGCGAGGAAAAAAAAGCTATTATTTACTCTTATCTTTCCAAATATGGCGTTTTGTCTCCCAAACACTGCAGGAAGATGCATCTTATTTTAACCACTCTTAGGATAACATGTCTCTCGTGGTGGATGACGTTCCCTCATCAGACCTCAGAATTAATTTCTTATTATAAATAGAAAAAAAAAAGGTGAATACAGATGTGTGGACCCGACTCCTAATTACATGCAAGTTAGACAGCTCAAACAAGTAAGCGAATCGCGTATTTTCTGTCCGGACTTCTAACGTAGCTCTATGTGCGGCGGAGGGTATTCCTATGTTATTTTTATGTTATTGTTTGATTATTTTCAATAATCCTTAAATAATCCATAAATACCCAAAAATAAATACCGCAGGTTATTTCTGGATTATTGAAAATAACCCAGAAATAACCTGAAAATAACTCAGGAATACCCTCCACCGCATGTAGAGCTACGTCAGAAATCCGCACAAAAAAATTAGGTGCAAATCACACCGTCCGGTTTTGATAGAAGTTATTTTTATTTAAAACTAAATAGTTTAATTAAAAAAATGATATATTTGGATTTTGGACCCCACTCACATGCTCCGGTTTTCATGGACACCTAATTAAGATTTACAAATCTGACCAATAATTGCTTCTTTTTACGGGCACCGGGAGCTCTAAGAAATTTTCCCTTTATTTCCTATAAATAGATAATAATTGCTCTTTAAGTCGATTAAACCCTAAAATATTAAAAAAAAATTATTAATGGATTTCAAATTCATTTATTTATTTTAAAAAAAAATCACCTACACTTCATTGATATTTTTTAAACAAATAAACCCATTTAGAAAATAAATTATATTCCATATAAACTCATAGTAGCATAATTTTGTGCAATTTAATGAAAGCATGATAACAAGAGAATCACATCAATGGAAGTCCTAATTATTATCTTCTTGAGTAAACTGCGTCTTGACAGATTTTTCCAAAAAAACTGATATTCAAATCTATGTTTTTCCGCCGGTCCTGACTAGATGTAGTCGCAACTTTCCAGCTTCGATATGACTGTTTTTTTTTAAATAAATGTAATTGTCATCACAGCTTTTTGAAACATAAGTTTATTTTTGCAGCTGCCCCAGCTATATAAAAAACACACTTCTTTCTTCAATAGTACCTTTAAAAGGCAATTATTTCATTTTCACTATCATAAAATAGAATTAGTTCGTATTCCTATTCATTATATGCTACATGTGGTGTATAATAAAATATAATAATATTATTAATATATCTTTATAAATATTATTTTTCTCTACCAAAATTGAAATATGCTATTCAGTTAGATTCTCTTGTCACCAACAATTAAATTTAAACCTAATGACATATAATGCATGTGTATGTGTAATTTATTAAAAAATATTTTAAATTATTTATTATATTATCTATAAAGTAAAATAAACTCAATAGCAAATTTATATAATAGCATAAATTAAATTAATTATTTCCTCATAAAAATTAGAACCTTTTTATGCAAATACAAAAGTTTGGGAAATTTTATGCAAATGACCCTAAATTTATGTGGAAAATAGAAACAGCTCACAAATGTAATCTTCTGCGTGGAAAAGGGATGGTCACGAGCTAGCAGCGAGCCTATAAATAGAGGCCTCAATTCTACATCATTCCCCACGCCCCCTTGCTCTTCTCTACTGCAGATTTCGCCTCATTTTTCTCCTATCTTGTTCGTTCTTTCTCTCTCCTCCTTCATCCAATCTCTCTCCTCTTTCTCAGAGCCATGTGCGGCATTCTAGCTGTTCTTGGTTGCTCCGATGATTCCCAGGCCAAGAGGGTTCGAGTTCTTGAGCTCTCTCGCAGGCAATCCATTCTCTTTCTCTGTTTCTTAAAACCTAGGCTTATTTGGGCTTTTTTACTTGTTTAATTTTTGAAGCGGCTCTTAATTTTATGGAGATTATGGGGATTTTAATTCATATAACGCAATGAATATTGAGCATTGGTTCAATTGATCTAAACTAAACCCTATTACATTCATTTTGCGGAGGCTTGGACTATTTTTTATTTTAATCTTATGATTTGGTATATGTTTTATGGTCGAATTTGTGGAGCGGAACAAAGCCCTGATCTTAATTTTTAGAAGTAAATAAAAACGACTAACATTTGCTGAAATTCTTCCTCAATCTGATTCAGTAATGAGGTAGCATTTAACAATCTGATGGTATTAAAGTGTTGAATTGGAAGCTCGCACTTTCGATTTCTGTTGGAAAGGGCTGAATTGTCCCTTTCTGATGAGTATAATTAAATTACCTGCAAAAGTATTGATGGTAAATTTGTGGGATAAGATTTTTTTTTCATCAATTAGGTTCTGTAATTTAGTTAGATTTCTGGGGGAAAAAAATGATATTTTTCATCATATTATAGGTTAAAGCATCGTGGTCCGGATTGGAGTGGATTGTTCCACCATGGAGATTGTTATCTATCGCACCAGCGGCTTGCAATCATCGATCCTGCTTCTGGAGACCAACCTCTGTATAATGAGGACCAGAGCATCGCTGTGACGGTAAGAAGTTTGCAATGTCAAAGTCTATTATATGAGCCCGCAATGAACCTCATGTGTCTAACCATTTCATCTCACACATAGACGGGATCGAACCCATGACCCAAGAGGACTTATGCAATGCTGCCAGCCAATGAGTCACGCCAAGCAGCACATATAGATATATATATATTTATACATATATATACATATATATAGATACACACACAGGACATCATTGAATTTATTGCCTTTGTTATCCAAAAAATTGGCCAAACTTGAAGTCTTGATTAACACAAAAAAAAAAAAAAAGGTTCTCCATCACATGGAATCATATAATAATTGACCAGTTTATGATGAATATGATTAAAAATAAAAGTCTTTCATGAAATATTGAATTTGACAAGTTATTTTAGTAAGAGAAACATTAGTTTAATAAATTTTTTTATTAGCAATTTATTAACAATCTTATCATTAATAAAGGAATAATGGTTTTTTATTAGATAAATATTTAGTTATATAATCTCTTATCTTTAAAAAAACTTAACTTTGCTCTTCCTTCTGGTCAAGGTTGTGAAGCTGACTAATCATCTTCTAAATAAACTAGACTGAATATATGTGCGCATATGCTATTCTATTCTTAGCATTTCTTTTTTAATCATTAAGTTAATTTTCCTGTTTTTTAATCACAAATACTTCTTTGAGCTAAATTATAGGTTAATGGTGAAATTTACAACCACGAAGTGCTTAGAACTCAATTATCGAACCACAACTTCAGAACTGGAAGTGATTGCGAGGTTATTGCACATCTGGTGCGAGACTATTCCATTTTTTTTTCTCCCTTTACGAAGAAATCAGATTTGACAACTCTGACTAATAATTTCTGAATCATCTTTGATTCTGCTTATTAACAGTATGAGGAACATGGTGAAGATTTCATTGACATGTTAGATGGTGTTTTCTCTTTCGTTCTGCATGATTCAAAAGACAACAGCTTTATTGCTGCTCGTGATGCAATTGGTGTAACCCCCCTCTATATTGGATGGGGACTTGATGGTGCGCATTACCTTTCTTCTCCCACCATTTTTATTTGGAAAAAAGCGCAATAGATGATGATAATATTAAACCTTTTTTGTTCACAGGATCTGTCTGGATTTCTTCAGAAATGAAAGGGCTTAATGATGACTGTGAACATTTTGAGCTATTCCCTCCTGGCCATCTCTACTCTAGCAAACAAGGTGGACTTAGGAGATGGTACAACCCAATTTGGTTTGCGGAATCCATTCCTTCAACTCCATTTGATCCTCTTGTCTTGAGGAAGGCTTTTGAGAATGTATGATTATGTAGCTTTTATCTTAGTTGGAAATCTCTGATGTCCTTCTAAACCATAAATGGTTCCAACATAATTGTTCTTCTCAGGCTGTCATTAAAAGACTCATGACAGATGTTCCCTTTGGGGTCTTGTTATCTGGTGGATTAGATTCTTCATTGGTTGCTTCTGTCACTGCTCGTCACTTGGCCGGAACCAAAGCTGCCAAACAATGGGGTTCTCAACTCCATACATTCTGCATTGGATTACACGTAAGCTGATTTTCTCTTAATTATCTTCCTGGTTTACTTTTTCTCATATTTTGACGATTCATCATCATCATTATCATTATTAGCCTTTTCCAAACTCATTTTCATGATTAAAATGTTGATATGTTCATTTTGTTTAATACTCTCCTAGGGATCACCTGATCTGAAGGCTGCAAAAGAGGTTGCTGAGTACCTAGGCACTTTCCACCATGAGTTTCACTTCTCAGTGCAGGTGAAAAGTGTTAAAGATTGCAAATTTGATATGTTAATATCTACTAATTTTAATTTTATGAGGATATAATATATATATATATATATATATATATATATATATATATATATATATATATATATATATATATATATATATATATATATATATATATATATATATCCTATCCTATCCTATCCTAAAATTTAAACTTTCTGAATTTACTTTTCCTTTAACATCAGGATGGTATAGACGCTATTGAGGATGTTATCTATCACGTTGAAACATATGATGTTACCACCATCAGGGCAAGCACCCCTATGTTTCTCATGTCACGCAAAATCAAAGCTTTAGGGGTGAAGATGGTGCTTTCTGGGGAGGGTTCTGATGAGATTTTTGGAGGATATTTATACTTCCATAAGGCACCAAACAAGGAAGAGTTCCACCGAGAAACTTGCCAGAAGGTATAGTATGCACTTCCATATGCTTCGCCTGATTCAGTTACTGTATGGGTAAATCATGTTACTGTATCTAAATTTTAAATTACAGATAAAAGCTCTTCATCAATATGACTGTTTGAGGGCAAACAAAGCAACTTCAGCATGGGGCCTCGAAGTTCGTGTCCCATTTCTGGACAAAGAATTCATCAAAGTTGCAATGAGTATCGATCCAGAGTGGAAAATGGTAAGAACAGGATATTGCCTTATTATTATTATTATTTGAAGTCCTTCATCAAGTCTTGATGATTTAAATATCATCAGATCAAGCCTGATCTTGAGAGAATTGAGAAATGGGTGGCGAGGAAAGCTTTTGATGATGCGGAGAATCCCTATCTGCCCAAGGTATTAACTATGATTCATGTTCATCTTTCTTCCTCTGCAAAAAGGAATCACCAAATAGTTGTTGTAATAATCTCTAAATTTTCTTTTCAGCATATACTCTACAGGCAAAAGGAACAGTTCAGTGATGGAGTTGGATACAGTTGGATAGATGGACTTAAAGCTCATGCAGCAGAGCATGTATATCTCATACGCACCCATTTTTTTAAAATTCAAAACTTTTGCCAAATATCAAACTAAAATAATAATGTCTCCCCATTTCTTTTCAGGTAACCGACAAAATGATGCTTAATGCCGAACATATTTTCCCACACAACACACCCAACACAAAAGAGGCCTACTATTACCGCATGGTGTTTGAAAGATTTTTCCCTCAGGTAACGTGTTTGAGTCTTAACTGAAACAGCTAAATCCCTTAATAAGAAAGCCATCACAATTCTAGAATCAAATAATAGAAAGCTCAAAACTTTTGAATGTTTTCACTGCAGAACTCTGCAAGGCTGACTGTACCTGGAGGGCCAAGTGTTGCCTGTAGCACGGCGAAGGCCATCGAGTGGGATGCTCAGTGGTCGAAGAACCTCGACCCGTCCGGCCGAGCTGCTCTTGGTGTTCATCTCTCAGCTTATGATCCACAAGAGTCAATTACACTTGCTGCAGGGAAGGGCTCAACTAAGGTCATTAATAAGAAACCAAGGATGGGAAATAATGTGGCTCCAGAACTAATTGTCAATTCTTGATGCCTTAAGAAACGCCTGCGTTGCGCAGAGTTCTTAAGATTTGGTTTCTAATATGTTTTTTCTTAAGTTTTCAATATTTTTAATGAATGTAATTTTGCTATGAGCCTTGATTGTGAATGTGCTTTTCTATTTTAATGATGAAATCACTTTGTTAGTATTTGTTTTTTTCTTATTTTGTTTTCAATGTGATTAATTAAGTGAATGAGTGTAGAAAGCATAAAGCTTTGTTTAGGTTTTGAGCTCAAATATTTTTAAATTATTTAACTAGGTAACAAAATCTATTTACTTATGAGATGGGAAAAATAATTTCTATTGCATCCAATTTGTTTGCCATTAAGAGAATGTCAACAGAATTTATCAAAATCTGATTAGAAATTTGTGAGCTCCGAAAATTCAAAATGCATCGGACTCTCATCGAGGGCATGATTGTTAAGTTTTAGGCCAAATTTTTAGAAGACAGAAGAGATAGTAGATAAGACACTGCTAAGAGATTTCACCCTCATTTTGCGAGGACTTTAAGATCTGAGGTTCTAGGATTTTCAAAGGCACAAGCTTTTATTGTTAATTACCCCTCACGATAACAAAAGAGCATTTTTTTATTAAGGATAGTCATTAGGCTATAAGTATTCAGACCTAGCATATAGTAGCAACAACAAATTCTAAATTTTAAAATTATAAAAATTATCACCGTGAGCTCAAAGCAGATGGTGAAGAAACGATGATTAACCCGGGCAAAATCTCATGTTTCCATTATCTCAGGTTGTCATGGTCTTGATTCAACTTAATCAGCAGAGATAGTCGACCAATTTAGTCGAAGAATCCTTGTCAGTAATCATGGGTTTCTTTGTCCAAGAGAACGTGATAGACTTGGGGTGATTATTTGTTTAAGGCGATCTTAGCTTACAGAGCGTTTTCCAACCTATCAAATATGCCCTATAATTTAATACTCAAAAGGGCAAACTACAATTGGGGAACATACGAGTTAAAATCATGACCGTAATATAATGATGTTATTTGGCGATAAACCATGCAGTTACAGAGCTACGATCGTAACCACTTCTTTGTGGTGTCATTTGACTGCAAAATCATGCGGGCAGAGGATTATTTTGAGTTTGAATTTAATAGTATGTTTGATATGACATTGACTCTTTGTGAACTCGAGTTAATATTAAATTTGTCCTTCTCGACAAATGGCCGTGCAGGGTAGATGAATTTTACTTTGAACATTTAAGTGATTGATTTTTCTTTAAACATTCTATAATTATATAATTTTAAATTTTAATTTTATAAATGAACTCCTCTCATTGAAATTCATGATCAATACAACTATTATCAAAAAATGATTGTTTAAACATCACTAAGAGAGGTATTCCCATCAACTACAGTCCTAGCGAGGAGGAGGATTAGATTGGCTCGGTGGAGGTCAATCTTGTGTCCGAATCTCTTAGCACAACTTGCACTCCCTCCCACATGACAATCATTTTACATACCCACACATACATACACTTTCTCTTCCCCTCCACCCTCCACACTCTACAATCGTACACATACATACAAACATACCTTTTCAACAAGATTCACCTCTAAATTGGAGCCGGGGCTTGTGGGTTTGAGGAAAATGGAGGGGAAGCTGCTGCGGAGGTTTGAGACGGAGAAGCTATTCGTTTTTCTTACATACACAGCACTTACTATTTATGATATACAAATAAAACATCCTGTCGAGCTTCGCTTCTCTACTCGGTCAACTCCCTCCGCACAAATCATATGTCCGTGGTAGCTCTTCAAAGGCTTCGATATCACCACTCGTCATGTCAGCTCATGTGTTCTTGGCATGATATTTGTTTGAATTTAGATTGGAAAAAAAATTAATTTTTAATTTTATTTTACAATAGTATAATATTTGGTTGATTAATTAATTGCATATTTAAGTCAGTTATTGTATGGTTTGGGTTTTAAGTAATGAGATTCATTAGTAACAGTAATTGCATATAAATCTCTTAACATCTTACTACATAGAGCAATTAGTTTTAGATAAATACCATCTCTTTTATTTTAAATGAATTTTTATTAATCTATCTAATTAAATGATAGTGTAGGACTAGGAGTTTTATATAAATTTATTTTAAGTGGTAGGGCTTTTTTTTTTTTGGGTAATATTGAGTATTGAAGTATAATTTTGATATATATGCAATCAATTTCAAGAGTTTTTATAGTTATTAAATAAAAAATAAAAAAAACTTATCCACTAAACTAGTTAGCACATAAGTATAACATTTTTAGCCTCTAAGCCAAGGAATTCAGAAAGAAAAATTATACATGATTCATGCATGACTCCTTTCTTTGCAAGTTTAAATGGAGAAGGAGAGGGGGTTGAATGAGAATGGCCCCATCTTTTTCCATTTAGATAATAATTTGTATATACTACTACAAGAACAACAAGTCTTTACCCCCTCTAAGTGGGGTCGGCTACATGAATCCTTTTTCTTCATTGTGTCTTATTGATGTCATGTTTTCATTTAATTCTAATTCTAATGAATTTAGATCTTTTTTTATATAATATGATCAAGCCTTTCCAGGTCTACCTCTACCTTTCTTAACATAAGTTGAATCTACAACATCTACTCTCCTACCTAGATTATCATATGGTCGACATTTAATGTGACCAAACCATCTAAGATGACTCTCTCTGTAATTTTGTCCGCCACATGAGCTACACTAACCCTATCACAGATATATGCATTTCACATTTTGTCTCTAAGTGTAAAGCCACTCATCCACCTAAGCATTCTCATCTCAACAACACTTAACTTAATTTTTGTGCTTCATTTTTAAAGGCTAACATTCGGTGCCATAGACCATTGCAGTTCTTACCACCGTCTTATAAGGTTTTCCTTTCAGTCTAAGCGGTATTTTTCTATCACGCAATAGCCCCGAAGCATTCCTCCACTTCAAACAACCAAATTGATTTCTACTACTAACATCCCCATCTATATCACCATTACTTTGAACAATATATCTGAGATATCTCAAGCGTTCACATCTTTTAATAATTTGATCCCCCATAGTTACAACTCTGTCACTAGAGCTAATACTAGTAAAATTATATTCCATGTATTCAATTTTAGTTCTACTCAAACAAAGAACTTTAGACTCCGATGTAGATCTCCATAATTCAAGTTTTTCCTGATTTTCTTATCTAGTCTTATGCACAAGAAAGATATCATCAGCGAAAAACATACATCAAGCAACCATTTTAAAAGAATTAGATGGAGACACCTAAAAGACACAAATAGAATTATTTTTATGAGTAAGCTTAAAAATTTAGAGATTTGGGATGTTCATGAAGAAGCCAATAATTCTATGTGGGATAAGGTAACAAACACTATTAAACAAGTAGCTAAAGTTGTACTTGGAGAATCAAAAAGAAATATTTTTATAAATAAAAATAGTTGGTTGTGGAATAAAAATATGCAAGAAATGGTAAAATCTAAAAAGTAATGTTATACAAATTGGTTTAAATGTAAAAACTTAGAGAAACGAGAAAACTATAAAATGACTAGTAGGGAGTCTAAGAGAACAACATGTGACGCTAAAAATTCTGTTTTTAATGATCTTTATAATAGACTAAATAATAAAGAGAGTGAAAATATATGTATAAGCTAGCCAAATAAAGAGAAAAAAAAAGTAAAGATTTAACTCAAGTAAAGTGTATTAAAAATGAAAATCAAAATGTGGTTTTCTTAAAAAAATATATTCAACATAAATGGATAAGTTATTTTGATAAACTTTTCAATGAAGTTTTTGAAAATACGATCGATTAGCAAAATCTAATATGCATATATCTTCTTCATTAATCATTCTAAAACAGTAGCAACCATGAATATTTCTAAAGTATTTTATCACTCAACTGACATGTCTATTTAAATCTCCTCCAATAAAAATGCTTTATTCAAGAGGTATTTTTGTACCAAGTCTTCTAGATCAATCCAAAATTTTTCCTTGGAACAAATATCTAAACTACTTGAGGAGCATAAACACTTATAATATTAAAAATCTTAATATCAATGACAATCTAAAGGGCTATAATTATATCTCCACTTCTATTAATTTTTACAACATTATCTTTCAAACTCTAATCTATAATTACACCTACACCATTTTTAGTGCGACTTTAACATGAATATCAAATTTTAAAACCTAAGCTATCAATCTCCTTAGTCTTTTCTCCAACCCATTCATATTCTTAAATACATAGACATTTATCTTTCTATGAATCATAATATCAAATGATTAATCTACATGTGAGAGTACCTATATTCTAAGATCATATCTTAATATTAGTTTCATGGACTAACTTCTTTATCTGCATTCATTCGTAATAGGGGCGATGTATTACACTATATTCCTTGGGTGTGAATCATAGGCAAATCAATATTCCACATCACAAAAGGTGCGATGAGCATGGATTATGCCAACAACAAGAAGAGGGGTAGCACAAAGAGAAGAAACTCACAATAGAGATACTGTTATCATGTAGTGCACTAAAGAGTTCATGCAACATAAATCTGAGAGTTGAAAAATGAGATGAGAACATCATAAAAAAGATATTGGCTGAGGGAAGGGAATAAAACCCATGACAAAAAGCACTGGTGCCCGAAGGTGAAGGGTTCCCATGCTTGAAGAAGGGGTCGGAGATACCCAGTACCTCAAAAGTGTTAGGGCAGCACCAATCGATAGATAAGGGTTTGGATGAACCGAAGAACCCTGTCATCCAAAGAGCACATTTTCTCAACAAATTTCTAAAGCTAAGGCCCTAAGAGATTCAAAGTTCCCACTATGGAGTTCTACAATGATCGAACTTATCTGGTCAACCACATTACCTCATTTGAGTCCACCATTTGCTTGCTGAGGATCACAGGTGCATTGAAGTGCTGCTTGTTTTTTCACTACACTAAGGGAGTTGGCTCTCAGATTGTTTAATAGATTGCTAGTGAGAGTAACCACAACTTTTATAAACTTTAAGTGGATGTTCAATCAATAGCCCCAGAAGAGCTCACAAGCTCTGTTGCAGTTGAGATAGGGATAGAGTGAGAGTCTATGTTTGTTCATCACTTATATCTAGAAGGAGATGCTCAAGATGAAAAATATGGAACTCATAGTACCACATGCTGCTCTCACTCAAAGGTTGAAGGACATTTTCGGTTTGCTCTAGTTTTGCAGTCATCGAAGACCTTAGACAAGCTATTTAAACTAACCAACAATCACATCTCGAGCGAGGAGTACAACTCAATTCATCTTTCCACTGGGACATATTTTTACATCGAGTGCCTGCTTGCTCATCATGAAGCATCGAATATGACTTCATTGAGAGTCTCAATGGCCGAGATAGTAAAGACCATCCAGAACAATGAGTATTTTAAAAAGGCATCGCCGATGAGGACCAAATCTTTTCTTCAGGGCTCGAAGAAATATTGTGCTTGCCACAAAGACCAAGACCACGAAACATAATTATATTGACACCTTCGGAGCCTAGTCGAAGTGTTGATCAAAGATAAAAAGCTAAAGGAGTTTGTGACATCAAGAGCATCGACCCAGAGGCAAGGGAATGCTCCAGTCAAAGAAATTTCGTATGAACTAGTCTAAGAGTTATTCACATCACTATGGTGGTACTGAGAATTCTTAGAGAAGGTGAAAATTTGTCGCAATGGGTCAGTCTAAAGGGACTTAAGATTATGTGCACAACCGCCTTCGCTTTGAAGTGCACCACACATCTTCTCATTACATTCACTGACACAGAACTGCCCCCAAGAAGAATCCTTATAATGAAACTATCATTATTGCCTTGATAAGCAACTATCAAATTGATAGCATCTTAGTCAACACTTGGAGCTCATTCAACATTCTATTCAAGTCAGTGCTCAGTAAGATGGAACTTAAGGATGACTGCCTGGCTATGCCAGCCAGACCAATTTATGGCTTCTAAGGCGAGGGAAAGGAAGCCTTAGGAATAATCGCCCTGGAGGTCATCGTGGGAGAAGTTGAGAAGCAGTTCACTTGCATGAAAGACTTTTTGGTGGTCGATTCAATGCAAACTTATAATGCCATCTTCAAACAACTTAGTCAGCCCTTGCTCAATGACGTTCAAGGTTGTGGTCTTAACGTAGTGCATTGTAGTGAAGTTCCCAGGCGAGGAGGAGATCCTTACCATTTGGTGCAATCTGGAGCAGTCTTGTACCTGCTACATCCATAAGGTCAAAAGCGTGGAGTAGGAGTTGCTCAACCATCATCACATAAATGAAGGGGCTCCAGGTCAGCGGGATTACTTACCTAATCCCCATTGATTGAGAGCCTGAGAAGTGAAGCTTTTGATGCAGGATCAAAGGTCTTTCATATCTGAACCCTTTGAAAGCACTAATAGATCTTTGCATGGCCAACCAAAGAGATGTCAAGGATATTAGTTGATGTTGCTTGCCACCAACAGAACATCAATCTTGCTGCTCGACTGATAAATCATAAAATGAAGACTTCAGGTGTTACTCTGGCTAAACCTATATGGAGGAGGTGCAAAAACTACTAGAGGCCAAGTGCATCTGAGATTTGTATTACTCAACTTAGGTTTAAACATTGTGATGGTGCATAATGCAAATGACCAGTGGAGGATGTTCATCAACTTCACCTACTTGAACTCTACTTGCCCAAAGGATAGCTACTCATATTGAAGATCAACAAACTGGTGGACTTATTAGGCCATTTAGCGATGAGCTTCCTAGATGCCTTCTAGTACCACCAAATCAAGATGAACACAGTTGATGTGGAGAAGACCACCTTCATAACCAACGACGGTGTGTTATGTTATAATATAGGCTTAAAAACGTTGGGGCTACTTACTAGTGGCTCATGAATATAATATTTTCTAAACAAAATGGTAATCATATTGAGTTGTATGTGGATAATGTATTAGTTAAGAATAAATAGGTGGAACAACACAAAAATGATATAAAAAAAAAATTAAAAACCCTTCCAAAATATAATATGAGATTAAATCCACTCGAAAGCACCCTCAAGGCCTCGACGGGAAAAATTCTCGGCTATCTCTCAACCCTTGAAGGAATCGAGCATAATCTGAAAATAGTACAGGCACTGCTGGACATACTTTCCGTTCGGAACAGTAAGGCAGAATACAAGCGAAACGGTTGGATCGTAGGACTGCCAATTCATTTCCAAGTTAGGCAATAAATGTGCAATGCTCTTCAAACCATTAAGGAAAGCAAACAAAAATTCACCTGGTTGGAAGATTGTGAGCAGGCATTCAAAAAAACAAAGAATTCTTTAGCATCACCATCATTTCTCTGAAATCCAAAGCCAATGGAACTCTCTCTGTACTTAGGGGTTAGACCAGAGGCCGTTTAGCTTTATTTTAGCCTAGAAGAATTGGAGAAGCAATTCTAAGTCTACTAAAACAGTCAAACCTTCGGAGGCACAACCCCAGTATCGAGAAGAAAATCCTAAAATTTAAGCTATCTGAATTTATTTTTCCTTGAACATCAAGATACCATTGATGCTATTGAAGATGTTATCTATCGCGTTGAAACATCTGCTCTTGCCACCATCAGAGCAAGCACCCCTTTGTTCCTGATAACATCAGAGCATTGTGTTTGAAAGTTTTTCCCTCATGTAACAATTTAGAGTCATGATTTCACAAAGCCTTAGGAGAAGTCTGGAAATTGATGCAAGTGGGATTTAACTTCAATTTTATCACAAAGCAAAAGCTGCACTTTCAAATCCTGGATCCCATAAATCCAATTTCTTTTTACTTTTCTTCTCAATTTTGCCTCAATTAAATTTTGAATTTACAAGATTTATTAAAGCAGCTAAAGCCATTACCAATTACCACACAACCCCACAATAAAAAAAATCATCACAAAACTAGAATCAAATGACCAAAAACTCAATCTTTTGAATATTTTTCTTGCAGAACTCTGCAAGGCTAACTGTACCTGAACGGCCAAGCGTCGACACTCCCACGCTGAAGGCCATCGCTCGACCCATCTGGCTAAGCGGCTCTTTGTGTTCATCTCTCAGCTTATGATCCACAAGAGTCAATTACTCTTGCTGCAGCAAGGGCTCACCTGAAGTCAATAACAAGAAACCTAAAAATGGGAAATAATGCAGCTCAAAGTCTATTTTCAGTTCTTGATGCCTAAAAGATCGCCTGCGTTTCACAGGGTTGTTAGATTCGGTTTCTAATCTGTGATACTAACTCGTTTACCATTGAGACAAAATCTCGACCAAATTTACCAAAATCTGAACAAAATATAAACAAGTCAATTAACATCATTGCATTAATTTTTTGGCAAATTCGCATACACATCACTCAATTACAAATCATCACATCAAAGATGTGACTTTTAATTTTAAAAAGGTGAAACACAAGCTTCCATGCAGAGGTACAGTTGCACATATCTAAAAAATTACAGTTTAGATGTTAGATTTGTAAATATATAAGATTTGAGTGGTGGCATGTGTGTAACTCATCCTAGTTTTTTAGAACTCAGCTAAGGCGCCGGATATCAACTAAACCGACTGATAAAGAGCATTGAAAGTTGCTAAAATCTTGGATTAGAATAATAAACTCTTAAATCCTATTATCTGCAACCATTTAAATATTGGCTACAAGTATTCAAAATAATCTCTCGAATAAACACAAAAAGTAATGAAACCAGTAGAGCTTCGAACAAAACTGAACCCCCAATGAAACTTTTAGTCAATGAGGTCTCAAATATGACTTCCCCATATGAGAAACTTCTCATCTTAAAGCTGCCTAAAGCCTGAAAAACAGCAAACAAGTACCCTTGCAACCAAAATTTACATTCCACCCCATGGGTACAGAAATGAAAAAAAAAAAAAGGAATAGAAAGTGTTACCATTCAATCTAAAAAGCCCAAGTCTAAGAGAACTCCCGATCTGTACAATACCATCTTTTTCTGATAAAGCATCCTCACTACTGATTGAGTCTCTCAGCATCATTAAAACAATAATCACATTTGCCTTGAAACAGTTTCCTTGAGATGATATATTCTGCCTGCAGAGCTTGAGGTGCTCAGATCCATTACCATGCTGGAGCCATTCCTCAATAACTAGACTGGAGATTTAATTATTCGAAAATATGGAAATGATAATCTACATTTTAGGGAAGTACAAAAATTGCATCAAACCAATGCTGTAATTGCTGAAAGTTTAATTCTATATGGAACCATGTGGGAAAAAATGCTTACACATTCAAGTGAAGTTTGGTTCAGCAATGCGCCTAAGTTTTAATGATTTGTTTGTTCAACAAGTTCCAGCTGCGGAGAACAAAGGACTGTACTTGTTGACGAAGCACGGCAATGCAATTACTACGCTCTTAGGATGTTTGTTTTTCTCAGAGCCTAAATCGTTGTTGGAATTATCTGCAGAGATATTGCAAAAAAAAAAGACCTTTAGTAGACATTAAATGTATTTTTTCCAAATTAAATTATCTTGTCTAAAATCCCAAAATGTTCTTATAGAGCAAAGCATTGCACGGCTAGAAAAAGGTAAAAAGATTTGCTCAGTAAACAATCCAAAATAGGTTGTGCTTGTTCATGTGAAATTAGGTAGTGCTAAACGAGGATTGTTTAAAGGGACATTTACATAAATACCGCTCAATTACTTTCAAGTGAAAGTACGTGATGGTAAACCAGTATTGTTTGAAGGAGGATTTACATAAATACCACTCAATTACTATATATTTACATATCTAACAGCTAAAATTTACTTTTTTTACATTTATGCCAACGAAATCTTTCATACCACATTAAAAAAAAAAACACCATTTTAACTTTCGAGAAGTGAAATGCACCTTTTTTATGCAGAAAGCAGTCGATAATATGAATACATACTATTTTGTCATATTGTCAAAAAAGAGAATTGCTTTACTCCCCAGTAAAACAAGAAGGCAAGTAGAATGATGAATTAATATAATGCACTACTTATCAAATCATGCGTGTGCTTTAATGCTTACTAGTTTGCTATAATTTGTCTTGTTAATATCTGATTTAAAATTAAAGTTTTTCAAAATAATTTGCAAAGAATAAATCACCCAACCAACGGAAACGAATGAAAAATGAGGAGTCGTAACGCATAAGCCAAAAAGATAAAACAAGGCCATCGATGATCATATAGTTTATATTTAACATAAAATGTCATAAATCGCTTCATAATTTTAATTAATATGATGGTTATAAAAAAAAAATAATATTAATAGGTAATGTTTATAGTGATATTAATAATGACAATTTACTAAAAGAGAGAAAGCATGTCATTGCACTACGGAACATGAACTTGAAGAAAAAAAGAAAAGCTCACCAATTATTGATTTAATAAAAAATGAAAATAATAGGTAAGTAGAAAGCTTTTTATTTTGAAAAAAGCAACTGATTTAGAGTCAGCACCTGGGGCCACCCTCAAGACTTTCTGGCACATTGTAGTGTCTTGGAAGTTCAAAACAGTGTAGTCCAAAAGCTTCAGTCTGTCAGTATTGCTCATTTTCTCAAATCCAAATGAAGAAGTCCATGTTTCAAGTAGTTGAGGCACTGCCGGTAGTAGAAATCTTTCCACTCCAACTGATACAAGAAGCTAGATCACAAAGAAAAGCATGGTTAAGGAAGAGAGTAGATAAGCAGTATAACAGCGAAGATAGAAATTTCACACATTGGATATACATAAAGTATATATGAAATGAAAACATTATTTAGTATATGATAAACTGCATCAAGAACATTAGAAGAATTTTAAGAATTGGGCAGCAAAAGCTCTGTATAATATAGAAATTAGTACAAAAAACATAGCAATTCTGAAATAAAGACGAGTATAAATGGTATGCCATGATGAATATGACGTTCTTACTAAATCGAAATTTTAAATAACTTGTAAATACATAAAAACCATATGCCTCCAATGTACCATGAATACGAGAATTCCATTTTTCCATGAAAATCCAACCATTCTAATAAATTTGAAGTAAACATAGACTATCCAAAAAGGCCCTTCTAGAACTTTCAAAACAACATGAAGCAAATCAGTGCTACGCTTTGGCGTTCAGTTTTCACTTAACTCCACCCAAAAAAAACGTTTGGAAAGGTTTTAAAAGGACACTATTTTATACATTCGAACATAGAGAACTATATTCCAATACGACAGTTGAAGCATAGATATCTATCATGCCCAACTTACTTACAAAAAACTCAAAACTAGGCCCGAAAATTCCTTTGGTGAAGATATCTACTATTTGTTCCATTGTCAAAGTGAAAGACATGCAAATAGCTCCACAATTAATCTTTTTTTTATTTTTTTGAAGTGTCTATCAATCTCCACATTTTTTAGTGATCATTTTGCACTAGATTTTGTACAATGCTTATGACAGCTTTATTGTCCAGTACAACTTCATTGGCATATTTATCGGGATCCACAACTCTTCAATAATTCACTTCAGCCATTACATCTCACATACACCATTAGCCATAGCCCAATATTCCGTCTTGGCACTACTCCTTGCCACTACATTCTATTTTTACCTCGCCATGTAACCAGATTTTCTTAAAAATAAGTACAATATACGGATATCGATCTCCTGTCAACAACTGAGCCCACCCAATATGCATCAGTGTATGTGGTCTTTTGAAAGAGTAAGACCACAACATGATGTACATTTCAAGTATCTAAGAATCCTTTTAATTGCTTTAAAGTGTTTCTCATATAGAAGATATCCACAACATGATTTTCTTAAAAATAAGTTGACTTACCAAACTCACAGCAAAGGCGATATGTGCCCGTGTATGTGGATATGCATATCAGATTTCCCACCAACTTTTGATATTGAGCTGTATTCACTGGTTCACATTTCTTCTCATCTCTCACTTTTTGATTGGGATCAATTGGAGTGTTTGCACGCCTATAACGAGAAATCTTAATTTCCTTTAGAAAACCAATAACATGTTTCTGTTAGTAAACAACAATCACTTTCTTTGATCTGAAAAACCCTATGCTAAGAAAATACCTCAGATACCATAAATTTTTGGACTAAAAAATTGATGATAAGGACATCTTCAACCTGTTCATTTCATGTACATTATCTTCGGTGTGAATTATATCATCCACATACACAATCAATATGATCATCTTCCCATCCTTTGAATGCCAGAAGAACAATGTATGATTTCCTTGCACTTGAGTATACCCCAAATCTTTAACAAACAGTGTAAAGTTATCACATCACGCTCTTAGTGATTACTTTAACCTGTATAGGGACTTTTTAGTTAACACACATTTGTATTGAAATTCTCACTAAATCTTAGAGGTGCATCCATGTACACTTCTTCCTTCAAGTCTCAATTGAAAAATACATTTTTTATATCTAACTGTTCTAGGGGTCAGTCAAGATTAACTGCAAGTGACAGAAGAACCCTTATAGAATTTAATTTTGCAACTGAGACGAATGTTTCTTAAGTAATCAAAACAATAGGTTTGAGTATATCCTTTGATAACAAGTCGAGCTTTTTATCATTCTAGAGAGCCACTAGAATTATATTTGACTGTAAACATGCATTTGCATTTGACAATTCTCTTCCCTAAGTAGATCAATCAATTTCTACGTTTTATTTTTTCTCAGAACTTTCATTTTCATGAAGAAAGCTTCCTTCCACTTAGAAATTTTTAGAGCATTATGCACAATATTAGGAATCTCCATACACAATAAATATGAGTTAGAAGTCCCAAAAATGCGTGAAAGATTTTCATATGGCACATAATGAGATAATGGATGTTGGGTGCAAGACCTCATCCCCTTCCAAACAACAATGAGAAGACTGAAATCATTAGATTAAGGATTAGAGCAAGACTAAATTTCAGAACTAAAAAACTCATAATTCAAAGAAGTAGATTGATCACGTGGTAAAGGCTTAATAAGGAAATGACCTGGGTGTTTCATGGATTTTGGACGGTGCAAAACATTCGTAGACTTTTTCTTTTGAGTGGTCATTTGCTGCGAGTAGACAATGTCAAATGGTACCAATGTCGTAATTCTTTTTGCCTATTTCAACTTTATTAGTTTATTATATGATTATGAACATCATGAGATGTCATTATATGAAAACAAGAATCATTTTCAATATAAAAAAAAAAACTAGACCCACTTTTGATACAATATAGCTTAGATTTTCAAGTTGAACAATCAAGATTTGAAAGATATTATTTTACCAAAATTTTAAGAGTTTCCGCTTTTCGTATCTTCTATTATATCGGACTTTCAGGTTGAACAATCAATGTTGTAGAAATACTATTTTGTCACATTTTTAAAAATTTCCACTTTTGATATCTTCTATTTTCATTATTTTCTATTTTTAATAGCTTTCTACATATAGAATTATCTATTGTTGGTACTTTCTATTTCTTCCTTCTAGCATGGGAATTTTGAGGTTAATTTTGTGGTTTTCCTAATGTGGCAGCTTTTCATTGCTATTAATCTTTTAAATGACTCTTAGAAAATTGAAAAGGAATAATTATATTTTTCTTTCCAAAAAAATTACATGGTGTCAGACCTTTTAAGTTTTCTTCTCTCTTACTGTTGTTTCAAATTCGCCGATATGCACCTCTGTCGGTGGTTTTAATTTCTAGATCGCACGAGCAGCAGTGAACGATTTCAATCACATACAAAACGATCGCTCGTGTTCTTGAACGATGAATCTGTCTCTTCTGCTCTCCATATTTTGCCCAAATCAATCTACGTAACTGAACCTCGCAATACAGTCGTGACTCACACAATTGTAATCATGCTCTGTCCCTTCTGCTCTTCTGGTTTCGCTCAAAATCATAAGCTAATTGACTATACTTTGCGATGCAATCTCGATTCAAGCTATCTGAGAAGCCAACGACTGGATTGCAGTGTACAGGAGTTCCCGTTCAATCTAGAACTCTTCCAACGCGCAGAACGGATCACATGCCTCGCAAAAAGAAACTACTCTCCCACATCTCACTTCCAACAAAGAATCTTGCTCAGAAGTTAAGAAAACAAGTTGACCTAGTCAGGATCTTGCAGGAAAGTTACAGAAACTCCTGTCCCTTTCGCTGTAGCTATACCAATAAAAGGACTTCGGTTCTTCTACACCTATTTTTTCTCCAACTACGGTTTTCTCTTTTTCTAAATCCTTCGACTTCTCCTCGAATACACAATTAAGCACCAAATTAACTCACGATCAAAATCTATTCGTAGCTCTGTCCCATCATCTTCTTTCCTCTAATGTTGTGATACAAGTCTGCAATTAAGAGCAACTAAAGAAAATTTACTGTTTTCCCTTATTAAAAAAATTCTGAAACAACTTCTTCCTACCCATGATGGTACGAGTATTGTAAAAAATCATGACATAAGAAAAAAGACAAGTTGGAAGCTTTATGGTGAACTTTTGAATAGGAAATCAAAATCCAAACGAGAATGTCAAGCCTATCAACCCATAGTTGAGGAAACTAAGAAGTCTTCTGCAAACTCGGATACAGTTCCTTTCACCAAAGAGCAATTAGAACATTTGCACAGATTATTTGTCTCCAAAATTGTCACCGACTCTGTCTTACTCTTTAATACAAAAGAGAAATTCTCAAAACACTGCAATATTATGTGTTAATCCTAATTTTGTTCAACCTTGCATAATTGATTCTGATGCAACTGATAATATGATTGGGCATTCTAAATATTCATATCTTATAGACCCTATGCAGGAAATAAAAAAGCCAAAATTGTCGATGTTTCTCTCTAGGTAATTGTCAGGATAGGAATCGTCAAAAACAAATATTTGTTAACCCTTCGTGATATGTTACATGCTCTCAATTTGTCTTATAATCTATTTTCCATTAGTAAAATTATTTTCGATCATTAGTGCCAACTAATTTCTACATTTTTTTTGTTGTGAGTTTCATGAATTGACCACTGAGAGAATGATTGACCAAGTTAAAAGAATGAACTCTATTATTTTGACAATGAACTTGATGTGAATAGATAATGTCAAAATACTTGCTTAAAGGTTAGATTATGCTAATTTTTAACATTTAAAATTCTTGTTTCTCATTTTATTTCAGAATAAAAATGTCATCTTTCTAATGTGAACTTTGTTAGTTTGCTAAAGATTACCGTGCATCATTTTCTCCCCAAATTTACAAACCTACTACATAATTTACTCAAATTCATATTGATATCTGGGGACTTTATAAGCTTCTTACATGTTCTGGAAAAAAATGATTTATGACATTTACTGATAATCACAAAAGTTTAAGTTAGTTATATTTAATGAAAGAAAAATCTAAGGTGTGAATAATTTTCAAAAAAATATAACACCATGGTACAAACATAATTTAAAAAAATTATTAAAATATTACTAAGTGGTAATGACTAAGAGTATTTCGAAAATTATTTGGGTCAGCTTTTTCTCGAAAATGAAATAGATCATCAAAACTTGTGTTGAAACCCCACAACAGAATGGTGTGGCTAAAAGAAAAAATAAATACTTATTGGAAATAGCTCCGATATTACTATTTATAAATCAAGGCCAAAATATATTTGGGGTGAAGCTATTCTCGCTGTTACATTCCTTATAAATAGAATACCCAATAAAATTATAAACTTTAAAAATACTTTTTAATGTTTTTCATAAAATTTACCAACATATTATAAATATTATTTTCTTCCTTACCTTTAAACTACTATTGTCTTCTTCACCTTAAAATTTACCCACCAAATTATAAATACTATTAAAATACCTCATAAAATTTATGAATTATCAATACTATTGTTTTATTTACCATTAAAGATATTTGAGTGTACTGCAATTTTTTACATTCATGGTTATAACCAAAAAAACTTAAACATTAAGTAAAAAAAAAAAATTGTTTGTTGATTGGACTCCTACCCAAAAGAGACAAATGTTTGGATCCTATTTTCAAAAAAAAATATTTGTTACCATGGATGCCACATTTTTTAAGTTACAACTTTTTTTTTTCACCTCAGCTTCACCGTGGGGTGTGTCCGATAATTTATTCAACACGTGAACTTTAAGGTAGGTTCATGAAGGGAGAATGATAATAAACACATTGAGCAAATCTTTTGATAAGCTGGAGTTAAAAGTACAGGAGTGAATTAAGATTATGGGAGACAAGTTTTAAATTAGAGTCCGGCGCCAAGAGGAAAATCACATAAAGCTCTCTATTTGACCGCAACAACCCTAGACAGTTCCTGAATAAGGACAGCAGAGGTAACTATCATGAATATTGGAAAGTATTTTTCTAATCCACAGATCGCGTAAATTGATGTGCATGGTAAACTTTTCTTAATGCTAAATTTATGAAAAAAAACTATAAAAGCAAAGCTAAACAAACCTTTTCAATTTCACCTAATAGAAGCCGGCACATTCCTTGTCGGCGATATTTCACACGAGTCCCGACAAGCGGCATTTCCGCAATCTTTTTACCATAGATCCTAATTGAGAAATATGCAAGGATAGGATGAATAGCTCACAACAAAACATAAAAACACAAATTTAAAAGGGCATTAGGCCTGTACCAAAAAAAAAAAAAAAAAAAAACTATTCCAATTAAGCAAAACCAAATAAAACCTGAATGTGGCAACAGATATCAGCTCATCGCCCTTCTCTAAAAGCATAGCATAAAATCCATAGAAGTTCAATCGTTTCAGTTCAGACCTGCAAGATGATCAACAGTAAAGACCATAAAAAAGGAAGCATATCAGCAGAATACAACCTAACAAGATGGTTTGGTTGATCTCAGTGCACATTGATTGTAAAAAGGGTTTTTTTAAGCGTTATAATGCTAAGGAAAACACATCAAATCTTACAGGACAGTTAGTTTAGCCTAAAAAAAACTAAGCCTTCAAAGGCCAAACGAAAGGAATTAGATTGGGTTACAAAAGAGCATAGCCAGATACATTTTTCATGCATCGTTAGGTGCATTTTTATTTTTGGTTAAATCTCTATTTTCTTATGTGGTTTACTTATTAGCTTTAGTCATCCTCGGGAGGTAATAATATATTCGTATTCAAACACTTAGAACTAGATTTGAAATTGAAATGTGATCAGAACTTTATAGCTATTTCTATATATAGAGACTTGCAGCTTGCACAATTGACAATTGAAGATTGTATGGCATCTTTATTTTATTTTGACCAATGAAATTCTCTCTTGCAATCCCTTAATCAATATTTTATTGCATCAACTTCTTCGTCAAATTAGGTATAACAACTAATTTCACAAGTCAAAAGATTGCATGCAAACTTTGTATAACTTGAGAAAATGAGTATATTAGGCAGTGTTTCCATTTTCTTTCCAAAGAGAAAGGAAGGTCCATATTCCCTCCTAAAAATTTTTAAATTAGCATAAAGTGCCAAAGCAAGCTTCAGAAATTAAACGAGCCCGAGATTTTAGAAATTGCATACTCTTTATTGAAAAGAATATCAGCAACAATATCCCTCTGCGTGCGAGGTTCAATTATAGTTACGAAGCATTCATGAAGTACTTTAAGTGCCACACAGAGCTTGCTATGATGCTCAGCTTGTAGCTCAGAGTCAAACTGATCACAGTCAGCCCTATAATCTCTGCCAGATCTCAAAATGGTGCATGACAAACCTTCAACAGCAGTAGGCTTAGATTTTCCTATAAGCCTCCGGAGACCGAAAAATATCTACAGAATAATTAATTTTTAGTAATTAATATATTTAATAAAAAAACTTTAAAATTGAAAACTTCCTAAATTATGAGCTAAAATAAGCGATTGTAGCTTCACAGTTGCAATTTGAATGTTTTATGAAAACTATGACAAGAATCATCAATCAAGCAATGAAATATGCTGCAAGTTTAATATTTAATATATTTAATAAAAAGTTAAATATGAGAAAACTCAGAGTCGCAACACAACTGCCAAAGTCGGCATAAGAATTTTAGAACATGAAACTTGGAAGAACAGATTAAATACCAAAAGTTTAATTTCATATACAATAGATAATTAGCAAAAGATTAATTTAACCAGATGAAACTAACTACACATGTTGAATTTTAGTGATAAAGTGCCAAAGAATAATCTAATGGTTAAAACAGCTTGAATTGAATTAAAAAAGAGTAGAGCGCCAAAATAGTGCCTTGAATACTTACATGGGTCCATTTCAGTCCCATAGTTTATAAAATGCCAAATTAGTTGCAGACTATTGTGATTTAGGCTAAAATATTCTCCAAGGAAGAGTATTTTGCCCCCTTTAAAAGACGATAAATTAACATATTTATAAACTCTGTGACTAACATGACATTAGTCAAAGAGTCAGAGACCATTTTGACACTTTTCTCAATTAAAATATAAGAAATGCTTATGAGTAAATATTGCTCTAGACATTACGATTAGATGTTATATGGACAGCTCTTAACTTTATGGCAAGACAACATACAAGTTATCAAGTGCATGAACATAGTTGACGATTTCCTGTTTAATCAACTGCACTAATAATGACTCTACAGACTAAGCAAATATAACTAATTACCCATACCAAAAATGAAACTATTCGTAGATACCAAAATTTAATGAGAAACATTCATGAAAAAGAACAAATGAATAGTCTAAAGGCTTTAACTAGGATAAAAATGAAAGAAATTTTTATGAGTAAATATTGTCCTAAACATCATAATAAAAAATCATATGATCGCCTTTTAACATTAAGAGAGGATAATATGCAAATTATCGAGTGAGCAACTGGACATATTTAAAAATTCACTTGCTAAAAATTTGCACTAATAATGACTAGTAAATTGCTAAAAAAACTTTTAATTAACTTTAGAACTGAAATTAGGAAAAAAGTTAAATTTTTGGGCCCATAACTTGGATATATGCTTTATCATTTAAACAAAAATGTTTCTTTCCTGATAAGAAATCTCCGAGATGCTACCACTTCAATTAAGAGGAACCAATATCCTTCTTTAATTAGTATTAGTCAACACAAAAATGAAGTATTTCTACTAAGGTTAAAAATAGCTCAATCGGGTAATAAAGTATTTTTTATCCACGAGATGAGGCGTAAGCCTTGAGGCGTTTTGAGTTATAAGCCTCAAAATTGATAAATTATGAAAGACAAAAAAATGCTATACTAAGATCAAAGTATGAAGGAATAATATATTAAATTTCTAATATCAAACTAGGAAGAACAAATGTCATATATCACAGATAAGATATCAAGTAAGAAAATAACAATTAAAAATAAGTTTAGCAAAATAAACTTTTCTCTAAATTCAACATCAAAAAATATACCACGAAACTAAAATTAAAATTTCTAAATTTAAGAGTTTCAAATACTCTATCCTTAGTGGGTTTCCATTAAAATCATTACAAAGAATTGATTTCTCTCCTACCTTGTTCTTAGCTGTAATGAGATTCTCATTTCCTCCTCATCTTCAAACTCAATAATCCTCCTCTCCCCCTAATCAATAAAACTACAACAAATATTAATTAAAGTTTAAAACAAAGATTATGTTGATGGTTCCATCTTCAATTAGATAGTTTTTATAAAACCTTTTTGTTAATTTCTTGTTGACTTGTGTTAGCTCCATTAGTCTTGTTTTTGTCTCCATGGAAAAAATCAATATTGACATATTGTTGCAAATTTGATGGTACATCATTACAAACAAATAAATTTGTCGTCCACTAAAATCTTTTTCTTCGAATATCTATCGTTTAATTTTTTGTAAAAAAATGATTGAATGAGAGAATGAATTAATATTTTCGCAATATGTTTATTTATATTTATTTAAATAAAATAAATCAAATTATAAATTTTACGAGGTGCAAACAACATAAATCTATAAGCAAGATGTGCCACGCATAATGTGAGGCGTGCGCCTCACATGTGAAGCCATAAGGTGCACATCTCCTGGCAAAAAATCCAAAAATATATTGACATTTGTCTCCTATTATACACCATAAATTTGTGGCTTTACATATATATATATATGGCGTGCAGCTCTGCTAGGGTTTCACCCGATGAAGATTCCCTGCGTTGAATTCTTCGGCTTTCAATCCATCGATTCCGTCGTGCTCGACGACGAAGGTTTTGTCGTACTCGATGACAAAGGGCTTCTCTCCTTTGGCTTTTTCGCACGTCGTCTCCTCCTGACGCATTCGCATCATCGTTTCGTTCTACCCAACGACGAAGAGCTTCAGCTTCTCTGTTCTGTTTTCTTCGTTGAGCTTCGTTAAGGCTCCGTCTTCTGCGGTTTCGACCTTTTCGCGGTTGCTTCTTCTATCTTTGTAGAGCTCATCGAGCTACGCCTGTTCCGCAACTTAAACCTCCGCGGCATCGCCCCGACCGTCTTCGGTTTGTCGTTTCTGCTTTGGCCTCTGCTCGACTTGGCAGGGCTTTTCCCCGTAGTAATGGAGCACCCTTCTTCGGTTGAACCTAACAAAGCCTCATTTGCCCACGTGGTGGGTAATCCTCAGGTGCAGTCGGGGGTTATCTTCCCCTCAAGTTATAAGGAATGTCGTGATGGTACAGGTGACTGCCTCTTTATTAAGAATGTAAGTAGAAAAAGTGGGAAAACAACACTTTTTTCTCTGACTTAGAAATTTCAATCCTGACTGAGAAATTCAAGTACGCTCTTATTGGGAAATTACAGTGGGGGCACCTACCCATAGAAGTTATCAGGAAAAGTTTTGATGATCTCAAACTAACAGAAAAGTGGAAAGTGAGACTCATGGATGTGAGACATGTGTTGATTTAATTAATCATGGCTAAAGGCTGCACTCGAATTTTCTCCAAAAAAAAATATTTTAACATTGCAGACAAGTCAATGAAGTTACTCAAGTAGTCTCCTGATTTTGACCCCAATCATGAATCTCCTACTGCACCGGTATGGTTTAGTCTACCTGGTCTCAAGCTGTATTTTTTTCATCATCAGGTTATTTACTCTATTAGGGTCATACTTGAGGACCCTATGAAGCTATATCTACCCACTTTTAACCTAACTAGACCTTCTGTGGCCAGAAAATTTATAGAAAAAGATATTACTTTGTCTGATGTTACTGAAGTCTGGTTGGACACAACGCATAATGAATATTGGCAACAAATCGTCATGGAGCATAGACCTTCTTATTGTTCTCATTGTAAGATGTCTGGGCATACTCTTAATAAATGTCATAAACTTCACCCTAATTTGAAATCTAAAGATCAAGTGAATAAGGATGGTTCTAAGGATATATCTGTACCACCTGGAGAGAAAGCTACCACAGGACAAATTTTGGTATCTAATTTTATTGCCCCTGTCGTTACTGTTACTACGAGTGATGTGATGCTGACACCTTCAAACCTCATAGAAAACAATACTGATGGATTATTACCTACATATGATAGTGTTCAGACTGATAATCAGGAGAGCCTCGTAGCTCCACGTCTTCAAGAAATATCCGGTGCAGAGGCAACTCATACTTCACATATACTAGAACCTATTGTGGGTACTACGGTTGATATTCCTTCTGCTTCAACTCTACCAACCCATCAGACTGATTCTTCGGATGAGGAATGACAAGTCCATTCCAAGAGGAAGAAGAAGAATGGAGGCCGACTCCAACTCAGGAACATATTGGATGATACATTGGTTACAACTGACAATGACAATCATCTTACCAACTTATTATCTTGCTCTTTCCCTAGAATTAGAGGCAGAGGCAATACCAAATTGGGTCGCTCTCTAGCCACCTGATACTATGTATTTCAACATTGTTAGTTTTTTTATTTTATTTTAGTATCTAATGTGTTTTTTGTTTTTTCTAGGCATGCATAAGATCTTGAAAAACACCTGCTCAATGTTAACATAAAGTAGAAGGGTAACAAAATAATATCCAGGATGCTTCCCCACTACACTTCTAAAAGCATACATGATTGATATTGTTTAGCCTTAATTGTAGGTAAGCCGAATACAAACAACTGCAAGATACAGTTGGTAGGGCAAAGGTGAAAATCACCACCAAAAAAAAAAAGAAAATTGATATTCATGAGAATTAACTAATTAGAAGGTGCACACCACAATGCTTTTCTAACATTCTTCGCCAACTCTCGAGGATTTCTCTAAAATTTCAATATTCTAAAATAACGACAATTTAAAATGTTTACATTGGTACCTCCATTTATATCAACAGCTGAAGCCCCATGGTGCCATTCCATGATGTGGCATTTTACTTTCACAAATGAAAATTTCTAATGTCGTAATAGAGCCCCATTACCAACAAATGAAAATTTCCAATGTCAGGATTGAAGCCCCTTGTTGGGCAAATAAAAAATCAAGCCTAATGAAACCCATAAAAAACTTGATAGGGATCCCTCAATGGGGTTCACATTTTACATAGGGATAAACTATAGAAAGAGAAAAGATCTTAGCATGTCGAATTACTTCTCTCAACCACTCCTGAGTGTCAAGAAAGGCCTCAGTTTGAGATTACAAACCAAGGTGACAATGCCAAGCCAAAGCACACTTGAGAACAATGAGTCCAATTCAAAATCAAGGTCAATTTAATATCCTTCATGATTTTGTATCTCAACTAAACCTAAATCAATTAACTCTAAGGACTTTCATCAAATCCTGCTTCACTTAATGATTTGGATATATTTATAATAGATCTCATTATTCTACTAAATATGCAAAAATTCTCATTTCATAGTTAATCAAAATAGAAATTCTTTAATTAAGGCCTAGTATCATCAATTTTAACGAACTAACTTGAATGAAGCCACTAGACCTCTTTTTTCCTAATTGTTGCATCTAATTTTCATCCTTAATACCTATCTAATTATTCAAATCATCAAATAGCTTTTGTTTCACTAATCCCTTTGCATTATATTTTGATAGATTTACCTTTTATCATGACATCACCATACAATCTTTCAAAATAACCAAGAGCTCTTCTCATTTCTTGAAGTATATATTCAGTAATGAAAAAACATATACAAAACGTAAAATTCAGTGTATCTTCTCTCAACAGTTTCTAGCTTCTATTCCACACAGGTAATAAAAAAGAGGCTGAATTCCTCAACAACTAAGATAAAAGATAAAAAATAGAAATGAAGTTAACAAAACTGGTGGAAAAATTTATTCAACAAAATGCAACAACATCCACAGCAAAAGTCTGAAAGAATCAAATTGATAAATAACACCATTTGAACTAGATGAAAAAGTCAAAACACGAATTACATGCAATAAAGTATTCTGAAGCTAATAATATTTTGTAACAAATTCAACCCTAAGTATATCTGGTTAATCCTTGATGATTAACAAAAGAATTCTGAAACAAAAGTACACACAAAAAGCACATATTACTATTCATCAAGAAGATTTAAACAAGATCAAGTATTTAGTTTATTTTATTTTGGGCAAGGCTATCCCTATTTGGAAGGGGGTACAGAGTGCATTATGTTCCCGCTATTGCGGTGTTTGAGAGATATTTCATTAAGGCAAGTAAATCCCTGTAACAGAATGAGCTTTTTTCACAGTTTCAACCCTATGACAATAAGGCCAATGATGAAAATATCCATTGCTCCAAGTTTCACCCTTGCAAGGCTAACAGCATACCTATGGAGATAAACGCAAATTTAATGCTTATATACGAAACTAGAGAACTAGTATTTGGTGTGCAAAGGCTAAGTAGTTCTTTAACAGAAAAGAAGCAATTGCAGAAAGAAATCGATAAAGTAAATGAATGGTATAATTAATTAAAAAAACCTTTGAACAACTGGCACTACAAAACCAATTTCCAGTTGGACATGACTGTAAATTTTTACATCCTCCTTTTCTCATACATCCAACATGGTCTGCAAAAGATAAGAGCACATACTTCAAATTGATAAAATGTCAGACAAAATTCAAGGAAATAAGTTGGTATAAGACTTACATTCATGCTCACACTGATCACAATATAACATTGTTTTATCAGAGAATTTTTCAGTATCAGGATTAAATTCACTCGAACCGCAAATATGGCATCGACAGGATGGGCAAAACCATTTATCCTCAGGCACAGCCTACAAATAAATGAATATCATGGTTCATGTATTGAATGAGGAAGATATTACCATAGTGGAAAAAATAACTACCATGAAGTACCTACTTTATATTCAAATGTATTTTTAAGACCTGTTTACAGAAATGAAAATCGGAGATATGAATAAAAGAAAAATCAATAAAATCATAGCTAACAAATCAACAGGCCAGGTAAAAAACAACAAAATTTTAATATATTATATTAAGCATCCCAAAGGTGAATTTATAATTGCAACTTAGATAATCAATAAAAGCATGTTTCTCTACATATAAAAAAATACATAAAAAGAATTCATGGTATTAGATATCAGTTTATCGAAAGATAACAGTATGATTGGCTTAGTAAATCAGCTCCAAGAAGCAAGGAAATCAACTCTAGATATCAAAGACAGAACAGAAAGGCTGACTCAATGATCAGGACCATAACATTAATCAAATTCTACTGTTAAATTAATTCACTAATGCTTGACCTTAGAAGAGAATTTTTCTCAGAAAATTGCCGAATGTTGGCGATCGAGCCAAAAGTGCCATGTGTAGAAGTTATCAATTAAAAAAAAAAAAAAAAAAACCTCATTAGAGATCTGCGGTGAAGGTTAAGAAGCAGACCTAACAGCAAATGGCAAACAAGAAAGATATGATTGCAAAATGCCTGAACACTAGAAAATAAAAAAATAATATTTATAGCATTTATAATATTGTGAAGTATAATGAATATGTTTTCAAAGTATGAAGTGATAATAATGCCATAATATTAAATTAAGAATTTAAGTTCCATTGTGTTCCAAATCCGAACTTTTTTGTCCATAGATCACCATTAAAAAGATTCAGTAAAATGCTTAAGCTTTTAGCATGTATAACCAAGAAATATTCTATTCTAACATTCTCATCACTGCATTTCTTTCTAGTGCTCCATCATTCCTTTATCTTCCCACAATCATCTTCATCACATCCTTAATGATTCTCAAGATTTATAAGTGAAATCGAGTACCTACATTTGTATAAACATATTTCTTAGAGTGAACTCTCTTTTCATTAATTTTTTATGTTCTTTCTACGGCACTTCTGTGAAATTATCATCAAGAAAAATTAAAGCATCTTTTGAGATTATAGTGTCTACACAAATGTCTTACCAAAACAAATAGCTTGCCTTACTTCCTAACGCGTTAAAGGCAAGGTGCTAAGTATGCTTTAGTGGTGACGTCAGCCTAAGAATTTTGCAAAGCACTCTAGTCTCAACTTGCCTCATTTATAGGTTTAATTGAGAGATCAAGTTGCCTAAACAACATTGATTGTGTGAAATTTTAAACTAGAAAGCACTCATCAAGAAATTTAATGATAGAAACTCTTTTAAGTTTTTTGCCACTACAACCCATCCCATTAAAATAATCATATGTGCATGCCCGCGCACACATACATTAAAACATACTAAATGGTAACCTAATAAATTTCCTTATATGTGTCTGAACATGAAATGTCTCGGGAAATATAAGTGATGGAGGTGAATAGAAAGAAACTCCGCATATATAACTTGTGGTGATCCTCATACACAATTTGGATCAAGAGATCACTCAATTAGCCTCAAAATAATTTTCATTTGATCAATAGTCAACAATGAATACAGTCATCTATCTCTATTTATAGAAATAAGATTATAAACAAAAAGAAAAATTTTCAAATCAAATCTGACATGAGGGTTTTCCTCCCCTACCAAACCGGTCTGGTCTAAACCGGTTCAATTTAGAGAGGGAAGGACGACAGACCCTTAGTCTTGGAATAATCGCCCACTCCGACATATCTACTAGTATTTATATGAATGTTTTGTGTCATAGGGTTTAGTTTTATGTTGTTTTTTATTTTATTTCTGAGTGGATAGCCGCTGACATCCTATTTTTCCTGTCTAAAGTTGTATCTGGCGCCCTGCCTAAAGTTGTATCTGACGTGTAGGGTGGTGCTCTGGTGTATCCCTCTCCTCCGATGGTGATTATCCTCTCTGACTTCCACCTCCACTCTACCTCCTTGTCGACAACTGCTCTTCTAGCAGCCCCACATCCTCCTCCCTTTTTCCTAGCAGCCGGTCTCCATGCATCATCCAGCTGCCCCTGTCGCCACCTTCCCTAGAACATGACCTGCTGTCCATGTCTTCCTATCACCTACCAGCCACCCTCTCGTCATTCACTTCTCCCTCCAAAATCACCTCCCGCCATCTACAACCCTTCCACCCCATCTGTTGTCTCGTTTCCTGCCAACCTTCCAACTGGAAAACCTGTGTTCCACTTTCCCGCGTCCTGCCTTCCTTCCCGCAACTACCCTACACTACAACCGCTACTTCCGAGCCATCCACAGAGGCTGCTCCACAATCCAACGCTTGTACATCACAGCCTATTCCCATACCTGATGTCCAACAGCAACACCATTGTCGTGGCTTACGCCCTAGTTCGGTGTCGTGTTGTTGTTTTCCCTATTTCAAGCGTCATGTTTGTAACTATTTTAATTCCAACAATAATATTTTCTATTGTGATTTGGGTTAACTCCGGTAGCATTTGGTATCAGAGCTAGCCTAACCATTGTCCTATCCTAGAGTTTCTCATTATTCGCGTTATCCCCCACCGAAAAATTTTCTTTCCTACTCTGAACCATGCATTCCAAAATTAAACCCCAAATCAAATTTTCTACAACTTCAACAACTTCAATTAGTTTAATGCACCATCTTTCACCTCCCAAACCTAACCATAGGTATGCCACCAAGAAGATACATGCCCAAGCCTACCTAGAGATTCAGTGAGTGATCTGCAGACTTTAACGGGGACTTGCGTACATCGTTGATGAAACCCCGGAGAAGCGAGGATTTTAACCCCTTCTATAGAGAAGATTTCAGTTATAAAGAAAAAAAGATCACGACACTTTGAAATCCAGTGTCAGAGGAGGCCAGATATGGATAACGGGAGAATCTGAAGATAAAGTGGGAGATGCAGTGCCAGTTTTTGCCCGCTTACTACATACAAAATCTTCAGACCCTAGCTTCAAAAGTGGAGAGACCCTATCACCGAGCGACCACATCTTACATGCAGAGTTCAATCTAAGCATCTTATAGCTAGAATATACCCAAAAGAAAACCGAAGCCGACCCCATCAGAAGAAAACTGATTCAGAGTGGAGAACAGGTAGGACCAATCCACATCCCTTTATCTATCACAGTCAGGAAGTGTTACAAGTGTCACGCATTTGGGCATGTGAAATAAGAATGCAAAACTAGGAGAGTGCTTTGTTTCGTTGAGCAGCGCGTCGTTGAAAAAGTGGGCAATGACTGTTGATCCATGAGAAGATGTAGACTTTAAAAAGAATTCTCAACTTGCAACTAATAAGGAAGAGACATTATTGATTCCAATTGAACCCAAGAGAGGGATTCCAATTGTGGTAACCATAACTGTCCTAGAAGGTAGTAACTTCGATGTAACAAGCATTCATGCTGAGCACGGTGTCTCTAGCTACCAGTTTACACGCTTTGAGAGGAACATCAACAAGACAGGCCTTTGATGTCCAAATAAGTCAAGATTTTAAAGAGTTGATATCAGATACAAGACCACCACAGAAAAGAAATACAAATTTCCAGATGTATAAACCCCTTCCTCAGTTATCCATATGGAGGGAGGAGGTCCAGTCTAACAGAAGTTGGGTCATCTTGTGCTACATCGAAAATATTACATGGAGTTATTCAAATATTATTTTCACTCCAGCATGGGACACATCAAATGTCTAGACAGAAGAGATGAACTTCATCTTTAGATGGGCCCGAAGAACTTGATGAGAACAAAGATTCTTCAATGGGATTCATGTCTTATCAGTGAAGAAGATGACTCTCCTAATTGGGTGCAACTGAGAGAGGTGCAACCTACCATAGATGTCACCCAGAGTTTACTTCACACATATTAATTAATCAGTTGCACACAACCAAATACGATAAGTGGAAGAAATGGGTTACAACAGCGACGGCTGGATACCTGACCCGTGAGAATCTTCGTCTATCTACAGTTTCAACTTAGGGGCTATCGAAGGTGGATGGGTACCTATTCTATCAAAATGTGCTTTAAAACAATAATGCCTATTTGATCAACCTACCAGGGCAGTTGAAACCGTGTAGGAAGGTTCAGGTTATTTTCACCACACATTAGATTGAACTGACTAGGGGTTACTTTGGGAAGAATTAACAGGATATATAAGGCATGCAGTCCAAGAAGAGTGGACCGATATAGATGTACGCTTGCAAGTGGAGCAAACCCCTTTGAGATTTTGGGAGGCAGTGCAGCCAAAAGTGAGATCCATGTTCTACCAAGAAAACGGTTGAAGATCCGTCAGACACGGAAGATTACAACAACTCCATCACTAGCAAAGTGCAGCCAAAAGCTCCCCCAACACTCGGAGAATGACATGGGGGTTTTTCTCCCATACTGAACCGAGCTGGTCTGAACTGATTCGATTGAGAGAGGGAAGGGCCAATCGGCCCTTAGTCTTGGAATTGCCACTCCTACATATATACTAGTATTTATATGAAAGTTTCTTAGGATTTAGTTTTATGTTGTTTCTGATTTTAATTATGAGTGGACTGTCATCGACATCCTATTTTCCCTGTCTAGGGTTGTATTCAATTGGTAGGGTAGTGCTCCGACTGTATCTTTTTCCCCTGATGGTGATTCTCCTCTCGAACTTCCACCTCCACCCTACCTCCTTGCCGCCAACTTCTCTTCTAGAAGCCCCACATCCCTCTCCTCCCCTTTTCCTATCTGCATCCCTACATCATCCAGCCGCCCCAGCCGCCACCTTCTTTGGGACGTGACCTGCCTAAAGTCTCGTTTCCTGCCAACCTTCCAACAGACAACTCTATGTTCCACCTTTCCATGTCCTGCCTTCCTTCCCACAGCCACCCTACAATACAACCGCCCCTTCCCAGTCGTCCACAGATGATGTTCCACAATCCAGCAGTCGCACATTACAGCCTATCCCAATACCTGTTGTCCAACCGTGTCACCACTGTCGTCGCCTATGCCCTAGTTCAATGTCGTGTTGTTTTCCCTATTTCAAGCATCGTGTCAGTAACTCATTTAATTCCAGTAATAATATTTTCTATTTTCTATTTACTATTATGATTTGGGTTAATTCCGATATCAAAAAATTATACATATTATTAATGCATTCAACTCCAAATTTCCAATTTGGTTTTATAAATTTTACCAATTTCAAAGTGAATTTTTTCGCTATTTCAAATAGTGAATTTGACACTATTTGAAATAGCGTCAATAGGATTCCATATTTGTCATGGTTTAGTCAAAACAGCCTGATAAAACAATTTCAATCTAAAAGTAGATGAACCAAAGAAAAACTCAAAACTATGATAAAAAACTTTCAAATTTGTTTACAGTGTTAAATCTTAACTTCAATAAGTTTATAATAATAAAAAAATCTCATCATGATGACTCCAATGATACCAAGAATGTCTTAATCTAAATCTAATTAAGCCTAAATAAGTCATTAGAAGACAAAAGACCAAAGTGAGCAACACCTTCCCTACTTTGGCCATTGCTCACCATCTTCTCGCTTTTTCTATAGAAATCACACTTGCTCGTAGCATAAATGTCGATGCCATCGTAAATTCAACCTCTTCAATTTCATCTCACCATGAGCTTAAACACTAATGTCTAATTGTCCCAAATTTAACGGTCGCGAGCAATTTGTACAAGAAGCTTTTATCATCCTAAAGATTTCACAATTATTATAAAGTAAAATCATAAGCTATTCATAGCACTAGATTTGTCTCAAAAATGAAAATATTTTGCCTCCAACAAGCAAACTATCATGAGTTTTCAAGCAGTCCAAATTTCATGTTAAATTTTTTGGGATTAACACAATTTTACAGAACTTCGATTCATAAGACATCAACAATGGATTGCTCATGAGAAGAGGAAAAAATGATGCTAAGATTGTGCCTCAACATCACTATTATCCATTAACCCTAATTTTGATCCCTAACTTCTAGGAATTGTTCATTGTCTAATCATTAGATTTTTTTATTTAACTTTTCGATTATATTGCACTTGCCTTATTAAAAGTTTTAAAATAGTATATTTTGCATGCAGATCAGAGAATTCATCACAATCATATTACTTCCAACAAATCAACATGGTCGTGGCTTGGGAAGGTCAATCAGGCCAGCAAAGGAAAGGGAACTTATAATCACTTTTTGTATCTGATGAAGGAATGATCTAATGTGTACGTTTTTAATAAGAAAAAAAATATATTTTAATATAATCTTGAATGAGGATCAAACCTAGCAGTAACCTAAAAAAAATATTCAAATCAATATTCTAAATATGATTGTGGTTTAAAAGCCTTCCCACGCCTACCAATTGATGAAGTCCACATAAGTCAACATGCATCTTTAACCAAATAGCTATTACCCACAGCAAATTCCTAAAGAGTCAACCCTTCTCAAAGTATTTAAATCTCCTCCATCTTTCAACGACTCTCGACATAATCATCATAATCACCTAAACAATCTCTTACATTCAAATGCCCTTTTGGTAACACATCAATAAGTGAAACCTAGAAAGAACACACTATTAAACAATGCCCTCACTAGAAGTTCCAAGGAACGTGCCCCAACATGGGAGAAAATAAACATGATTACTTTCTATTCAGAAGTCCCAGCGGTGGCTACCAAGAGTGCCTATTGAAAAGGGATCCTCAAATCACAACTACAACACTAAAATTATTTTTGAAAGGTTACAAGTAGTAAACCCAAAGAAAGTAGGGATGTAAACAAGAACTCTTGAAAATCTACAATGAGTATTAAAAATGAATCATAAGAAGGCATGATAGTAGACAATACCCCCTTCAATTTAAAAGTCTCTAGCAGAGACTTCCAAAGAAGAAGCACCACAAGGGTCTTTGCTTTAGTAAAAAAACTCTAACAGGACCATTCATCACATGAATCTTAAGAGGGCATAGGAATGGAAAGGCTCAATGAACACTAATCAACTCCACATAGTATATCGAAGTACCCAACTTCTCTAAAGTCTTTTGGGCTATTTAGCCTTGTTACAGTTTTTATGCAAAAGAGGTTGATTTTCTCTTTTTCTCTAGAGGGCAACATCCCCCCTATCAACAAAAAAATTTTACCTATCAAGTATCACCTAGGGATAAGATATGGAAAGTGATCAATCAAATTGCCTATAATCATAATATGGGTAGAATATCATAGAAATATCAAAAAAGCTCATTCTTTAGAGCTTTCAATCCTATTTCTCCAGAAAATTATTATTAATGATGATTCCTAGATCACCATATAGATTGAAAATGACATCACTAAAAGTTCATAAGCGTGGTTGCACAATCAACCATCATAAGAGTGAGAAAAAAGTTATGGAAATTAGACAAATTGGATCAAATTTTAAATTATAGTTCTATAATGAATTTGATTTCATTTTTTTTAATAAGTTATCAATAATTTTATATTCAAGTTAGAATAAGTTTAAACTTGCCTAATTTTCTTATAGTATATATGTTTTACCCTTTTTTGTGGAGTTGTCTTAAGAAAATATAAATACCTATCATTGTTATATTTTGCCTACAGAAAAGCTTCATTTTCTGCAATTAAAAAAAATTCAAAAATTAGAGGATTCTATGTAAATTTACTTTGCTACTTTTTCTGGTCCTATCCAAAAACTGCAATCTCCACTTGTAACGGAAGCCGCAATTTCCAAAACTATAATAAAATTTGGAGATTGGAAGGCCCTCTTACCATTTATCTCGACTTTTATCTCTGGTATTGTAGCAAAGCTATAGAAAGAAATCTCCCCACATCCACTATTTGTATTTCCCTAACACTACCATATTGAAATATATTGTATTTGTCTCTTGTAGATACCCGTGATTGCCACTACCATCATTATTGGCTTGTCATTGTTGTTTCCTTACTACTTGTTCTGTTACAACTATTGCGGCTATATTACGCTGCATTGTATCATTGATTTTTTGTTTTAACCATAAATCTATATATATATGCAATTTGATTGAAAGCAGTACTGAAGGTGATACTTTGACGGGTGTCAAGCGGCTCTGTCGCAGACGCCAAAGGCAGAGCCGAGCAGACGACGGGTGTCGAGCGGCTCTGTCGCAGACGAGACGCAGGAAGAAGCAGGATGCAGGTGTCGAGCGGCTCTGTTGGACAACCTACACCTTCAAACTCCATTGAAAACAGTATTGAAGGTTCATTACCTACAAAGGATAGTGTTCGGACTGATAATCAAAAGAACCTTGCAGCTCCCCATCTTCAAGAAGTATCTGATGTAGAGGCGACAACTCATACTTCACATACACTTAACCCTATTGTGGGTACTACGGTTGGCAATCTTTCTACTATATCTCTACCATCTCATCCGAATGAGCAACAATCTTCGGATAAGGAATGACAGGTTTACACTTCCAGAAATAAGAAGAAGAATGGAGATCTACTCAAGCTCAGAAATCTAATGAATGATATTTTAGTTACTTCGGGTAATGGTACACACCTCACCAATTTGTTAGTCGGTTCCCTTCCGTGAACTAGAGGCAGAACTAAATTTGGTTGACCCGATTTGTCTTATATGTACCCTTTCTTTTTTAAGTTTTTTTTTTGTGTTGTACCGTGTGGGTTGGCTGCCTACTTTTGGGCCCATTAATACAACCCTTTTCTCTTCAATATAATTGCCCTTGGGCTTTTTAATATATATATATATATATATATATTTATTTATTTTCGAGTAAAGAATAGATACAAAGACAGAAATAATCTATCTATAGTATGAAAATTAAATCAAGAGGTGAGTTTATGAATCAAGCAAACCTCAAACATCAACCATTAGTCACAATACAAACAAAGTAGGGAGACAAAATTGAGAATGATTTGTTTTTTGTCAAAAAAGAAACGAACAACAAGAAAATGACGATCAACAACAAATAAAGATTATACAACAAATCTAGCTAACTAAGTGGCAAGAGTAATAAATAAACCAATTTGCGAGAGTAATACAGTTGATGAGAATGCCAACAACTATCATTGTGGTTGGTGAAAGTCATTTTTTTTCCTTATGATAAATGCAGTGAAGATGAAGATATGGCGACCACACATGAAGGAATGATATGGCTATTCAAAGAAGCCAAAATGGAGATTCTTGCAAATATTGGATGGCCGAAGTCAAGATGCTTGATAACTTTCCATTGTGCATGAATAACACCGGTGACAAGAGTGCCTTCATCTAATATTTTTAAAGCATAAAGCAAAACGCGATGCAAGAAGGATCCTTTTTTCTTTAATGCACAAACTGCAAAATGAAGCAATTATCAACTAAAATGCTAATAACTTAATAAAATATTGATAAATTCAGTAAAAAATAATAGATTATGGATTTTAAACAGCTTTTACATATTATCTTAAAATAAACTTTGTTAAAGTTTTTCTTTTTTTTATAATGATAGTACTTGTTAAAAATATTTTTTTAAAAAAATCATAAATTAGTTGTAAAATCAAAGATCCATTTCTTACAAAACACAAAAGAAATGATTATAAAATTGCAAAATATTATATATGATTGACTGAACTTTAAGAAAGCTTGTTGCGAGTTAATTGCAGTTGCCATGTTAATAGAAGTTAAGGTCGCAGTTGCTACATCGAAGCTTTTGGGCTCGGTTGAGCGAAAGAAGAATGCAGTTGCTACATGCTAAGGACATAGGCCACCAGGTTATGCAATTGATACATGCTAAGGATATAGGACACCTCGTTGTTGAGGATGAGACCGTATGAAAGATCTTCAAAGCTTTTTCCTAGAAAATAGATCAGTTAAATAAATAGTATCCTAAACCCTATACCAACAAAAATGAACCAAGCCAATGTTAGTAGGCATCTCACTCATCATGCGAGCACTCAATCGCACAAAGCACCTGCTCCTGCTTTGCTCGTAGAGTGTGCATAAACAAGAGGTGAAGCGGACCCTCACAACATCATCTCTTTGCATGAGATGCATACTTTGCCCGACTGGAGTTTAAGACAACATGCCTTGACATAGTAAAATACGCAATCTAAAAATGAATGGTCATTAATAAGTGACTTAATGGATGTTAAAGAATCGATGCACCAAGAATGCTGACCAAAGGGTATGTAAAATATCAAAAAAAAAAAGTGGCACAAGTTGAAGCAACTCCAAGGGAAAGCAATGCATAGATACATTAGAGAGTTTCGACATCAAGTGATAACTTTGAGATTAAATTTTGAAGATGTAGCGTGCCACAAAGCTTTATGCATAAATAACAAATGGACTCCATTTGTTTATAATCGGCGATCTTTGCTAGGACAATAGGATAGCAATGATCATAGAGGAAAAAGGCAATAAAACCATCAAATAAAATATTCAACTTTCAACGAACAAAAAGAAAGGAAAACAATGTAGGCAATAAAACCATATTGTCATAACAATTCCAACAATAATAACAATATTTGAATTTAAGTTCATAATACCTTGCATAAATGGATGGAAGAATTAAAAATATCCAAGTGGACCCTACTTCCCCTTTTCCTTTTCCTCTATCTCTTCTTTCCCTAAATCATGAATTTACACCTAAGGTAAAAAGTTAGGGAGGACAGCAGACTAACACCTAACTTTTCTGCAACACGAGTTTCCATTTGTTTCTCTAATAGCGCCAAACTTTGCCAATTTTATTGAAATTTGTACAAGTTGAGCTTCTCAAGGCTTTCACAACATCCATAGCAAGATCCATAAGTAACAAAATTGCAAGTCTTTTGTCACATTCGATTGCTCTCATAAAGACATTCATCTAAGAAATGGTAATTTATCGTCATCATTTTATAATAGACCAAAACTAATATAAAAAATTTCTAAAAATTATTACAAATATGTGAACATGTATAAATCAATCAAATTTTTTGTTGGTTCAAGCGATATTTAAGTTGGAGCTTCTAATTTTCATTTGCTACACTGCTGCATGCTTCAGATCCTACAAGAAGCGTTAGTGGAGAGAAACACCACCAGAATGAAAAAATAAAAATAAAGACCAAACTTAAATGATCAACCATGTAGGCACAAGTGGATCAATCGGCTTGAGAATAAGGAGACCGATTCAACTGGCTGCAAGGCATGTGATAACATTGCAGCCAAAAGATGATAACTATTGGGAGACAATTATGAGTATCTATGTCTAATTGATACCGAAACCATTATGAAAAATAGTGTACACACAAAAGTGAACTTTTATTAATAAGGAAATAGGGTTACAACACAACCCAACAAAAAATAACAACACAAACACTAACGACACAAGCAAACAGCCCTAAGGTATATTCGAAGGGAGGTGGAGGGCTGCAAGGTGGAGCGGAATGGTTGGTAGGGGTGGTAGCAACAAAGGAATGTTGATGGCACCGAGGGGGAGTTGCAGAAATGCAGGGACAGCAAGTACGGAGGGTAGGTGATTGCCGATAAGCAGATTGATGGCTAGAAGATGTTGGACAGCAAGGGCAGCGGGAGTGGTAGTGAGGAGCAGCCGAGTGTGAGTGCTCGAATGGAGGAAGGTTGTAAGGGAACACAGTACAGGTGCGGGGATGGGGCTGGAATGGTGGGACAACAAAGGGAGATTGATGTAGGAGGATCAACGGAGTGCATATGGTGGTCATAGAGGTTGGAAAGCAAGGCCAGAGGCTATGGGGAGTGGAGGAGAAGAGTTAAGGAAGATGACAGGGGGAGATACATCACCATCTCGAAGTATGATACAACCAGAGCATCACCATCTCCTCGGATACAACCCATATAGAAGAAAAAGACTCCCAGGATATCTGAAAGCAAATGTATCAAAAAATAAAAGAAAACTCAAAGCATAACACCCACTATTTATAATGAGCACTAAGACTTATTTTAGGCAATATTTAAAATAAGAAAAAAGAATAAAGATAATCAAAATTTCAGATCATGCAAAGATTAAATAAGTGAGGAGAATTCAGATTTGGAATGGAAAAATTTTAGATTTCAAATTTTAGGTTCCAGATTTAGAAGGGACTTATAATAGGAAGGTGCTATCAAGGAAGGAAAAGAAAGGAAAGGAAAGGGAACGAAAGGGGGGTCAGCAGCCCTCCCCCATTGAAGACCAGCTAGCCCAGCCAAGCTAGACCAAACCCTAGGACGGTCCTTCCCAAAGCCCAGCGTCAATAATGGTTGTATCTATCCAAGAAATGATCATGTAGCAAGCGGTGAGAAACAAAGGAGATCCTAGTGATAATGATTTAATGTGACATGGATTTTCATGATCTACACTGAGCAGCTAGAAAGGTATCGTTGAGCGACTTCCTAACCATGCAAGCCGAGTAAACATCATCTGACCAAGCTGACATCAACCTAAAATGATTTCCTAGAGTGGAATCTCTGCAAAGAGCTAAGTGGACTAGATAACTTAATTTGAGGTAATATAACACATGAATGGCAATCAAGAAGGGTCTAAATGAGTCATGATAAAGATATTGGGCACGATGCCTATGAGGTCATTTATGATCGAGCCTCCAAAAGCAATTAAAAGTTCTTCTTATGGTGCATTTGGGGTGGCGGTGCGGTGCCGCACAACAGTTTTTATGTTTGGCAAAACTATTTTGTCTGTTTTTTCAAAAAGCTGCAGCTAAAAGTTATGTTTTGCAACAGAACGTAAGTGTGGTGGCTTTTAGAAAGCTGCGAATTGACTTTTTGGAAAAAAAAAATTGTAATTGCCACCGCAGCTTTTTGGGCAACAGTTTCACAGCTGATTCTTCAAACAGTTACAGCTACCCCAAACAAACTTTTAGTAGCAGTCATATATACTACCATGGTGGAATTGTGGGTGCGATAGAGTCCTACTAAAATTTGATTAATTAAGTATTTATGGCTTTGAATTACCCTTAATGATGGGAACAAGCGAATGTCAAAATTGTGACGTACCATCATTATTTTATATTGACCATAACTGCAACCTCTAAAACTTCCTGAAATTGTTAAAAATAATTTGACCATCATATTTTTAATGCATTAACAGTGCTGTGATGATGACAACAAGAGCATTCAATGGTACAATGTGTTCTTCGATCATAGGCTTCGTCACTCACGACCACCACTACACTACCAAATCACAATCCTAACTATCGACAGACGAGTCAATCATGCCCTCGACCAAAAGGTAGGATTGTTTAGTTACCTATGATCAAGTGAGGACATAAATTATAGTTATTGTTAATAGAATAAAAAATATTTCAACATAATTCTGAATAAAAACATTATTAAATCTTTTAAAACTATAAATAATTCAAACTCCATTTAATTTTCCATGTTTCCCTTTGAATTCCAAAATTATAAAAAAGTTTGAACTTCTAACTACTTCAAGGAAACAAAATATCTTTCTAGGTTCTTCGTTCTTTTAATTTATTATGTACTGTCGTTCCGAGCTAAGATGAATACCCTTTTTTATCTAAGAATTATCTTGAACACATTAAAATCTAAAAGTATTGGAAAAGGATAGTCAAACCCAATAAAATATACCAAGCTAAAAAAAATCAGCCAAAAAATGAATATGGTTCTAAAAAAAGCTTGAAAACTAGTCTAATTTAGCTAATTTGTCGCCCAATTCAACTCATTTTAGTTTGCCTATAAGAGATTGGCCTTTTATGGGTTAATTGTACTGCATCAATTCATATAACCAACAAAGCATTACTCTCATGAATAATGAGAAAGAGGCAGCCATGATGGAGAAGGTGGCACCATTAGATCATCTATGGAAAAAATGACCATAAAATCCAAAGGACAATAGGAAGAAAGTCCCAAAAACACATTTGAATGTTATTGTCTTGGGTACTTCAAAATTCATCCATATGTAAAATATAAAAAATTTGGACAAATAGTGAACTAAGGGTATTTTTGGGATGGTTGCAGTTTTTTAAAAAGGTGGTTGTAAAACTGTAGTGGAGGAAACATCTTAGAAAATTACGATAAGAATTATAAATACATTTTTTTCCAAAAAATCAGATATCATTTATACCGTCACTGCACTTTAACAGGTCAGGTTGAAAAAAACTTATCACCACAAAAATTTCTATAAAGCAATAAAAAAATTATTCCCTAAATGAAGCTGCGGTGGTGATCTGAAACATAAAGCAAATAAAAAACTATCACAAACAGACTCTAAGTGATGATGGTGGTAATAGAAACACCAGTTCAAGGTTTAGCAATAGTAACTTAAGTAAATTATAATAATTTGAAACAATCTATCTTTTTGAGGCAGTGACAAGTGATCTTAAGCAAGAAGATGGAGAATATCACATGTAAGATTTGGTAGATAAATACAAAAAATGTCGTCTCATGCTCAACAATTATCAGAGGCTCAAACACTTCATCCAAAATAAGCTCTAAAATAAGCTCTAGTAAGATCTCTGATAACACTTTGGTTGTTTTGACTTGCTAATTGGTGATTCAGGCAATTATTATAAGGATGGAAAGTACTGTAGCTAGATGGGAGTAAAAATGTAACTTTTTAAAAGCTCACGTGTGAATTGGGTTACTATTTGGAGTAAAATCATAGCATGATTTTTTAAATTGAATCTAAGGATTTTATTACAGAGGGGATGACCATAATCTTCTTGCACATGTTATTTAACTGGAAAAAGTTCTAAGCTTTGAGGATCTAAAGGAGCGCATGGGACATCAGGATTTGTGTAGTGGATTGATAATCCAGACAAAAAAAACCTTTTTTTCAAAGAAAAAAGTTTTGAAATATATGAGAAGGAGAGAGTTCATCATAGTGATAAATATAAGATGACTTATGTGATCAAGAATGATAGGATAATCATAATCACAATCATAATGGTATGATCTAAGAATCTTACTATAAGGAGAAAGTACAACCACCATCCATATATATATATTGAAGATATCAGCAACGATAGTACTGACAATGGTAAGTACAATTTTTTGAACGGTGAACATGAGAACGAAAAAGAAGTTGAGCAAATTTCGATGTCTTGCGTAAAAGAATACCATTGAAAATAATCTTCAGAGTTTGAGCGAATATAATGATGAAGAGGCTTGTTAGAATTTAAATTGAATAACAACTTAATTATGAGGTAGTCGATTAGGTTAAACAAGACCATGATTTTATGAAGAAAATAAATCCATAATGGCATAGTCCTTATTCAAAGTTGAGTTACAGGTGAAAGCGGGCATGAACTGCATATATAGAGTGCAAGCAAGAAAGAAAAAGAGGAGAGGAGTACAAAAACACAAAGCAGAGAGTAAATAAGATGAGAAGGAGATGCAACAAAAGGTTAGATGAGACAAAAAGAAACAACATGTTTTATTAGCCCGGAAAGAGATGCAGTAAAAAAAAAGTGAGATTAGGGTGAACACAAGTGCAAGAAAAACTGACAAGAACAGATGTGTGAGCACAATCAAACTCAATGTGAGGCACATGGAGATAAGAAGATTCAAGCACATGAAAAGTGAGACAAGATGAGACGAGAATTCAAAATTTGATTGAGTTAATCCAGGAAAGATCAAGCCTTGCTTTGATAATAAATTAATGAAGATGGGTAGAAAAAGAAAACACTACCGGCATGACTTGGGAGTGACCCGTATACACAACCTGGATAAAAAAAGAACACTAAATTGGCCTCACAAATAATTTGCATTCAATCAAAAATTGATAGTTAATGAAAGCTATCAATCTCTATTTATAGAAATAAGATTACAAAAATAAAGGTAAAAATTTTAAAATCAAGTCTTATCCGATTTTAAATCTACTTAAATCCTATTGAAGCATTCACATTCAAACCTAATAGCACGCAAAGTATTTTGAGCCTGATAAAATAAATCAAATTAAAAAGAAAAAAATTACAAAAAAAGAATATGGTTCCAAAACAAAATGAAAACTGAACCAATTCAACTCCTTTATAATACATTTTGAATCATTTTGATTACCCAATGAAACACTAGTCCTTTGTAGGCTAATTGTATTGCACAGACAATATTCATGGTTGTGGACCTTTATTTATAACATTTAGGCAATGTCCACCTCAAAGCGCTTCACTAAGAAACTCCGCAAAAAATATAATGGACTCCTAAGAAATATTGAATGCAATTTAAAATGTTAAAAAGAATATATAATAAAAATCAATTATCCCCCGATCATCCATCAAAATGTCTCAAAATTATTATATAAGGTAACAACACTCAATGAGCATATTTTAGCATCCGAGAAAGCATTCATTCACATCTTCAAGGACTTACACACAAAATAATAATAATAATAATAATAATAATAATAATAATAATAATAATAATAATAATAGTAATAATAATAATAATAATAATAATAACAATAATAGATTTCAAGAGCAATAACCTTATTAAAAAGCAGAAATAATTTTGCGTTTTATTTAAAAAGTAAAGCTAAACATTACCTCTAAACCAACACAATCTAGGTGAAATGATGAAGGACAGTGATCGCATAGTATTAATGAGCCCCCATCATGACAAACAGAGCAAATGCTATCACTTTCATAGATCGAACAGTCATTTTTCAGTCGCGACCTCTGGAAGCCATCAGGAATTTTAGAACTCAACATCTGCATCTGGCACTGCAGCAAAGATCTTCCATCTTTCAAAAATATGTTAGCAGCTGGACGTCTTAGAGTGCTTCCAGCATGAACCTCAAAATTACTGAGACTGTATACTTTTGAACAGCATTTGCACTTAATCCCTTCACGAGTTATTCGTCCTTCCATCATAATATGCCCATCTTTTTTACAAATATACCTAACTTTCTGCCTTGGAAGTACAATATCATTTTCTATCAATAAGGACAAAACTGTTCTCGATACATACTGAGTAGGAGACAATGCATCAACCTGCCGTGATCTTTTGCTCGGCCGACGAACACGAAAAGAGGAACAACTTGACATATTGCGACGCTTCCTAACTAGAGCCGGTGAAGCTTTTCCCCTCTCAGATTTCTCACAAAGGAAGGAGCTACAAGATGAGTGTCTCAGTAATTTCTGCTCCAAACATTGGCAGGTGGAAGCAGTCATTCTTCTCTTCTTAGATCTTCTGCCTTCTTCTGAAATCATTTGATGAAAGCTACAAGCCATGGATTCAGCAGATCTGTTCAGGTCATTGCATCCATTTTCAACACCATTCTGTGATAAATTAGAAGCTTTCTGAAAATTTTCATTGGCCATTGTAGTAGCACATTGGCAGGCTCTTCTCAAAAGTTTATTATCAATATTAACAGGTTTCATCTCCCTCAAGTAGTCCAGCTTTCTTCTAGTTTTTCCATTTATAAGAGACCTTGAAGTACCAACACAATGGTTTTCTTCTTCCAAGCAAGACTTGCAAGCTGAGTAAAGAGAATGAAAGACCTTGCCACCAGCAGAAACATAAAATAATGCAGAGTTTGTTCTCCAAAACCTCCACCCCAAGGACAAAAGATGATTCTTCGCATTTAATTTTAAAATACTAAAACTCACAGCAGACTGTTTCTTAGCAGCCACATTCATGGAATTCTTGTAATTTATAAATTGTGTTAGCGCTTCCGGAAAATTTTCTGGTTCAATATCCTTATGCATGGGAAACTCTTGTTTATGAACTTTTGATATCAAACCGTCTTTCTCTGAGGAAGAAGAACCAGATTTAGCCTGTCGTTTATCCAAAATATCACACCTTGATTTGTCATTCATAACAAAATAATTAGGCATAACATTAGATTGTGTCATCCTAGATAACAGCCTAAGCTTCTTTTTAAGATTTGTGCCGGTTTTTATATCTCCATTAGACACATTCAGCTCAGTGACATGGCTAGAGTTCTCCATTTTCTTTTTCTTTGTGACAGGAAGCAACACATTGAAAGCTTTGTCATGTGAACGAAAATTTGTTTCACCCTCAGAGTTCATAAAAAGAAGCTCATAAGAAGTTGGGACAAAATGGAACCCATCTAAACTTTTTAATTTATTCGACTTCTGTTTTCCATTCTTTTCTGGTTGCCTCCCCAACAGACCAAAACATGCACTACGAAGGGAAGAATAGCATTGACCCTTTGGTGACACAAACCGAACCCTTAAACTCCCACACTCTCTTCTAGCTTCAATATTCCACCCTAAAGCTACAAGATGCCTTTTTGCTTTGAGCCTTAGCGAGATGAGCTCTTTTTCACGTGATCTTGATCTTTTCAGACCACAGTCTCCGAATTTTTTATCATTTAAATATAAAGGAATTGCTTCAGCACAATTCTCAGCTTCAAGGTCCATAAGCTGCCATGTTTCAGAGCTTCCCAAGGCAGTGATATCAGAAGCAGTATCTTTGGATTCAGCCGCTTGATTCTGGCTAGCCAGGTTATTAGAGATAGAAGTAGAGTTTAGGCAGTTTTTCTGTGCCATTTCTTGGCAACCATTGAGAGCTTTTCCATTAGAATCACAAAGCATTCCATCAATGGATGCAAACTTCAAACTATAATCACACTGTTTTAGATGAGGGCTGGGATGCTGTGTGTTGTTTGGCTCATTGCCACTGGACGAGAGAATAACTTGTTCCCCGCAAATCTCCTCTTTTGAAGCTTGCATTTCTGACCCTTCATGACAGAAACCCCATTTGGCTTGATTTTCAGAAACTGGGGTGTGGCATGAGGACAGATCATTAGGATTCAGTAGTTCAAGAAAATTATTTGCAGAACCAGAACTCATTCCATCATTTTCCTGGAGAGCATCTGGAAGAGGAAGAAATTCCCTGGAACAGTCTATAACATCAACATTCATAGGGTTTTCACATAATTCATCATAGGAAGTTGATACACCAAGCGGAACACCATTCACTACAGATTGAAGTTCCTGGATTAACTCTGTTACCAATTCATGCCAAATTGATTTTGATCCAGAAATCCACACTCCAATCTTTCCCAAGAAAGACTTCGTGCTTCTTAAGTCATACCATATTTCCCTGACAGATACAGGCAATGGACCTTCCAGCTCAAAATTTTTGATAACTTGAAGAAACTGCCACACTCCACGGTGCTTCCAGCGCCCAGAAGCTTCATTCCATTCCTGGGTGATACGGAGCTTTTCAATATTAATAATTTGTTGATCTCCTTGGTCAGGGAAGAAGATCAAACGTTCCAAGGAGCCCTCATTGTGATCAAAAACTGCACCTTCCCACCAAGCATCATCCACAAAGGCATCAACACAAAGCCCATAAATTAGCTCAGATGCCTTGATTTTAGATTTTGGAGGTAATGGCCTTATCCAGTTACGATGTAATTTTGGGGCATTTCGTTTCAGACCCTCTATAGCAGCTGACACGTGGACCGTGTCCACAAGCTTCGAACAATTGTCTTCGTTCAAAAGATCAGCCAACTCCACAGTACGAAAAAACATTCCACAATCAATGATCATACCGAAATGCCAAGAACCCTTGAGTCCCACTTCAGAATATAGTACCTGGGAAAAAAGATGAGAGGAAAATAGCATTCCAGTTAGTGATAAAAACTACGTATAAAACTACACAATTGGGTAGTAACTTGAAAAACTTCCATCATGTTGATAATGTAAAAACAGTCCAGAGAAAGATTGAAGGCCATGAAATTGAAGCTGATGTGGATTTTGCTTCAAACGTTAGCATTTTGTTCAAAAACCAATCTCATCCGTCCCTACACCAAAGTTAGCTCAGGAAAGTACAATTCCTTGTAGGCTGAAGTACATCAATTTTTTATTACATGAAAAGAACTCAGTCCTATTGCCCTTCGGACACAGGAGGATTGCAATATTCATAATTTTCTCAAATTTTTAAAAAATTTGGAATGTGTTGCTTCAATTTGATGGTTCAAGAAAATTTGAGGACTCCCTACAAATTCCCCGAGAGTTTCTGATAATTTTAACCAGTATCAACTCGAATTCAACCCAAAGTATGGGTTGGACAAGCAGGAAACAATTCAAAAGTCAAATTGCTAAGCAAGATGTATACAAAGCAGAGCACAGAAATAAGCAAGCAACCAAAGCAGTAACCAGACAAAGGAAGAGTACATTAAGGGAATTATTTGAGATCTCTTTCCTAAAACTATGAAATTTTCCTACTTTTCCTGCACAATTCAGGTTTTAAGAAGCTAATTAGCTACTTTTTAGGGTGGTTTCTATATTTAGTGTTTTTTTTTTAAATTCAATAGGACATTCTAGATAATTCATAGGCCTTTCTAAATAGAAATCAGCTGTAACATGTGTCTATTCATGTTGTTTTGAATGAATTATTATTTTGAAATCCCCCAACCCCTCTTTACTCTTGTTCCTCTCCCACTCTCTGTTTTCGATCTAAAGGTAAGCAGGAAACTCTAGGCCCTTTTTTCTCCTTATCCACGGCAGATCATATCCTGCAGTCCCCATTCAAACATTTGGCAACTTCATAGCAACCAGCTTCAATATCTGGAAAGAGGAACAAACAACGGCTGCTGTTCTCTCCTCCATTGGGATGTAAACAGTGCAATTACCCTGTTAAAGGCAGAATCAGAGAAAGACAGGTAAAACCTAAAGCACAGCAAGGAGAGAGCAGAGAAATCTATTGTTATAGAAATAAATGGAAAGAGTTTCATAAGAAAACCTAGCTTCATTACGTTAACACTACTTTCAGTTTTATGTGTATAAGATATTTTCATTGTGTTAAGCCTTACTTATTCCAATTGGACCTCATCACGAAATCTACAGATCCACCTGATAGGTTACCCAAAAATTAGGCATGATCATTAAAAAGTACTAGGATAGATCCGAACTAGGAGGCATAGAATCACTGACTTCTAACTCTTTGCAATCAGTTGATTAGGTGTTATCATTATATGCATTTCCTTTCGTTTCAAAATGAAAGAAGATGCACATGGCAGAACTTCTTCCATAATAAACAAGAGTAGAATACAGTAGTCCAAGCACCACAAGAAGAGCAAAAAAAAAAATCTAAAAAAAACCCATAGTTCCGAGACCAAGAAACATAAAGTTAGCCAAGTTAGAATAACTCATTAATCATATCAGATATCATAATCATAGAATGATTGAATTGGCACTCTTCAAGAAGGCTATTACACCTAAGTCAATCCATCATCTTGCCCAACTGTTTGAGGTGGGATATTCATCAAACACAAATCTTTTCAGAGGTCAAACAAGGATTCTCCATTCAAAATTGATTAGAGTCAATGTAGAGAAGCTCATGCCATGCCTCAAAGTTAGCATTGGGGTGAATGAACCAGCTTGAGATTACCATGTTTCTTGTCAACATTAATTGAAGCTAATAATACACAATAGAAAAGTTCTAAGAAGCTATATGGTATATGCATAATAAACACAATTCATATTACATTGATAGTAAACTTTCTTGATTAAAATATCCTCCTTTTACCAAGAGAACTTAGAATTTATCTCATTTAGCCATCCAATAAGTTTAGATGTAGCAATTAGTGAAATAAAATCACCACAAAATCAATGTGTTAATGTCCCCAGATCCGTTTCACTTAATTTGAACATTAAGCACTCACACTCTAATCAATATGTTGTCAGTCAGCTTTTTTTTGTGCAGTATCCAACGAAAAGTCTCATCATCTGAAAATGCCCTTTCTTTCTTTCATAAATCAATCATGTTTTACTAGACTGACATTGCTTTGTTTAAACTTTTACTTTCGAGTAGAAAGAAAAGTGTGTGAGTTTGTTTTCTTTCATAGATAGAGTACATTAGATCAAAAAAACTACCTCTTAGAAATTACAAGAATTTGAAGAGCAAAAAGTCCTTATTAGAGTCCTCTTCTGACTACCCCCTCTTCCAGCACTACATATAATGTTAGTGCATATTGTCACACCACAACTGTCCCCCCTCCCCCTCAAGGGTCAGCTCAGGTGCGACAAAGGCAAAAAATTCGATCAGACTAAACTCTCACCTATATAGTCTTTTGGGTACATATTTTATTTATTTATTTATTAGATTTAGTAGCGTTATATAGTTTATATGTTTGATGATATGTTTTTTCATGCTTCCGAGTATGAATCTGAATGAATTATGACATGTAATGTATCACACATATTTGCGGCGATTTAGTTAGATTAGTTCATCACTCACTGAGTCTTGATTCTACAAGACAAGACTAGTGTTGGTGAAAATTTAGTATGGCCGAATTGTACGCCTCTGTCGCACCTCAGTTGACCCTTAAAGGGAGATCACTTGAGGTGTGACACAAACTGTCCGCGCTACTACCTATAGAAGGTATTATGGAATATGAGATTTGAACTAGTATGATAACAAAAGAAAAAGGACCCCCAGCTAAAAAGGTAGCTACACAAAAAAGATTTGAGTGTTGACGAGACCAAAAAATGTAGTCTAGATTGAATGGAAGTTGAAAATTAATAATGAAGCATGGATAAGAGTCTGATCCAATAGCAGTGTGCAACTGTTGCTAAGATAACAGCAGAAAAAAGGTGGAAACAATGAATAGCAGGAAACATAAATTGTGGCTGTAATAAAGAATAAGGATAAATTTATCAACAGCAAAACACAGTAGAATGAAAAGGGCAAGCAAAGGCAACAGTTGATTGAGGCAGTTGTAAGCAGCTGGATTATAGCAAGAGAATGCGATGCATTTAGGATTCGTTCCGTAAAATTTAGCTCCACATATTAAGATATTGATATCCTTTAAACAATCCTAGGAAAAATGAATGTACTTTAGCAAGATAACCCACGAATCATAACAAATAAATTTATCATCTCAAGATATAAGTTACCCATGATATCCATCATCAACAGTAGACAAAGCCCTACAGATAAGTTTAACTACTAAACCATGACAAATAAATGCAATAAGGCGTTGATGTCATCATCAATATTAAGAAAATAAATTCAATTTTTATACATTAACTTTAGAATATTGCCAAAATTTCTCAGAATTTTCATTCATAAGAATCAGTCCCAATAATTGCAAACCTTTTATGGTTTTATTGTTATTGTGGTTATTGTCTAAAAGGATTTAATACAAAACCTTTCTGAACTTAGTTGCACCATCACCTTATCTTCTAGTCTTAAAGCATATGAAGCAGACTTACAAATGTCATATTAGTTGTTAATTTCTTATGAGTCCCTTCATTCAAATCACATAATTCATGTGATAAAAGTAAATAATGAAAATATTAAAACTGTCAATTTCTGTGTTATGGGATACTGATAATGATTTTTATCCCTGATCTATACAATATGATGAGAATGGGAATGAAAGAAAGCAAACCGTAAAAATATTTTTTGTTTGATGAACAATCCCTTCAAGAAAAAGTTATCCTAGCACAAGTCCAAGAAGTGAACTTAAACGAACTTTAAAATTTAAATTATTTTATGGCTTTTACTATTAACAAATTTATTGAAATGTTGATTGGATTTCATTTTATCTCTAAGACTTTTTATGTATCTCTATAACAAGAAGTTAAGAATCACAGAAAAATAAATTCCAATTTAATTGGTTGAGATTAGTTCATTAGAAATTTAGTCAAGAATTACATCAACTAGTTCAACGTAAATTTATTTATATATCTATTATATCCACATCATAGGAATATAATTGTAATTGTGAATATTTTTCTAATTCATTCTCAAAAAAATACATGAAAAAATTTGCTTCATAGGATCAAGTTTTATCATGAAAAATTTTTGTGGTGGTGCCTAATTGGCAAACTTTTAGAGAAGATAATCATTCTGCATGGAAAATTGAATCGATTAAATTCAATAAAAATTTTTATGTTTTTAGGCCAAAATCTTTTTACTGGTTACGCAAAATAATCAAAATCTCATCTTGACAGTGATCCATCAACTTACCCAAATGTCGAGTCCCACTTCTAACAATTTCACTATTATGCTTATGAGAAGTAGAAAATGATTTCTCTTTAAGGACTTTAAATGATGGGTGAGTTAGTGCTGGTAGAATATCTATAATACTCCTCAACATTCAAATATCTAGCAAAATCCTTATATAGTATTTTTGATGCCTTGTAGCTTAGTGCTTTCTTAATCTCTTTGCCCAAGACCTTCGAAAAAACAAATAATAATAACAAAATACCTTCGAAAAAAAAATAATATTTGATAACAATGCTCATATACCTATCCAACTATTCATATAAATCACATTCGCTGTGGTTTGAAAGCTTATATTGTCCATATAGTTGATATCTATGCTCATCAAATGACAGATACTACTCTTTATCTTTAAGTGCTCATATAAATTTAGTTTTACTTACAACATGTTGTCAATATGATTGAACATGACTTGTATTTATGACAATCAAGTTTTCCAAAATTAGAAAAATGGTAAAAATCAAAAAAAAAATTATTGATCCAATCTGATAAAATTTTCAAGACCATACCTCCTATCAAACATAGGAATGTAATTTAAATCTTTATATGTTTATGTAGATTCATTTAGTAATTACATATCTTATTAATTTGTAAGATTGAACCTATTATTAAGTCCTATCTTAGTCAGCATGATGGCATAATCATAAGCACAAAGATCAATTTGATATGGTACAAATGAAAGTCATGTACAAAGGCGGCGTAGAACTATAACTAGAATAACGAGAGATAAAAATAGAACAATAAATTAATTGAAGGTATAAGGCAAAACTGCAGGAGCAATAGCGTGTAAGTAGTGGAAATACATCAGCAACACAATAGTTCGGTCAGAAATACAATGCAACACTTGATTAAGGCAACAGAAGCAATGAAGTTATAGTAGGAGCAGATTGTGGCTTCCACATCAACTGTGCTCATGGAAATACCAAGCAAGTGATACTTTATTCAATTAAAAAATTTTGAATTTGTGAGCATCTTGACATGGAAGGAGCATATGTTTTTCAAACAATGCAAAAAAAAAAAAAAAAAATCAAATGTCCAAGGATAAAAAATAACATTTAAATGGATTCCTTGTAGCAGATGTTTTCAGGATCAATCAATGATTATCTACGAGTGGTCAATTTTTCCATATGATTTGGCAACAATATTTTATTAAAGTAATTAGACAAAGAAGTGGAGCGCATTATCAGAGTAGGGAAGAATGACTAATTACAGAAATGTGATCCTCACACCTCCTCCTTTAAGTATTCAACCTACTCATCAGAGCAAGGGTATGAAGATGCCATACCTTATAATGAAAGGAGTTGCAAGTGATAGCTAATTTTGAAAGGTGTGCTGTTAAGGCTAATAAATACAAAAGGATGAAAGTTGCAATGAAATCTTCCATACGAAGGTTAGCATCTCATCCAATCTTATGTCTGAAAAAAATTTCATCTTCTGTATTAGTGTTTCGAGCCTTCTTCAGGAAATTATATAATTTAGCTCTTTGATCTACAAGAAAAAATTAGTTCTTCAACTTCTTCTTAGCTATACAACAGTTCCTACCCAAGGCAACTCCATGTGCACCATAAGGTAGTCCTTATGGCGGGTCCCTCGAAAATCAACGGCGCTCCTAAAATCACATGCCACACAAAGACAATGGAAAGCATCAACCACACAAACAAATTGAAAAATAAAAGATTGAACACCAAGCATTCATCTTCAGCTTAAAAATTTTCTATTCGTACCTAGAGTTACAAAATAACTTATCAAGAGTTAGTGAGAAATAATGGAAATGTCCGGTGGATGATTTCTTCGTTGAACTGAATAAAAACAGTTGGTTTTCAATGGATAAATTATTTATAAGTCAAAATGTCAAAATTAACTGCATTATTACTTTGAATTCATCATTCTCGAGTGAATGGTTATATTTAAGAAATAAAGTGATGAGAATAATAATAAAACTATGATTCTTAAATTATTTAGATGCTAATATAAAGTATTTGGGCCACCAATTAAAGTATCTTTCTACCGTTGCCCCTCAAAACATGTGATATAATTCATGGTTTCATCATTTTTTAAATTCATTGATTCCAAAATTGAGGATGATGAACTTTTCTAGGGATATAGACCTTAGTAAAAGTAAATTCCACTTGTTCCAGCTATTAAGCAAGTGTGTATATTTTGATTGATACCAATATCTTAATATATCTTATGTCAATAAAATGGAAGAGGACTTCTAATACTCTTATCCCAAAACCTAGCAGCTAAATATAGGGCTAAGGCATCTAAATTAAATGTTTCCATAGACAGCACAAAAACATTGTATATTCCAGCTACAAAGAATGCCGCTCAGGGAAAAAAAAACAGAATAACAAATGAAGAAAACAAAAAATCACATGGGTTTTTGATAAGGGTATGTTACACTAGCTTCTCCCGCCAACACCACTATAAGAACTAAAGCCATATAGAATTTCATAACCTCTTACTATTCTAAAAATATCAATAGAACAAACTCACTAACATGCTTACTCCTCAACATCAACCATTTTTTTCCATAGAAAAGAGTAAATATTCATGCCTTACACATACATAATCTTCATACATTCAAATAGGATGGGCAAATGGGTGCATGTGCATTGGATATGGTTAAGAATTAGTATAAGTTTCAACAAATCAAGCCAATGGTCCATAAATGAAAATCATATCTTAACATTTTCCATACCACAATAAACTCTACAATCAAGAAATGAGCATGATAGTAAAGGAGAGTTGAATTAATCAGATGGCAAAACCAAAAGATACAAGTAAAGAAGGTTGCAAAAAGAAATGAGTCGTAACATGCAGTTAACCCACATGAGAGAAAGAGAAATTCCCAAAAAAAAATAACAAATAAACACAACAAGAATTGAAATAAGATCCCAGAAGAAAGCATAAAGCTTTAAGGACAAAGGAAGCAGTAGAAATATGCAATACTCCCGAGTTAGTAAGAGGTATAGAACACAGGAAATTTACAAACTGCACGGAGGGAGGCTGCTTCAAGATTCCAAAGGCCTTCCAGGTCACATTGATCAAGTTATGCATATATTAATGCTTACACATTGAAATTAAATCAAAATTTTAAAGAACTAAAAAAAAAATGTAAACTACAACATGGCAAATAATTAAAAAATAAAAATAAAAACATGTTTGAAACTGATGATATCTCTCCATAATAGACTTGCTCTTACTGGCTAACAAGACTCGGATAATCCAAAGAACAAAGAATGATAGACTGCAAAGCAAAATGCTACATGAAACGCTTCAGACGGTGAGAAATCCCCAAAAAAGGAAATTACCATAAATCCTAAGAACCAAATCCTTCGACCAAAAAAAGGCAAAAACTAAAAACAATCGAACAAAAAGGGCAAACCCAAAAAATAAAAAAGGAATCGCGCAAATAGTACCAGCGAGGAAGTTAAACCTAACCCCAAAAGGAAAAAATTGCTGAATGTATTATTTAACAAGAGAAACAAGCCCCGGCCGCCGCTTCCGAATCCATCGGGTTTCAAGAGAATCGAAAAAGAGAGAAATCTTTCTAATGGAAACAAACATTGCCTCGTAATTACAATGAGATTAGGGAATTCCAAACCTCTACTTCCTCGCCAAGGAGAAGCTTCTTAACGCCGCGATCCGTCATCTTCCTCGTCCTAGGCGATTCATCGTCGGCCGCCATTGTCGCAGGGAGACGGCGCTCCGCGAGAGAAGCCAGGGTACGGACGCAGGGGGAAAACCAAATGGAAAATCTTTACAATTCTGTGCGAGATAGCATTAATATACAGGGGACGTTTTGTTTCTTTTTAGTTCATTAGAAAAAAGAAAACTTTAATTGCAAATAAAAAAATTTTATTTTTACAACGTTCACCTAAAAATATGTGGACTTTAATGAAAATTTCTTCCTTAATTTCCGATTGAAAAAAAAATACTAGATCCAAAATTAGCTCAAATTGAATAACTAAATGTCAGATCACATCCAGAAAGCTGCCACCACACCTAGATGTTGCGGTGTGAAAATGTTGTTTTCAGCACTTTGACAACGCACAAGCTTCCAAAAAACAATTTACCCAAGCAGGTCAGGTACGTTTTCAAAACACCACTGCACCAAATAAACTGCCCCAAACGGACCCTAAACTAGGACATCATGTACTTCATTCAGGGTCTTTTCAAACTATTTGAGATATTCAATTAAAATAATGATATGGTTTCTTTTCTATTTATAAAAAATAATAATAATTTATGATTATGAAAATTATTTTTATAATTTCCTTAAGATTTTAAAAAGAAATTAGAGACAATCCTGTCTTATGCTTGTTAATTTTGTGATGCCCTTTGCATTAAATATGTGAAGAGAGGCCAAACTGCATGGAGTGTTTTTTTTTGTTCAGTATTCTAAGGAAAAAATGGCGCCAAATGTTATGTTTATATGAATAATAATATTTTAACTGTCATTGACCTGGTATGAGTACAATTTCATATTTTTAAATATTTTTTTTTTTCGAAAAAGATGAGCTCAAATAGTAATATGCGCCGCAATTTGAATCCATATACTCGTGCTGAAAAGTTACAGGCTCGACTATTAATCATCGATAAGTGCACATTTTTTGAGAAAATTTTACATACTTAATGTACAAGTCTTATGTATTTATATTTCTAACACCAAAAGTTCTATATTTATGCTTATAAGACTTTAGTTTCATAAACATAGGCATGAAAATGAGTATTTCACTTTTAAGAAAATAATAATAGTGATAATTTTTATGTGATGTTAAGAATTGAGTGGCATGCGTATAAATATGAATGTTTAAATGTTAGATATATAAATACATAAGCGCATTTTATTAACGTAAAACACAAAATTAAAATATTTAAATATATAAATTAAATGCAAATTTTAGCTACAAAGATTATTCGAAATTCGAAAGGGTTCTAGAAAATACTAGTTTATATTTAAAAATAAGAATTTCATTGCGACCATTGTAATGACACCAAACAATTCAAATTTGTGCACTATAAGAGATTAAACATGCCTAACTAAATTGAGATGAACATTATTGGTAGCTTTGCTTTTTCCTTCTTGCTTGGATTGGTTTTATGCATGAAGACCTAAGTATGGGTGACCACACTACCATCTTCCAAGCTAGCCAGGTTGCATGTATGAATTAGTAATTTAAATGTAAGAGTTTGATTGCCCCCCATAACATATATTCATGTCTAGCCCCTAGCATCTTTTCCCCCATGTAGATTCATTCACTCATTAATATAAGATTTTGCAACTTTAAATGGATTCAATGCTCAAGGATTTTGTTATGGGCTCTCTTACAGTTACTGGTATCTCTGATAGGAATGATCTCCTGATTAAGGATAATAATGCAAACGTATTAGTAGGTTTATGCTGTGAATACTCTCTCAGGATCAAAGAAGAGATTTTTTTTTTTATTTTTTTTTGTAAAATGAGTGGTTTATTTTGGAAGATAATGATGTGTACATTCACAATCATATTTTTCCATCATTTATAGAAGTTTGAGCCCTACACTCTTTAACTAGTAGACAGGTAGACTTAACTTGGTTGAATAATCCTTATTGATAACTTTAGAATGCTTTATCTTAGAGTACATATATCAAGGATGACAAATAGTTGTGACCAATTATGTGTGATTGGTTTTGCTTATAAAGGGCTCTGTGTCATATTAGATGCAAGAAACAAAGTTAAAAGCTTAAATGCATGTCAATAGAGAATAGATTTGCTAATGATAATGACATTAATATAGTAGCATCATCATAACCAAGCTACACACCTAATTAGAGAGCAAGTCGTATATCGCAAAGCAATTATTATTTGATAATATTAGCATACATTAATTCATTCTTAGTTTGAATTTGGTACTCTTAGCAAGGTTACAATAGAATGTGAAGTTTGCATTGGGCATATAATAGTTTGGGTTATTATTTGGCTCACCTTAAGTAAATTTTAGCTTTTTTAAAAGTTTTCTTAAATTTTTTTTTTAAAGTTTTTATATTTTTAAAACATTTATATATTTTTTTGGTTGAACGTTGAATAAGTTGAATTTAATTAATGTTTGGATGTTTCTAGATATTTAGGGTTAGACCCGAGGTTAGAAAACTAACAGACAAATTTGGCTAGAAAAATATCTATTTGAGATTTAACATCAATTTGATCATCAAGAAGTTAATCAATTCTTTAGGGGGTATATTAAATTAAAGGGAGTGTTTTTATGATAAAGAATCACTTCTATTAGCTTTTGTAATAATTAAACATATGATCAATGAAATAATATAAATTACATTCGATAAAATTATTTAATGCAGAGAACAGAGAGACATTAATTTAATTGTTTTGTAAACAAAAATTAAAATATTTGAACTTAATTCAATAATTTATATTAAAAGTTAAAATCTAGCCAATTAAATAAATTAAATAATGGTGAAAGCCCTCATAAAATAAATACTCAAAAATATACAAAATACCATAAATGATAAAACGATGGAATACACCGATTAAATTTTCAAGGAGAATCCTCACTGCCAAGGAAATATTCCACAACAAGAAATACTAGAAGAAATTGCATAAACAACAAATAATAAATCCACTCATCACCCATCAAAGAAGAAAGAAATTATAACTAAATGCAATACACTCCAAAGTAAATTGTAACTGAATCTCTTGATCCCCTTAGTTGATAAGGAAGCCTAAAGAATGAATAAAGAAAGTTAGCTCACAATAAAATAAGTAAAATATAGATCAAATATATGTTAAAAGGACTTAACTAAAGAAAAAGATTCCCTAAGACCAAAGTAACAAACCAAAATGCCAAAATTAATCATATGAACAAATATTATTGACCCACTTACAAAAGTACAATAGTAATCATTTGCAATAACTAATAAAATTATAGTTAAAGATTAAATGTTAAATACTTAATAAGAGTGAAAAAAATTAACAAAATTGGAAGTTAAGAAATTTCCAAAAGTTCTTAATGAAATTAAAAAACTCATGAAAAAAAAATCACATCTAACAAGCCCATGTAAATAAAAATCACTCTATTATTTCATAATGAGTGAAATACCAAAATTAATTTGAATGGAAGGACTTGATTTTTCTTAACTCATGAAAAAAAAACTCATAATTAAGAAACATACTCATTCAATGAAATAGTATGAAATAAAATGAAAGATCAAGTTTAACGCAAACTTCCAAAAAAGGCATGTCAAATAAAAGAAATTTTATTTCAACTTGAAAGACATTTGTTACCTTTAAAGGAAATTAAGAAGAAATTAGTGACTAATTTTCTACTCTATTTAACAAACATTTCAGTCATAGGGATTGAAATTTTAGATTATCTCTATAAGAAAAGAAGAGATTACATATTAAACTTATATAACATTTTAATATGATGCTCCAGCCTTCTTATACTTCTTAAAAGAAAAAATTTTTAACCATTGTATTTACTATGCCTTCCTCACAACTTCCTATTGTCTGGTCTTCTTCAGTGGAGCGAACTTTTAACATGCGAGGCAGCAGACGGTAAAGGGGACCCCAAGCGTGGAGGTAGAACACAAGCAGTAGTGGTAGATTGTTGACCTCATTTTTCAATCGGCCTTTTCCCTTACTTGTATCAAATCTCATCAATACATAAGATATCCCTCATAGTGTCACCATATGACTGACTTGAGCTCAGATAATCTATGACTTGATCCTTACTTGAGCTAAAAATTTAGTTAAACCTATTGTAATGTAAAAATTAAAATTCACCTAAGCAAAATAAAAATTAACTAAACCAAAATAGAGCCAAATATAACCAAACTTTAACCAAAATAAATGGGTACTAAAAAATAATTAACTTAATCAATCAGAACCCATTAAATATTTCACCCAAAATCTACCAAATTTTCTCTCTTTTAGGATGGGGCTATTACTTTGACCTAAATTTTCATAACATAGGAGACCACTTTAACAAAAAAATAATTGCATCATTAGATTCCTTGATGTTTTCTTTCTAGAGGAGCTAGGGTTGTCATTTTTTCCATAATCATCCTAACACACTAGGAGTGCCTGCTCCTCGGGGTGATGCACTCACACCACCCCATCATCCTGGCGCAGTACAAGGCAGCACCTAAATGCCCCTTAGACATACCTACACCATGAAGTGGGCAATACACACCAACCAATATAGAAGGAAATGTAGCTATTTCACCAGGCAGTGCGGGCACGTTGCTGTCAGTCCAACCCTCTTGCTCAATTTTGGAGAGTCAACCATCCCTGCCTTCAGCCAAAAACCACCTCTACTTACTATTTTAACTCTCTCACATCCATACAGAAGGATCTGTCACTCTTTTCTTCTCCTTAGCTTGCTCTTTCACTTTAGTGTCTAAATCATTATGCTTCCTCTTTGGTTGTGTTCTTTAGCCTCTTAACTTTACTGCAAGCTTTTTTACTTCTCCGTCCCCTCTATCTATCTATTCTCCTTCTACTTACACTTCTTCTTCCTGCATTTTCTTTTAATTCTCTCCTTCTTTGCTCTCTCTCTATGCATCTTTTTCTTTGATCTTATTCCTCTTCCTGTACTTTCATCTTTTATTTCTTCCACTCCGTCTCTTCCATTCTTCTTCCGCTTCTTCTCCTAATTAATACACTACCTTTTCTTCCCACTTTATCTATTTTATTTTTTATCTCCTCTTCATCTTATTTATGCATTTCTTTACGTGGCTTACCAATATAGAACTCATCTCATGAGAACTTTCATTTTAAATATTTTTTATTATGTGAATTAACTTTGCTCCATGTGTTTAATAATACAAATGTCTTTCATGTATGTGAAACACCTATACTTCATACTTAGTTTATTCTATATGATATTTATGTATGTTTTCCCTTCATGTAGAAGACTTACATGTGAAACACTTAGAATCTTTGATTAATTTATGTTAGGTGACCTCCATGTGTATTCTCCTTTCATGTTTGGGATTTACAAGTGTGCATGTATATCAGGATCTTCATACTCAACTTACGTCCACATGAAATCTTTATGTATTTGTGCCCTAATGAGTAGAATTTTTGTGTGTAAGATTCTCATATATAAGGCTCCCATATTGAAACTTTCATGTACTTCCTTTATGTGATTTATTTTGTGCAAGACAATCAATTCCTTGTCTAGTTCCTAGGGTAACATATGTTCAAATGTGAAACCCCTAAGTATGATTCACCCCAACGTGGATAAGTGATACACATAAAATATATAGTGTCTTTAGACATATTTTTATACCTAATTTTGAGATATTACACTTTAATGGAAGATATTTTTGTGTTTTTCTTGCAGATATAAGTAAAAATGGAAAAAATGCTTAAATAAGTGAAAAAGATCAAATTTGGAGCAAAAATGTGAAAAATCGTACAAAAGAACTTTGGTGCCTAAGTGCCGGTTAAGCAGAGAAGACCTCACCTAAGTGTTGAGACCCCGTGCTTAAGCGCTAGTGGCAGTTACTAGACGAGTAAAATCAATTTTCATGAATTTCGAAGAGATTTTTGAGGAACCCATTGGCTTAATAGGTGGTTTCAACCACCATGGACGAAATTTATCATGAAAGGATACGTCTCTTGAGCAAATACATCGAATCAAGACACATTTTGAAGAGATCCCAAGACACATCTTGGAAAACTATAAAAAAAAGAGGAGATAACTTAAAAAAGAGTCCTGAAAATATTGGCAAGTTTTGAAAGTTCTTATCTAGGGAGTTAGTTCAGAGAGATTTTCAGAAACAACTTTTTCTTTTCTTTATCCTTTTTGTTATATTTGTTTTGAGTGATTGTAAAAGAAAAGAGATTCAAAGAAACTTTAAGAGTTTAGTGAAGGACTTGAGATATGTTTTTATTTTTTTGTTTTAGACTACTTTTGGTTTTAATCAAGACTTGTTGTGATAATGATTTTTTCTTTTAAACTAAATTGTGGTTTTATTTTCTCCATGGATTCTGAGTAGTTTTCTTTATTTTTCTTCTTAAAATTATGAGTAATTAAGTTTTGGATGGAAGATGTGAAGAGTATTGATCTTTAATGCTGGAAGAAGTTGTGATGATTTAAATCCATGAACTTCATTTACTTCTTGATTTGACCAATCCATATGTTAAAATTTATTGTGAGAACATGTAAGAACTGGGCTGATATTGTCTCAGTCAACAATTGAAAAGAATCACATGAGGTTGTATGAATGAGAATGTAGTTCATATGATTGAGTGCAAGTAAATAGGGAAATATTCATTGATGGGTGTAGAGTTAGAAGAATTTAAAGTGAGGTTAAAGCCCCCAACTTGGTTTATTGTTTTAGGTTTTGATACGAGAATGTTAGCCCCAAGGTGAAGGGAATTAAGGAAACTCTAGAGTAAGAGCTAGTATCTTCCCTGCCTAGCCGGTTTTCAGAACTATTCAAACTTTAAATTAGTCAATGTTCTTTATAGCATCTCTAGTAAGGGTAAAGAATATTATTGCTCCTATTTGACATAACATAATTTGCATACTTCCACGACAGAATTCTTATACTTATTACTGATTCATGATAAGAAGAAAGATATTTTCATATTAAGTACTTTTCTTCTACAAAAACTTTAGTTATCTTTTTACTGTTTCGTTTAAATATCAAAAATACCAAAAATATTTAAATTTNAAAAAAAATAAAGAAATAAAACACAACATGCAATTAGTAACAGTAAATTAGTTGACAAATCAAAGGGCTCATGTGTCTCCGCCCTCATCATCATCATCATTCTCATCCTCATCATCCTCTTTCATAGGCTCAATAGTCTCACCATAGTATCTAAAAGTTGGGACCTTTGGCATCTAAGCAGTGTTAGGCCCCTAATGTCTCCATCCATTCCTATTCATCTTAAATGAGGGTATTGAAGGCCCACATGTGATATTCATACTCGTTAAAGTGTTCATCAACATAAAAATTTTTCTACTAACCCATACCATATTGTCACCATTAAAAAATTTCAATGTCTTTGCGCTTGTTTTCAAATTCATGGTAATATGTCTTTGTTGGGATGTAAGTACTCCTCCCAAGCCTTATACTTCATCCCCTTCAAATAAATAGCAAATACCACAAAAGATGCCCAAATCCAATAGTGGCCCCTTTAATAATATTAAAAATATGACAGTTGATGATACCACCCACATAAATGGATTTTTTTTTCCTTTGAAAAATGTAGTTCAAGGTAGCTATTTCATGTGTAACCTCACCAATTTTATTGTAGGGTAGGATTTTCGCAAATAAAAAACAAAAAATAATGCTAAACTTTGGATTAAGCATTCAAGGCAGTGGTAGAGAAGTTAATAAGATCTTTATCATGATAATGCTAAGAGTTATGAGCATTGATCAGAAAAGCGATCATCTCAATTAAATTAGAATCAGAGAGTAATGCTCAAGTACTCATCCTTAGGAATATTTGATAACTCAAATAATAAATTGACCTTAGTAGAACTAAATTCAACTTGCTTCCACCTCACAAAAAAAAATTGTATTATATATTCTTTAAGGTTAGCTTAGAAATCTCAAACTACTGTTATAAAACAATTGAAAACCCAAAACAAAATTTCTCTCATTTCCTCTTATAGATCAAACCCTCTACTATACCTCATGGGTTTAATAATCCACTCACCAAAATAAGTTTTATAGAAACTAAGAAGTAGTTATAACGTGTTGCAATAATAATGTTAACAAACTTGTAGCATCATTGGTTGTGGGGTATTCCATCCCTTTATTTTGGGTCCATGGATTTCATAAAGAATGAAAGATGAGATGATGCAAACTAGGAAAATAAATAATTGGAATAAAGAGAGGAAGAAATCTCACCTCAAAACTTAAGAAAGAACCTAAGATTTTTACTTATTCCCTTTCTCTACTTCTCTTCTTGAAGCTCTATTTGATGGTTAGGGGTGAGAAAATCACATGGATATTGAATTTAATTGAGAGAAATTAATAAACAAAAGTTGTGTTGGTGTCGTGTTTCTATGATGGTTGCCTATCACTACTTTAGATATGAGAATTATGTGATGTAAAAATAGGGAGCACTGAGGTGCTAGAATGGGAAGAAGGGTGCTTGGGCAAAACGATGTGACAAAATTTTTTATGATAGCATTTAGGTTCTTGGTTTGTAGGTGGTAACACTAATTTTTTATGATGGGTGCCTAGGTGCTAAGTACATAATTCCCCTTAACCAAAATCTACTTGATGCACATAAACATTATAAATATAATTATAGAGAATTAATCAAACACACACATAAATACATAAACATAAAGCAACCTAAGGAAAAAACACAATCAAATTCATCAATGTAACACTTAGTTTAGTGTCCTCAGCCATACAATGTCATAATTGGGAAAACCCAAAGTTAAGGTTTTTCTAGGACCAATTTTATCACTCATTAGATAAGGCTTAACTTCTGATCATTTACCTTGAAAACACGGGTAGTTTTAATATCATCGATATTAATAATTCCAAATGGGTAAATTTTTACTATAGTGAATGAACTAAACTATATAGATTTAATTTTCCCAAGAAATAATTTCAACCATGAATTATATAATAAAATATCAAGTCTAGGGTCAAAATCCTTCCCAATAAGCTTCTGATCGTGCCACTTCTTCATGTGTTCCTTATAATTCTTGGCATTTTCATAAGTTTCCATTTGAATTTCTTCTATTTTGTTCAATTGTAATAACCCTTTTTCTACAAAATCTCTTAAGTTATAATTGATATCTTTAGCTACCCAATGAACTTTATGTTATAATTCTATAAGAAAATTATATAATTTTCTAAAACTAACTTATATGGGGACATTTTTATGGGTGTCTTATAGGTATCATATAGGTCCATAATACATTATCTAGCCTAAGGGATCAATATTTTCTACTAGGAGTAATGGTTTTCTCCAAAATCCTTTTATCTTTCTATTAGATAAGTTCGTTAATCCACTGGTCTATGGGTGCTATGCAATAGAAATCTTATGTTTAATTTCATATTTAATAGCTAATGTCTCAATTCTTTTATTACAAAAATAGCTCCCTCCATCATTAATTATAACTTTAGGTGTTCCAAATCTACTAAAAATAATTTTCTTCAAGATCCTTTAAACAGGTAAAATCACAACTTCTATCCATTTAGAGACAGTATTACAATCAAAATGTTAGGATTTTTAAAGATGGAACAAACATTCCCATGAAATCTATTCCCCAAATATTGAACAATTCAACTTTCAAAATATAAATTAAGAGCATTTCATTTCTACTAGAGATATTGCCTCTCCGTTGACACTTAACACACTACTGAATATATATTCATTCACATCCTTAAATAGGGTAGGCCAGAAAATTCTTAATTGTAAGATCTTAGAAGTAGTTCTAAAACCTTCAAAATACTCTTTGAATTTAGAAACACGACAAACTTTTACGATTTCTCCTATCTCCTCTAAGGGGACACTTCTCTTGATAATTTGATCTTATCACTTTCTAAAATGAAAGGGTTTATCCCAAAAGATAAATCTGACATTAAACATGACTTTCTTAGTTGTGTAGTATGATACATCATATGTTATGATTCAATTGACAATAAAATTCATAATATATATATATATATATATATATATATATATATATATATATATATATATATATATATATATATATA
>NEWO01000092.1:133130-148129 GCA_003013225.1 Phalaenopsis aphrodite
TATTAATGATATTAAGATCACTAAGGTCAATTGTATTTTTAGAAACTTTATATGCCTAGCAATAATTATTTTTATAAGTTAGATAGTTAGGGAAAGACTTGTAAAATGCACATAGTTGAAGAAGTGTAATCTACACATTTGAAAGAAATAATTATTGTCATTAACTCATTCTTTTTTTATACAAGCTCATATGAATTTAAATGTATTTTAAATAAAAAATCTCTTATAAAGTTTAAATGTGAGCTCTAAAAGAGAGAAGAAGAAAATAAGTTTATATGTCCTCTAGTTTATAATATATTCATAAACTTATTTTCAAGTATGGAATAAAATTATAAAAAAATAAAAAATTACAACAACCTAATGGTGTTTTATTTGTATCCATTATAAATATCAGATGATTTCTATTTAAATGATTACATGGATTACTCAAAGAATAATATACTATCTTGAAAGATTGAACTATGAACTTATAATGGATGTAATAAGTTAGATGAGAAAAATCTTCATGACTTATGGGTCTAAGAAACCATAATTTTTTCCCCCACATTATGGGTGAAAGAAAAAGTTTATTTTATTTTAAGATCTGGTATCCTTACAAGCGAATGCTATCATAGTTAATTATATCTCAGAAGATAATATTTTCAATGAAAGTGTTGTTTCATATCATGTTGATTATTCTATAAGTATTTGCAAGATTGATTTTTAGGGATCAGATACATAGACTGATTGTTTGAAAAGATTCAAGTTGAATTAAAAGGTTCCAGAGTTATAGTCTAATGACGGTGTGTGAAAGAAAGATCCAAGAATAGATTAGCGAACTTTATGAAAAAAATCACACCCTAGGGTTTGAAAATCAATAAACTTAGTGTAAAAGGATTGATTTGGTTGAGCTGAAAACTTGATTTGGTTGGATTTAAATTCACTTAAGAGTTTAGTTTTAGTTGATTGGATTAAATTAGAGTTAAGCTCCAAGGGGTTGGATAAACTAAAAAGATTTCTACATAGAAGTGAAACCCTACCCCTAAAATAAGTTAAATATGAGGCTAAATGTGTGGATTAACCTAAGTTTTAAGAATATCTTCCCGGTCAAGATGCAAGCGACCTTTCATTATGTCGAGTGCATTAGGATCCTTAGGGTATTAAACAACCATATAGTTAGAGGTCCTCACTATTACCATAGTGATGGCTAATATATACCTTCTTATTAGATAGTTTAAGGTGCCTTTGGTTTTAACTATGGGTCATTTCATCATATGACACCTAAATAACCCAAGTTGGAAAGAACATTAGTTTTATATGCCATAGCCCTAAGTACTAGTTATGGGTACCTAGTAAAATATCATAGGCTTCTAGACCAGATGATTCTAAGCTTTGTGCGATCCTCAATTTTTTTTCTAAGGTTAACATAACCCTCTTTAAATTTTAACAAAAACCCCAAATNCTTAGTAGAACTAAATTCAACTTGCTTCCACCTCACAAAAAAAAAAATTGTATTATATATTCTTTAAGGTTAGCTTAGAAATCTCAAGCTACAGTTATAAAAACAATCGAAAACCCAAAACAAAATTTTTCTCATTTCCTCTTATATATATACCAAATAATTTTTAATTTGCGATGAAAGGAGTTGCTCATTAAGAAAAAAAATCATTAATATGACCAAATGAATCCTCAAACTTTTCTTACTAAAGTTCAGACAAGTGAACACCTACTTGTTGACCAAGCTTTAGATGAGAACTATCTTTCTTCCTCTCTTCTTAAAATAAATGATCAATCCTTAAGCTTTCGTTAGAGTTTACCCTAGAGGGTTATTGATTGTTTGATATCCTAAAATTATATTCCTAGCCAAATTTTTTACTCCTTTAGTTTCAAATACTTTGCTTGAATTCTTAACATTTTTTTATGTTGAATTGATTAGAGTTAAGTTATTGAAACTAAAGTTGAGTTCCCCATAGAACTGGATATGCCTTTAAGAGATCCTTTGACCTTAAAAAATTAAGTCTTTGACTTAGTCATATTTGGGATTCACCAAACCTTTTAAACTCCATCTCTAAATTCTTCATTGATTTCAAGAAAATACATTTGATTTATTGTTAATTTTGAGCCATGATTAAGCTACTTCTAAATCAAATAAAAAAGAATTAAAGGAAAAATCAAATACAACTGAATTGAAACCAAATTCACTAAATTAGAATTCAAACATGAAACTTAAAATTAGCAAAGTTAAAACTCATAAAATAAAATAAAATAAAATAAAATAAATAGTTTAATATAAAATAATATAAATAACATTCAAACTAATTAATAAACAATAATAAAATTCACTCCTATACATAAATAAAATCAGTTTGAATTTAAAATTATATGCCAATTAAACATAAATCAAAATTACATAGAACTATATTCAATTTAAGTAGACCAAATAATTTCTTAAAATCCCGTAATTTCATAACTAATTCAATAAATTAAACCCATAAAAAAGTCTAATTTAATTTAATAAATGCACTAAATCTTAAATCCAACACCTAACACCAATCTCTAACCTATGCTTCAAATCAAGCTCAAACCTATGTGCAAATTATCTTACCCAAGCATAACTCTCATTCATTTTCTAAATGAACGTCCACTTGGCCAATTCCTACTGGTTACTTCTTACCATTTGAAATGTCATCCTTAGAACCTTAAACCTAAGCTTCAAGCCAACTCCAAACTCCAACCTAAGCCTACCCGAGCACTTGGGTTGCTTCCATTGGCAATCTCCCAATTACCCAACTCTAATGATTACGTCCTTTTATCTTGCCAAATCAAGCAAGCCTAGCTCAAACCTAAGCTAACCAAAGTCCTTATTTGACTCATCCTAATTGGAAACCTCTCATTGGGTTTCTTCTCTGACTTTTCCAACTCATGGACAACTCAGATAGCTAGCTCTTCTTTCCCTTTTCTCAATGGAATCTTATCATGGAAGCTACCCGACTCTGCCAATTTTAACCATCTTATTTGGCATCATCTACTTGGCCTCCTTTGATATCACCACCTTAGCTGATAGTTTATAATGCCATCAAATATTGACACATATTCCCTCACTTCAACCAACCAAACCAAGCCACCCAATCTTATAACTTCCCCTCCTATCTCTCCTTTTGATCTTGCTAAAATTCTCAATACCAGAGCTTCTAACCGTCCCTAGTAATCTTCACTAAATCCTAACAACTCGTTTGCATATTCCCAAGCCATTTGGAAGCTTTCTACTCTCTTAATTTATCTAGCTGAAACCTGGTCACCACCTAATCCATCAAACCATTGATCGATTTCCCAACTCTAAGCTTCAACAAGCTTCCCTACATTACCAAACCAAAGCCTCCATCAATTCCCCATTGATTTGAACCCTCTAACCCACCGTTTGATCAAATCGAGCCACTGCTTGATTGAAATCATATAAGGACAAGGAAGAGCTTCTAATTGGAGCTAGAGGACCATTTGTGAGCTTGAATCAATCTTTCCATTGCAACTAGAAGATTGAATTTCCACTGTAATTGAGGTAATAATAAAAACACAGAGCTAAGACTTTCAGTAATAAACTCAATTGAAAGAAACTTTAGTTTCATAAGATTTTTACAGTCAGATGGTCTGCTTCTGTTCCTATGATCCTTTTTGCCAAAAATGGTCATAGAATTAGGTTTTTGATTGTGTTGAATACACACATTTGGTTAGAGGACTCGGGTTTACTATCTCATTTGGGATGATGAACCAATGTCATCAATTTACATATTTTTTTATTTTGGACATCATATCTCGTGTCAGCTGGGGAATACCCCAAAATGTAGAGTGTATTTTAGATTCAATCAGTTCCAATCATTAGTTGACCAACTAGAGGCTACCGGACAAGTAAATAAATTGGATGGCATCACATGGATTGTTGAACCCCGTGCTTGCTATCATAGTATGCTGAGTTGGATTTCTCTCTTTAAATGCATTTATTAATTACAAAAATTAATACAACATTTAAAAATTCATTAAAAATACAAATAAAATTAGAAAAATAATATATATATGATAAGTTCGTTGAACAATGAAGAATAATGTGGAATAAAAATTGAAGCCAAATAATAAATATAAAATTTTTAATTAAATAAAAAAATAAATTAAATTAAAATTGCAATTAAACTAGTAAAATGCATTGATAAAATTGTGGAATTTTGTGCAAATAATTAATTTGAATTAAATGGCTAAATGAAAATTTAATTTGAAAAATAAAATATCCATGAAAGGTATATTTGTAATTTATAAAAATTTCATATATACATTTCTCACCATTTAAAAATCAATTTAATTCAATATGAAAATTTAAGAGTTTACTAGTATGGAAATATTATGAAATTGATCAAAATTAACAATTAAAGTTTGTAAATTGAAGTTAATTTTAATTTTAAAAACTACAAATTTACCCTTAATGTTCATAATCATTAAATTTTAAATTTTTGAAAAAAATAAAAAAAAAATGTTTAAATAATGATTAATCAAGTGAAATTTTATTAAAAATCTATGAGCATAAAAGTAAAGATTGGTATAAATGTAACCTCTTAAACCAACAAAAATACCTTCTTTAATGTTAAACTTCATAAGTTACACAAGTCGGCCTGTTAAGTCAGGCATTATTGCAATTAGGGGTGTAAACGAGGTTCGCTCGTGTTTGGCTCGTTTATATTTCGAGCTCAGAAAGTGTGTTCGTGTTTGACTTGTTTGCTTAGCGAGCCGAACACAACCCGTTCACGAACAAAGAGTCGTTTTGACAACCCTAATCACGTAGCCATAAGTTGTTAGTGTTTGAGACAAGATTTAAAACATTATTTGAATCTAAATTAATAATTTCTATTCTATTTTCTTCATTAATACTTTTAATTGATTTTTAATCTTTATAGCCTTGTAGTTAATTAAATTTTTAAAAGATACTCATCAAAGATATATATATACAATTGATTAGTAGTATTTCAAGCCAAAACGAGCCGAACACGAACAAACAAATATTTTTTCGTGTTGTTCGTGTCCGGCTCATTAACTTGGCGGACGAGCCGAACACGAGCTTCTTAACGAGTCGAACACGAGTTGTTTGCGAACAACGAGCCGTTTTGACAGCCCTAATTGCAATGGATATTGTCTATGATTTTTCTCTTGTTGATATGAAGAAACTCATGCCTCCTCATCCTTAAGAGAATTGCCACTAACAAATGAGTAAGAAAATCAAATAAAAAAACGCAGCATTTGTTGAAAAGAAAGATGAATGAATATGAGTCATTTAGAGAAGAATATGGAAGAAATGATGATGACTCTCACCACTTTCCATGATTTAACTCAGTCACTTCAGGTTTAAACGAAAAAAGTTAACTAGCCAGAGATACTTCATATTGTTGATGATGAGAAGGAGAATGATGTTGCTAGTGGAGATAGTCAACAACTAAAGAAAGATTCAAAATCGAGTACAATTCAAGAAAAACACAACAAACAAGTAATTGAACATCAAGGGAAAGAAGTTTCGGTTCAGCCGAAGGGTAGTCCTCACACAAAAAATAAAATTGATGCAGTATAGTGTCCTAAAGGAGTTTTACCTCCTTTGTTGAAGACATTTGATGGGATTATAAGCCCCTGACAGCACGTTGTGCACTTTCGAGCTAGTTGTTGCAATGTAGGGGTTAGTGATGCTCTATTATTTTCAATCAATTTGTGGGTAGCTTAACTGGAGAGGCATTCGAATGGTTTGTTGAATTGCCCAACGGGTCAATGAAAATATTTGCATATTTTTAAAATCTTTTCATCAAGCTGTTTGCTGGAGCACAACAGCATCTCACCCGTCGGTAATTTTGTTCCTGAGAAATAGAAGCTCGATGAGACACTTACGAAGTATAGAAAATTATGGAGGAATATAAATATTAAATGTAAGCCACAACTTTAAAAGCAACAGACCATTGAGATTCTCCTCAAGAGTATCCATAGACCAATAAATTTTATATTAAAAGGATTCACAATAAAAACTTTTTAAAAACTACCTAATAAAGTGGGTAGTTTATAATAAGAAGCCAAAAAGCTGTCTTTCTTGGAAATTTTGACAAGCCCAAGCAAGTGAAGTATTTTGAGGAGAAGTCAGGGAATGTGTGAGCTATAGAAAAAGAGAATCGTCCAATACATATACATCCTCAACAACAACAATGATAAAATTATCATTATTTTTCAATCTAAACAATTTACATAACCACTGTAGTATTAGTCTCCATGGTATGGTCAACAACCATCCCATTATAAGTTCTCATAGCCGGATGAAAAGATATGTCTTACCATAGAAGATCATAAAATATAGACATATTGGTTCCAAACAAAAGTAGTTGAGAAGATGTTTTACAAATTAATTAAAAAATCTGAGTTCAAGTGATCAGAGTCTAAGAGATTAGAAGAGGTTGGTAAGAAAGATCATCAGAAGCATTGGTCCTTCAATCAGATAGTCATTCACATGATAGAAAATTGCTTCGGTTTCAAAGTTTGGTTGTAATTTAATTTTAAGAATGTTTATATCATTATACCAAAATAATATCTGAAAAAACATAAAAAAATTTCTATCAATACTATTTTAGTTGATATTATTGTTCCATTTAATCCATATGAAAATGAAGATGGTTGGAGCATGATTTGGTCCAAGACATCTAAGAAGATAATAAGCTCTAAACCTCCTCTGTTTGATTCTTTGATGAAATGAAAAAACATATGAAGACAATCTTGTCAAAAAAAGATCTACTAGTGAACCCAAAGAAAGAGATTAATGACAAACCAAAGTTAGCAAGAATACAATAGAGGTTATTTGTTCTTTTAGATTGGTTGTTGCAGGCTAGAGTTAAAAATCCCTCAAACTATTGACTCTTTATGATTTCTTTTTTGTTTCTCTAGGGACTTATGTTGCCAAGATTCATCATTTCAATTAAGTTTTATCTATTTCTAATGACAATGTTTCTGAAAATATGAAAATAATCAAACTAATTTTTATCAAAACCTCAATCCCAAGAATATGTATCAAATCATACATAATTTTAATGATTCGATAGAAGATGAAGAGATGGTTTAGATAATGATGGTCCTATCTTCCAGTTTCAGAGGACACCACTATAAATTAAGCTAGAGTTATCAAAGCTTGAAATGCCTTCCCAAAAATCTTCTAGTATTGTTATAGAGACAGTTGTTTCTGCTACAACTTTGTGCTCAAAAGATTTAACAAAAGTTAACATCTAAAGTGGAGAAGTACTACCTCCTAAAATAGCACTAAAAAATTAGTCAAAGAAATTTTTCATTTTAGAAGAGTCGGTCCCATTGGTACATGATATACCAATATGAGAAAAACTTGCATATATAGTTGTTAACAATCCGATTTTGAACTGGGCTAAGACTAGCTCAATATTGGTTCAATAAAATTTCGATCTAAAATTTTGGCTCATAGCTTAACTCATTTATTTTGATCCGATCTCGATCCAAGTAAAATTTCAAATTAATTTTCAAGAGATTAATAATATTTGAGCTAAATTTTATAAATTCATAGCCCTAACATGAGTAGGACTACTAATGGTCCAATTTCAAGCCAAGCTGGGGTGAGCTCAAAATCAGTTCAAAAAAAAATGATCCAAATTTTCCTTGTAGCTCGGTTCATTTATTTCGTTATGATCTCATCTAAACAAAAAAATTGAATGAATTTTGAACGATTAATGATCTTCGAGCTAAATTCATGGACCTACTTGCAGAATCATAATATAAATGGACTATAATATTTTAGCCCATTAAGGAAAATACCAGCTAAACTTAGAATTTACAATACCCTAATCTTTTTTGAGAAGGTGAGAGAGGTTAATAAAAGCCTTATTAGAACCTAAGGTCTATTTTGCTCACTAATTGATACTTTCTTAGACAAGATTTGTTTATTAAGAAAATAGTTGAATAAATGTTTGCATATGAAGATTTGCTACTGCGAATAGTTGAAAATAATCATCCTCTTTACATCTTAGTGAATTTGTATTGATTTATGATGTCAAGGGTGCTTGTTGTTTTTGGTCCGTCTATCAATATAATATACTCGAGGACTCCATCCTATTTTGTTATTGATGCTCATATGTTGATTGTTGACAAAGTGATGTTGTAAGCTTTCAATCAGATAAGAGAAAGAGCTCTTTGTTTGATAAATCTATTGTAAAGATTGAAAAATTGATGTTAACTATAACATTCCACATCATAGTTTTAGAAAACTCTTTTAATGCTATATTCGACAAACTGTGAAGTTACAAATATAGAATGATACCTTCATCATTACATAAGTGTATCAAATATTAGTTTGAATAAAAAGTAGATATACAACCATTATTAATCCATGAAGTGGGCATATGTGAATATAAAACATATAAAAATCTAAGAATACATATGATATTCTTCAGAGTTGTTGTAGCAAATACAAAAAAAAAGGGAAAGAAAAAAGTAAAAGCATATTAAAAAAAATTCAAATGCATTTTTATTGCAAGTCAGTAATCTCCCACCTCTACAATACAACAGTGCGGTGAAGATTAGAGTTAGAGGTCAAAAAAGAGGTCGAGGATGAGGATGAGAGAATGTGACATTCCAAAAGAGTTGAACTCTGATAATCAATATTAACTTAGAGTCTAACTCAGAAGAAGAAAAGGAAAAGAAAAGTGCATTGGCAATTGATCAAAAGAAACCACAATTTGAGATATCTATGGAAGGGAAAGATAATGATATATGTGTCGACTTTCACCGTAACCCCAATATCCTCAAATCAAGTTGAGGGTTTGGTGGTCAAGGAAGCACATATTTTTTATATTAAGCCAATAAAGTTTCATTGTGTATCTTCTTCTTCTAGTCTTAGACAAGGTGTACAACAAGAGGAAGATACTTTTCAAGAGCTAATAAAAATTATAGTTGCATGGTATTCTCCATATGTTCAGAAACGTGTTCAATGAGCATTTATATCAAGACAATTATGGAAGAATGAATCCCACTACTTTGAACAATTATGTGATAATAAGCATTAAAAATTTAAATTGAAAGAAGGTGTAGTATTTTTAATAGTTAAGCCTCTAGATGATGCAGAAAATTGCTTAGTTGTCGCTATCTATCCAAATTACAATATAACTTATACAGGATGCGTTAAGTCTCTCAGTGATGATTCAATAAAGATGTCAGACAATTTTAAAGATTCTCCAATTGAATATGTAATCCCAGAATTGGAAGAAGAAATCAAATCTACAATCGATGAACTAAGAAAATTAACTTTGAAATGGAAAGATTCCTAGGATAAATTTAAAGTTTGTCCAATTTAAGATGCATCCCTATAATTGGAAAAAGAAATCAAATCTATGATCGATGAACTAAAGAAAATTAACTTGGGAATAAATAAAGATCCTAGAACAATGTTTATAAGTTTATTGCTTAATGAAGGAGAAGTGATTGAGATAATCGAGTTATTGTCTAAGTTCAAAGTCTATTTTACTCGGAATTATGACAAAATGCTTCTATTAGCTTTAGAAGCTATAGCAAATAAGTTGAGAATAAATTAGAGGGTCACTCCAGTAAAGCAAACTCGGGGAAGAATGTACCTTAAAATTTAACAATTGATAATAATATAAGTTAAGTAGTTGATATATGTTTCATTTCTAATGAAAGGTAAAGTCATCAAACTTTTTTAAAATGCAATAAATGACTAAGTTCTTAGCCCCCGTAGAAAAATTAAAAAGGAACAAAGACTAAACTAACACATATACTAAATGAAGATAAATTATTAATAATTATAAATATGATAATATAAACTTGGTACATTAATAGTCATAAGAATAATAACATGAAGAAACAAATAAATTTGATTTTTAAGAATAGTTATGTAACATAACAGAAGAAAGCCATTAAGCTCCACCTTACATTGCTTCTAGGTAGCACTTATACATAATTTAAGTCAATTTTAGTTTTACTGCAACTCGCTTTTTGTATTTAATGATAAATTACCATAAAGTTTCATGGAGGAAAAAAAGTATACAAATTTTTTTATGATTTGATTGCATAATTAATTGCTATCTTGATTAATAGAGAGAATTCTTAATTTAAGGTTTACAAAACTTTCACTTACATTTTTTTTTATAATAGAGAGAAAGAGATGGATAGATAGATAGATATATAAAAAGAGATAGAAACACACACACACACAAACACACACACACAGACTCATACAAAGTGAGAGAGAGAGAGAGAGAGAGAGAGAGAGAGAGAGAGAGAGAGAGAGAGAGAGTTGGGGAGGTTGGGATGTTCGTGCATTCTTCAAAGAACGAGAAAATTTGTCATGCTTTTAAAGAAGGAGAATGGTGCTCTAATATTATTTTAATGACAATTAATTTCTTCCTTTAAGTTGAAGCCTCTCTTTTTTTTTTTTCAAAGTATAACTAACATTTTTTTCATATTTTTCCAATAGAATTTAAACTTGAATCATTTCTAAATACAAGTGATTATTATGATAATAATTAACTTCCTCAATAGTAGTGATGAGAAAATAAGAATTTTTTATAAAATTATGATGATTTTATTCTATAATAAATGCATGAAGAGGATGATGTGCATCATTTTTATCTTTAATTTTTGAAGATCAAATCCTTATATAATAAAGTATCTACTTAAAAGGTGTTTCAAAATTTGAAAAATGAGATTTTTGGCATGACCTTCTTATTCTTCATTAAGCTCGAAAGCTTTCACAAGCTTTACTTTATCGTAGCATGCATGCACGTGTGTTAATAATAAGGATATACTATAATTGTAAGGTTGATAAGGCATCTTTGTTCACAAAATTTAGGTTACTAGAAGGACTTATCACTTAAATATGTTGGGCTATTTTTTTTTTTATTGTCTTTTAGATGCATGTAGTTTATCTCCCATTGGATACATTACAAATATAAAGATCTTGCATCTCTAATAGTTCAACTCTTTTAGACCATGTTAACAAATATTATAGAGTTTTTTTAAATAGATTTGGTACTTGTCAATCAATCTTTAATTTAACCCATTAAATTAATAACTATTATATATCAGTGTCAAACACAAGCATCATGGTCTACCTTGACAAAACAACTCATTCATTTTTCATAATTTTATTGTAGTTCACATGATTTGCCAAGTAATTAGAAGCACTTAAGAACTCATTAGAATATGTTGAGTTATAGTCATACTCTACTAATTTTATGGAATAATATGAACTCTTTAAGCATAATTCTCTATTCTTTAACTCTTTTTATCGCTGATTATGGATTTATGAAATGAAATATTATATAATCATTGCATGCTAGAAAATTATAGAAGTCGAGAAGGACGATGACGACATTCAGACGTAGATAATTGGATGTTGATGATTAGATATTACAATTTTTTTTCCAAAAAATTAATAGCTATTGACCCCTTTATTTTTGATGTTGTTGTCATAATCATAATAATGAAGGTGGAATAACACATTGTCAAAAATTTTGCTTTCAATGAATACTATGAAATCATACAATGAACCTAAATAAAACATTTGTATAACAAAGTTATTTCTATGAATAAATCATTTGATGGTAGTTAAATGTGACTTTTTTGGGCAAGATTAAAACCTTCATGCATATAGACATTGAATATTACATATCGATCCTATCATGGACTAAAACCCATTATATATATGTCAACATCTTATTTAATTTTAATAAATAGGCTACCTACCATGGATGGAAAGGTTGATAATATCAAGTAAATGCATATATTATTAAATCTTTGAGAGAATACCATTAACATATAGAGGGGGCGATTTGCTTCTCTTGAGATTCATTAGAAAAAGAAAATCTTAAGTTCAAATAAAAATAGAAAAGGAGCCATTACATATAGGCCATCTAAAATATTGTTATTTACAAATCAAGCACTCTTACATTCATTTTTAAAATCTCACTCAAATATTAAATGTATCAGTTTGATAGTTCAAAAAATAACGTAAGTTCTTGTTTTGTAAATAAGAATGTTTCTTGTGCTCTCTGTGTAAAGCAATTATATTGACTTTTGATTTAAAATAAAGATAAATTTTTTTAAAAAATTACATAGAAAATGTACAGTTAAATATGCCGATATATATATATATATATATATATATANAAATTGATTCTTTTGTATGTGATCCATAGTGTTGTTAAGTTTATATTTGACTCCCACTCAATAAAATAATCATTCATGTCATAAACACTCCTCTAGACATCTCATTCAATTGCTCCATGCAAATGTATCTCTTTCGAATGCTGCCCCCATTGCTCCTCCAAAGCTCTCTATTTCGGACAAAGAAAAAATCATGAATATATCCTTCAGGTGGGGACGAGCTGCAAAAATTATAAAAACTTGCAATTGAGTGTCTTGCTTGATGTTGGATTTCTATGTGAGAGTTTCTCTTCAGATTCCTAGGCATTGGCCTTATGAATAATCTTTTTGATTGCTTAGAAATTTTACATGAATGGGTCTTCATCATCTAGAGCCAAGGTGTTTGGATTGAGCACAGAGGTGCTATAGCTTGGCCCTAGGTCAATTGTTTTGATCTCTTCTTTTCCAACTTTTAGAGTGTGGGATGAATGTGAGGGCCTAGGAGCTTGGACTGAGTGTCGAAGTGCTTGACAACTTCCATGTAGTCATGTGCCCCCCCCCCACTTTGATAACTTTCAACTTATAACCTAAAGATACACACAAAAATACCAGGACAAAGAATAATAATGACATAAATAACCAAGAAAAATAAAAGAAATAACACACACATTTTGTGCAAATCAAATTTACCTTAAATTAAATATTACTTTCCCTTAAAAAGTTAAATACTTAAAGCTCGAACTATTGAAAATTAATTGTAGCTTAAAACTTAGGATTTTAATGAACTTTATTAATGAGGTGAATAAACTATTTAGGATCCACAAACCTCTTCTTAATATCAAACTTTCTCAGAAACCTCTAATTTCTAACTTAAAATGTATTAATATACATTTTATATAACTACCCATAAATCACTTGCACATAGTTGACTAAATAAGATTTTTTTTCAGTTATATATAAAATTTAATTTAAAAACTTACTCAAATAAGACTAATCTAGTTATTATCTCCTACTAAATTTAAGTTTAAGAAGGTTCAAGATTATTTGACTTATAGAAAGAGGGTTGGTACCAAATTTAAATTTCAAGTGTAAGCACAAGTTTTTCCTCTAAAGCTCTTACAATATTTTTCATTTTCACTGGAGCTTTCTCAATTTATTATTATTTTTTTCTTCTATTTTTTTTTTAATAGAGGATTATTATACCTGGTTTAACTTTTCCTTAAGGATTTTGAATATCAAATCTTTCATGGGCTAAATTCCTAGTTTTCCCCTAACTTAATTGAAAAGATTATAATTTCAGAGATTTTAACTAAAAATTAATTTATTTACATTTATTAGTTATTAAATTTTATATATTTAATGAGTTAGTTATATAATTAGTTAATCTTAGTCTAAATGTTTAAGAGTTTTTTATATAAGAGTAATTAATAAAATTTAATGGTTTGTTATTAAGAAATCACTAATAGTTTTCAAAACTTATTGTAGATTCATGTTACTCTTGCTAATTTTCTCAACCTCTTATTAAATCACCCTGAACCCAAGTTAAACATATCATTTTTACTGGAATTCTTAGATTCATCTATCTACTTTTACTTCAAGGCATAACTTTTATACAAAAAGTCTCTCCCCAAACTTATTCTAGAATACTCGTACGAATAATAAAATAGAGAAATGAGCTAAACATGTAGAACATGAGCCTATAATAACCACACAAACACAAACAAATAAGATTAAACATATATAGGCACAATAAAAAGTAAAACCCAAGCAGTTATAGAAATCACGTTAGAATAAAAAATACCCCAATCAAAACATAATAAAACAATCACTATAAAAATATAAACATGTCAAGTCTCATATCCATAGAAACATAAAATCCACCACATCTCAATCAGAATCACAAAATCACATTTCCAAATATAACTTCCACATAAAAAAAATAAAAAAAAAAATAAAGAAATAAAACACAACATGCAATTAGTAACAGTAAATTAGTTGACAAATCAAAGGGCTCATGTGTCTCCGCCCTCATCATCATCATCATTCTCATCCTCATCATCCTCTTTCATAGGCTCAATAGTCTCACCATAGTATCTAAAAGTTGGGACCTTTGGCATCTAAGCAGTGTTAGGCCCCTAATGTCTCCATCCATTCCTATTCATCTTAAATGAGGGTATTGAAGGCCCACATGTGATATTCATACTCGTTAAAGTGTTCATCAACATAAAAATTTTTCTACTAACCCATACCATATTGTCACCATTAAAAAATTTCAATGTCTTTGCGCTTGTTTTCAAATTCATGGTAATATGTCTTTGTTGGGATGTAAGTACTCCTCCCAAGCCTTATACTTCATCCCCTTCAAATAAATAGCAAATACCACAAAAGATGCCCAAATCCAATAGTGGCCCCTTTAATAATATTAAAAATATGACAGTTGATGATACCACCCACATAAATGGATTTTTTTTTCCTTTGAAAAATGTAGTTCAAGGTAGCTATTTCATGTGTAACCTCACCAATTTTATTGTAGGGTAGGATTTTCGCAAATAAAAAACAAAAAATAATGCTAAACTTTGGATTAAGCATTCAAGGCAGTGGTAGAGAAGTTAATAAGATCTTTATCATGATAATGCTAAGAGTTATGAGCATTGATCAGAAAAGCGATCATCTCAATTAAATTAGAATCAGAGAGTAATGCTCAAGTACTCATCCTTAGGAATATTTGATAACTCAAATAATAAATTGACCTTAGTAGAACTAAATTCAACTTGCTTCCACCTCACAAAAAAAAAAATTGTATTATATATTCTTTAAGGTTAGCTTAGAAATCTCAA
>NEWO01000092.1:152337-181468 GCA_003013225.1 Phalaenopsis aphrodite
TATATATATATATATATATATATATATATATATATATATATATATATATATATATATATATATATATATATATATATATATATATATATCTAAGTAAACACGGTAGGAAATTGGGTAGTATCTGTGAAAGCCTAAACTCTCACCTAACAAGTTATTGTCAGTTTTGAGCAAACGACCTCATAGTTTTGTCTCATTTATGTAACTTCGAAGGAGTTCACCACCATAAGTGTGCTCCAGGAAGAACATGCTTAACTTTGGACTTTCTATTGAAATCTCATCATTACACCAAAAGCACCTCGATATTTAAGAGTTCAATTTCATTCTATCCAAGGGGTTTCACAATCTCCCCTTCTTAAGCAGCTGGCCCTTTCATCAGTTTTCTTATCCAAAATAATTTATATAAAGTGGTGGCTCTCTCCTTGTAACACTTTGTCTCATCTAGAATTCAAGAGGTGGCTCCCATGACCGCAGCACAGACACTACTCAAATTTTACATTATCTATATATTAATTTTTAAAAAATTTATTTGTCAAATTTTCTTTTTCTAATGAACACAAAGGAAACAAATCGCTCTGTTCTCTCACAGATTTGTTAAATTTGGAAGAGGAGACCATGGCTTGTTTCTTCTGTTATGAACACAATTTAGCTCATAATTGATTTTCTGTCCATGTATTTGGTTTTAAATCTGTACCTTTCAGTAATGCATTCAGCACCTAGTTCTTTTAGGGTTAGGGCATATTAAAGTCAAGGCCAACAATGGAAGAGATCCATTTGATTTATAAACACTTTATAAAAGTGTCATACTGTCATTTATAGCTTAATTTAATAATCTATGCATTTATTTGATATTATCACCCTTTCCATGGTAGGAGGTGATTAATTGAAATGATATGAAATGTGGACAATACTCTATTAATTCAATAACTTGCATGGAATACTATAAATGTATTTAAAATTATTCTTAATATGCTTTTTACAAGATAAATATCATTAATTTGTATTAAAATGATATTAAGAATTAAGTCAGGGATCTTAATGGCATTTGATTCAATAGAGGATTTAAATTTTGGAGTTTGCAAAGAGGAAAAAAGATAATTGGGTTAAGTTTATGATTTTATCGTTTATTTTAAATAATTAATTTAATTGAAATTTATGAATAGTGAACTTAATGAATTAATGGGAGGGACTCAAATATTAAGTGCCTAGAAGAATCATTTAAGAAAATGATAACCGAGATTAATTTCTTCGTATTTGCCACTAGCAACCTCTAGATTGAGCTCCTCATTGATTGCATCAAGTGGAAGACGGAAAACTGTCATTTCAGTTTCTTGATAGACAGTTTCAATGTTATTCTAAATATTAATGGTGGTTCTTGGATATCGAAGATACTAAACCTGACTCGCCTGTCGTGCCGGAACGAAAGGATCAAATTTAGTATTTATTATATTCACTTTCAGTTCAGTGATATGATGTAGTTTGTTTACCCTTATTCCACGACCAGGAATAGGATCGAACCAAGTGCAATTAAATAGGAATACACTTCATCCAATGTAGCCTGGATAAGATGGTTCAACAACTAATTCCAGAATCCCATGATAATCAATCTCATCGTCCGACTTATCATTTCTTTAACACAAATGCCGAAATTAAAAGATTTTTTTCCTTGAGACCAGATTCTTGTATGGAACTCGTTCCCATTTACATCATAAATTTGCTAGTTTTTTTACGATGAGAATAGGTCCCCAAGTAAGACCTATCAACCCTTGTTCTGCCACTCCATTCTCCAATCATGAATCTATTAATATATACATAAGAAATCATGTGCTAATGAAAAGGCTCGTGTCACATGAGGAATGAATATGTCAATTTTAACTTACATTTGTTGTAAATCACTAGGGGAAGTTTTTCTCGATCTCACTGTTTGTGTTATTGTCTTCAACTAAATATAATGAATCCACGAATAAACAGTTTATACATTGAAATACCATTGAAATGGTTAATCATGACAAATTTTTGATAAATGAGTTAAAAATTATAATGAAAAATATCTTGCTTAATAAAGAGTTGTACTTCATCGCAATTAAGAAGAATATAAAGTGTCGCTACTCGAAGTTCCTAGTCATTAAGGTAACGTGATATACACCTCATTGAAGCTTCACCTAACCGCTGGAAAGGACAATGCGATGGTGGTACCAAACTCAATGCCTCTTTCGTGGACTCTTCTTCCGCGAAATAGTAAAAGCAAAATGTCATACTCTCTTACAATAAATATGTTCCACATATAGATCCTTCTGGTCAAGCTTTATTTTTCACAGTTCTCTTGAGTTTCTTCAACAATATATAAAACAAATGTTGCTCAGTATAAATTATCAATATTTATTATAACAGAGTGACTAACTATCTAATCCCAATACAATTATCTCTCAAATGGATACATCCAACGGTACTATACTAGACCTCCAACTAATGCCTCATGGGGTAAATATACAGGAGATGCTCCATTGAGTCAAAAAAAAAAAAACTTGACATAAATATTCTCTCAAGCTTGCAAAGTGTTACAGGAATGTTTACATCCAGCTAGCGCGCAATGCATTGCTTCAAATAAGCTGCACACAGTTCCCTGAAGACTATATTGATTTCAATCAAAAGATTAAGGACTTCGCTCGGCAAACAACCAAATGTGGTTGACATCAATATTTTTTTTAAATATGACAGTCATGGACTTTCTTTCAAAAAAATTTCTAGCACCAAAATTAACACAACTCAAATTCAAAGTATACCCACTCGAAAATTTTAGTGATTGAAGCCACTCACAAATTGTTCTTTGTTGGGACAAAGTGAGAGAATATTTTGCTTTGGGCTTAATGAGCTTGCCGGTAGCAGTTTCTTGGATCTCCAAATACTGCCTTTTGCCTATTTCTTTCAAATCAAGTCTAGCATTCATGTTATCCTTTGTTTTTCCATTAACATCTATCACAGTATTGAAGATATTATTAACCAATTTTTTTCTTATGTGTACATGACATCTAGATTGTGTTTGACCATGATATCCTTTCAATAAAGCAGATCACAAAAAAAAATTGACTTCTTTGTCCATTTATGATGACACCAAATCCGGTGGATGATGTGAAGAAAGTTTATGACATACAGTAATCTTTGGAATGTCACTTACAATCTGCATTATATATTCCCCAGATATTCTTGGAGGTAGCGAGGAATTCTCAATTTTATTTCTTCAAAATGCATTTCCGTTCATCTTGAAGGGATGTTTGAGATCAAGAAACATACGGTGACAGTCAAACCATGAATTCTTACTGCTATGATGAAGTGTAAATGTCTTGCATGAATTCATGCAATATGGCCAAACTACATTCCCACACTGCTCCACAAAGATAACATTCATATGCAGGAAAATCATTTATTGCCAACATTAATGTTGATTTCATTAGGAAATTATGTTTTATGGAGATGTCGTATGTCATGACACCTATTTCCCAAAAAAATCGCAGCACATCTATCAACGACTGCAAATATACATAAATCCTCCCATTAGGGATATTGGGGCTAGGTATAATTCGTGTTAGGAAGAAGAAATGGGTTGTCATGTACATCTCAGGTGGCAAATTGTATGCGTAATAATCACCGGCCAACAAAAGTAGGCTGATGCGGTCTAATCGTATGATGTGAATCCATCACAACATAAACCTAGTCGTACCTTACTTGCCTCCACAGCAAAGTCAGGATATTAGTGATCAAAAGATTTTTGCACCTCCCAATCTGTTAAATGACTCATTGAGTTATTTTTTCCTGATCCGCTATAATGTCACATCATATGTGGAGCTATACACATAAAATTGCATAGCCTCTGTAGAAATGGATTAAGTGGTAAATAAAAGAGCTGCTTGAACCAAGCTTCCTTTTGCCTCTTACTTTTTCTGCTATAATGTTTGAATCAAGGACATATATATTATCTGCACCAAGTCTCCATCGCACAACTCTTGTTATATAAAATGTATCTGCTTACACAACAGTCAATCTTCTGTACTTTAAGCCCTAACGTCGAGACTAACTTTATCGTCCTATATAAATCTTCATGGACTAAATTTTTAGGAAGGTTATTTTCTTTCAACCGGTCTGCAAACCGATTGAAGCACTCTCGAGGCATGTTGTACTCTATTTTGATTTTCAACGTTCTAAGAGCTATAGATAACATAGAATGAGATGTACATTCATCCTACAGTGGACAATGAGCTGCATTCAATAAATCATAAAACATCTGAGCCTTATAACTCAGTGCCTCTTCTTAGTGTACTTGGCTCGCATAATGATGCCTTTTTCCTTTAAAGATCAAATCTTTAAATCTGCTTGAGTCAAATTCAGGTGGAGGATCATAACTCATCAAAGGAGCAGAGCTTAATGTTGTAGGATTAACCTCTCCATGTAAAGTCCAAATTCAGTAATCTAGTTGAAATCTCTGGCGGTATTGATCATATTTCACTTTGTTAGGCATTAGCTGCGTTTGATTTCTGTGTTTCAAATATGAACACTGAAACCTACCCTCAGATAAGTAAACCGACAATTGAGAAGTAGCTGCGACAAATTCCTCGACATCATTCAAGAACTTTTGTGTGATCCCTTTTCTATTTGGAAGAAGTCTATTATACATCCACGATCTCAATGTACGAATATTTATGTGTACCTTCAAACATGAGAATTATAAACACATTATAAAATGCATTCAGTTGAATACATTGTATTTAATTATTTTAGTAGATCTAATGACCAATTGATAACCAAAGGTGATGAAATCTAACAATTATCAATGCATTTTAAAATGAGTGAACGTTTTAGATAGCTTTGAAGTCTGAACGCTAACAATCTAATGAGGTTATTAGGGGTGTCGAAGACCGATTATTTGTGAACATTTATCCATATTTCTCTAAGCTAGTGTAGCTAAAATGGCATACAATATTAGAGGGATTCGTACTGATGGATTGAGAATCAATGTTCGACCAATAATGATCTTTGACATAACTAGTATTGCAAAAATAATAAACGATCTGAGTTATAGTAGATCTAAGTTTCAGATCTAATATGGTCTGTCATGATAACTACAAGTCTTGCACGAGTTTATTTCTTTTGCATTTTATTTTCTAAATAGAAAGCTAATCATAGAACTAAGCATACTCATCGCCGCAAACCCTTTACATGATTGACTGCACACTTAGAAATATATTCTTAGAAGGAGATATTTCATAAGATGTAAGAGTTTTTACTACATCCTCAAGTGCGAAGTATAATTATCAAAGCTAGAATGAAAATTTACATCGAAATCTAAGTTGCTAGTTCTAAAAGGAAATTCACTTCGAAATTATATTTGCATTACCAACATGGAAATTAAGGCAATGAAATTTTGATTTTGATGTGAATTTTCATCTTGGAACTAGCAAATTAGATTTTAAAGTAAATTTTCATTATGGCCGTAGAAATTAGACTTCACATTGAAGGATGCACTAAAAAATCTTATAACTTATGAAATATTTCATTTTAAAAACATATTTCCAAGTGTTAAGTCAATTGTGTAAGGGGTTATGACAACGAGCATGTTTAGTTCAAGGATTGACATTAGAGTTGGAAACAAAATACGAAATAAATATGTCTGTGATAGCGTTGGAGGGCGATAATTATAGGCAACATTAGAAAGATACATCATGAAGTCTAAATAAACCATCAGAATAACTTTTTCTTAATACGGAAAAATATTAGCGCTAAAAAATTGGCTGATTTTAATTTTAATTCAGATTTCATTAAAGCCAACAATGGTTGAACTTGAAATCAGAACGTTAACAACCCACTGAGGTTGTTAACGTTGTTAATGATTGATAATCAACGAACAATTATCAATATTTTAACCATGGATATACCAACTCATTCATGAGCATATTTCATTCACATTTTATCTATAAGTGTAAAGCCAATGATCCATATGGCGTTTGCGATTGAATTTTCACTTGGAGACAAAATATGAAACAAATATATTTGTGTGCAGGTTAGTGTAGCTATAGTGGAATACACTATTAGAAGACACTTAAATCAATTAAGAGTCAATGTTCGATCATTTAATGATCTTCGTCAGAATTAACAAACTAAGATGTTAAACAATCCAACTTCAAGCCAAGATGAAGTAGGTTTCAACCAACTAACTTGGAAATCTACTAATTAAACATATCCCCATATGTATCACCATCACTTTGAACAAGAGACCTGAGATATCTAGAATGTTCACACATTTTAAATGATTTGATCACCTGTAGTTACAAATCTTCTACTAAAGTTACTAATACTAAAATTACACTTCAAGTATTCAGTTCTAGATCTACTCAAACGAAGGACTTTAAACTCCAATATCGACCTCCATAATTTAAGTTTTTCCAAATCATTTTCTCTAGTCTTATCCACAAGAAGGGTATCGCCGGCGAAAAGCATATACCAAGGTGCATCCTCTTGTAAACACTTAGAAAGAGCATCCACAAATAAAGCAAAAACATATGTGCTTAAAGCCGATTCCTCATGTAATTAAGGCTATAAATAATCTGATTTCGAACTGAAAGAAAAATTCGATCCAAAATTTTAGCTTGTAGCTCGACTCGTTTATTTAGATCTAATTTCTATCCGAGCCAAAATTTGAATAAATATTTTGAGTGATTAACGACCTACAAACTAAATTCGCTAAATTCATAGTCATATATTGTTAACAATCCCATTTTGACCCGAATTGGGGACAACTCAAAATCATCTTGAAAAAAATTTAATCCAAAATTTTGGCTCATAGTTCATTTTATTTATTTCAATCAGAGCCAAAATTTGAATCAATATTCAAGTAATTAATGATGTTTGAGCTAAATTCACAACCCTAGATGCAATCCAACTGAAATAAGAGAATATTTAACAAACCTAGTTGCTAAAGCCAAAAACCTAAACACATTCTTCAAAGCAAATGAAAATATAAACAAAAAAGAAGATAACAAGTTACCTTCCTCGATTGTTTTGGGTAGTAGAGGAATGAAAGGAGGAGGGAAATGGGAGTTTATGGTCACTGCAAGCAGCGATCTCTCGGCTGCGTTTCCAGCTAACTCCTATTTTGATTGTATCGTGAGGGTTTCGAGGACAAAGACGATGGTTTTGGGTGAAATAGAGAGGGACATGCAGAGTTTTGGAGAGAGGCAAGGGCTTCGAGTAAAGAAGATGAAGGTCGTGAGGAAAGATTAGGGCATGACTGGGAGGGAGGTGATTTCAGGTGGGATATAAAATTAATTCTGACGGCCTATCAACGACTTTTACTGTGCAAGTTATTAAAATTATTACCAATGGATATTCCTATCGCTTAATAATAAAATGAGTCGGTTAAAACCTCGCCAGATAGCGGGTTTAAGATAATCGACGAATTATAGTGGTCGGTTAATATTTGCTTATAACTAACAGGTTTTTCTGTCGGTCATAATTAAAAGCAGTCTAAAAACAAAATAGTATTGATAATCGACGGTATATGTCATAACTATACAGTTGGAAAAAACCAAAATAAAAAATAGTCGCAAAAGTATCAGTAATTAGAACAATTTTTTTTATGTGTAAAAAATCATTAGTTTTTCCGCCGGTTTTAGTGTTTTTTCTCGTAGCGTATGTCAAATAAACCGTAGCTAGACCATAGATAACCATATTGCCAACGCTTTTATGCTGTTACTGACGGTATTTGACCGTCGATAGTTGCATGAATTCCTCTAGTGTTTATCACTACTTCAATTTAAATGATCTTAAGCATCGTATTAGATAATTTTTATTATGATTTATGGATTATTTGCTCTTTTATACATAGATTTATGGAATAATATTTATTTGAAAACTTTATTTATTTTCTTTATCCAACCCTCTATTCCTAACATAGTATTCCAAAATTTTGGGCAGGGTCATGACCATGTGTTTAATTTACCAAATATAAAACACCTTACTTTCCATGTTGGCAATGAAAACCATGAAAAACTAGTAGAGGAGATTATTGTTCAGATCCATGGAAGATAAGAAAAAATGGTACCAATTTTATACAAGAATGATCGTTTCAAGTGAACGTTGGAAAAATAGCTACTGACTATGGAGAGGGAAACTAAAGGGATATTAGGATGGGAAAAATAGAGTTAATATTGTTTTTTTTTTTTATATTTGAGTTTATATCTTGCAAATTTTGTGAGAAATTTCCTTTTATTTTTACACATGACAATTATTGCCTTTTCTTATATCCATATTTTTTCATTTTCACACATTATCATAGGCATCTTCAAATATTTGGTGAGTGCTATTAATAAACTTTACATATAAGAATATTAACATGCATGTTGGTTCAATCCCAAAGATTACCATATTCTTATAAGTCTAGATTACCTGAGATATAGTGGTTGAGGGTGTAGTTTCCAACTGTGATGTCGCAGGTTTGAATCACGTATATTACCATTTGGGATAACATTTCTCGGTAAAAAAAATGTTAGATGTAAAAAAAATGGGTCATCAATTGTGAGACCTCATACTCGGATCCCAACACAGCCCAGCCACACCGAACTGGCCCAGCCACACCGAACTGGCCTGTGGGCCGGCCTTGCTCTCATTGCGACACGTTACAATGATCCACAACCTGCGCCATCGACCAGCAGACGTGCCTGCCTCCCTATTGTTGTACCGTTTGCCGCAAGCTCTCCTTCTAGCTCACAGTTATGCCACCATTGCCCACCACCCCGCTGCCTGCAGTGCTCGTGTTGCTTGGGCACGCACATGCATGAGCAAGCGCACTCATGCATATGCACAAGCATACAAGCACACCCATGCATTTGTACACGTGCTTCTCCTCCTGCACGCGTGTGTTCTCTTTCGTCCATGCACGCTAATTTTTGCCCTAGTGCATGTTGTTCCATTCTAAACCGCATCCATGCTCTTTTGTAGATCCTTTTTTTTTCCTTTAACACTTATTTCTCCTTATTTTCTTCCATGCACGTACATGTGCACCCGGGAATGCAAGTCATGCACCAAAACGCTGAGCCCCCATTGACGGGGCTACTAATTCTATGATCTAGTATCAATTGAGAACTGTTCTTTCACCACTTCTTGGCATTTAGAATTCAATTTTGTCATTTTTGAGGTTCCACAAAGCATCAAAATATGTTCGTTGTAAAATATTTTTGAGCATCGAGAATAAATGATGGAGACTTTCACAATGATTTATATTTCAGACAATGTGAATAAAGTATCCCAAAAGCGAGAGCGACTGACACATCATCAATAAAGTTTCTCATTCAACATGATTCGTGAGATAATTAGCATGAATCTAAGAGCATTTCTTAGCAAGAAACATTCAAAATCAAATTAAAAATAATCATAAAATTTAATTTCAATAAACTTAATGTCAAAGTGACTAGCTTGATGAGACATGCTAAATTAGACCAAAATTGTCCCAATTTAAGTAAATCAAGCCTTGATCAAGCCGTTAAATTGGTTTAAAAAATTTTAGGTGGATAATTAGAAGGTCAAATAAATTCCAATTTTGACGAGAATTGAATGAGCATCTCAGTGAAACGAACCTAACAAGCTCAAGATCGCTCATTTTTTACATCATGGAGACATTTAAATGTCTACAATACGTCGTCAATTGTAAGAATCTATTTTAGTCATCTGATGGAGTCTTATGGATTCCTTCCTTCTTTATAAGAGAGGATATTCCTAGACTATGAAAAAAAAAACCATACTCTCCTCATGAAAGGGAGGACTTGGAGCCAAACTTGGACCGAGAGAAGAAGTAAAATTTTAGTTTTATTCTAGACTGAACACTCGAAGAACATTTTTTGCTCTCGCAGCATCCACCTTCGACCATCTTTCACCGACCACTGCTGACCATCTCTCACTAACTATCATCGATCACTGCTCACCAACCACCATCGACCACGACTTGTTGGTCACTGTTGACCATCGCTGACCACCCCCTGCTTGCTAACATTGATGAGGTGGAATGATACACTATGAAGACAATGTAACAACATAACCTAAAGATGGTGTAATGATGCACTCCAAATATAGTATAATGATTCAATATGAATACAGTGTAATATTACAACCTAAAGTTGGTGTAATGATTCATTCTAAATAGGGTGTAATAATGCACCTCAATGATAGTGTAACGATGCACTCCAAACATTATATAATAACACACTTTAAAGATGGTGTAACAACATACCCCAAAAAAGGTGTAATGATGCATCCCAAAAACTGTGTAAGTACACACCTTGAATATAGTTTAATGACACACCTCAAATATGGTGTAACGATGCATCTTGAAGATGGTGTAATGATGTATCCTAAAAACGGTACAACGATGCACTCCAAAGATGGAATGATATTATACCGTGAATATGATGTAGTGACACTCTCTGAAGCTGACAATGATGCACCTCAAAGATAATGTAATTTGTTATCCTTAATATGATGTAACGATGCATTCCAAAGATAGTGTAATTATGCATCTTAAAGACGATGCAACAATGCACTTTGAGTATGACATAACTCCTCACAATAATTTATGACAGCCAACTCAAAATACAATGAGCTCCTTTAAACTCCTGAAGTTCTCTCCTCACAATTCCTTATGTCCTATGATCTATGTGGTTCCCTATAGCCTTAGCCCCTTACTATGATCTTGGTAGCCAAATGACATTACTACAACAGCTCACTACTTCCTATGTGACCAACAACAGCCTACGTGACTCGCATCTTAAGTCACTCCCAAATTTGGCCTCTGTGACCTATAATCGTCATCTTAACTCACCATTATGGCCTATGTGATCAAGTATGGCCTCTGTTGCTCACATCTCATGTAATTACCAACTCTGTCTTTCGTGGCTTACATGAACAACTACAACCTACATGGCTCACATCTCTTGCATTTCCCAATTATGGCCTCTATAGCCTACAAACGTTATTGTAGTTCATCACCAGGACAATTGCGATTAATTACAACCTGTATGGTTCACAAATCATGCAGTTTCCAACTCTGACCCCTGTGGTCTAGAGATGTTATCACGACTCACCATTATGGTCTAAATGATCAACTATGACAAGTGCGGTTCACAACTCCTTACTACAGTCTCTGTGTCCAACTTATGCTCTTGAAGTAACCATCTACGACTTATATGGACAAATAATATCACGACATTTAACTACGACATTTGCGACAAGCTGGCATTGTAGCCATCGTCTACAACATTCTTGAAGCTACTGCCAATCGGCTACGGCCTTTGCAGCCCAATATAACTATTATTCATGAACTATCATTGTATATCAATATTGCAATTCTATATTCTCTAATTTAAGAGGTGAGTGGGTTTATGCACTAACAATTAAATTATGGATTATTTTAACTAGGCTAGACCTTATGTTTTTTTTTCTCCCTTTCTAGAGGTTTTCATGTAAAAAATTGAGGTGCCTCTTTCTGGTCATATCACTTTTATTTGTGTGTGCAGGATCTTTGTCCAATGTGCCAAATTATTGTGACTCTGTTGGCACACTTCACCTATGATGCTCATAAATTAAAATAAATAATATACTAAAAATAGAATTGAGAGTGCTCTAAAATATGATTTTAATAGTTTATAAATCAAACATAAAATAAATTCAAAAAAATTAATCAAATATAAAATGTTCAATTTTAAAATGTTTAAATTTTATCAAAATTTAAATTAGAAAAAAAACATTGAATAAGGCAAACATAAAATTAATTCTATAAAATTATTCAAATTAAAAAAGTTCAATTTTAAAATGTTTAAATTTTATCAAAATTAAAATTAGAAAAAAAAACATTGAATAAGGCAAACATAAAGTTAACTCTATAAAATTATAGAGATTAATAAATATAAAATAAAACTGTTAGAATTACTTATTACTTATATATATATATATATATATATATATATATATATATATATATATATATATATATATATATATATATATATATATATATATATATATATATATTATAGGAGGCATTGTTACATCATACACTTAATATCTTTTATTGCGAGAGGTTTATTTAAGAAGATTCAAGTAAGAGAGTTTGGATGTCGATAAGGAAGTAAATATAAAAAAAAGTTAAACATATTAATTAAATGTGAAAAAGAATAATCAAATTTTACTTGACTAATAGTCCCACTAATGCCATATTAAAGGGGTAAGAAGTCAACTTTAAACCAAATAATAGTTAAGGAAAACAAAAAGAACAAACAAAGTTAACTTGGATGATAAGCCCACTAAAGTCTTTGTTAAAGGTGAGAAGAAGTCTTATGCTTATTCATAATATAGTCTTATGTCCACATCTAAGGAACATTAAATTTCTCTCTTGACTCAAAAATTGAAAGTTTGATAGCCAATGTTTCTTCTTTGAAGACTTCAATTAATTGCCCACAAGACTCTTGTTGATTTGGATAGAGCCAACTTTTGGATAAACTTAGCTTTTGCAAATAGGGGCGTAAATGAGCCGAACACGAGATGGACTGAGCTCAGGCTCATCTCGTGTTCGGCTCATTAGTATTTCGAGCTCAAAAAGTGTATTCGTGTTTGACTCATTTGCTTAGCGAGTCGAACAAAGAGTCGTTTTGACAACCCTAATTATGTAGTCATAAGATGTTAAGGTTTGGGGCAAGATTTAAAACATCATTTGAATCTAATTTAATAATTTTTATTCTATCTTCTTTAATACTTTTAATTGATTATAAATCTTTGTAGCCTTGTAGTCAATTAATCTTTTTTAAAAATATTACTCATCAAATATATATATATATATAATTGATTAGTAGTATTTCGAGCCAAAACGAGCCGAACATGAACGAACAAATATTTATTCATGTTGTTCGTGTTCGGCTCATTAACTTAGCGAATGAGGCGAACACGAGCTCCTTAACAAGCCGTTCGCAAACAACGAGCCGTTTTGATAGCCCTATTTGCAAATGCTACGAGCAAATTTTCTTAATTTTAAAAGAATTTGGTAAAAAATTCACAAAAAAAATCCTGACTATAATATCAAATGAAGTTTCCAATAACTTGCATTAAGAAGTTCATGGATTAAAGATAATTCTTTCATCAAGCCCTAATTAATCCTTTGTATGACACCACATAAAAACATGTTAATATCTATGGAAAAACCAGCACAAATTTTTAAGCAATTAATTTCCGATTCAATTTGCATTTGAATTGACTACATAAAATTGGAGGCTTAAAAACTGACTAATTTTTAGTTTTTATTGTAATTATATTATATATAGTTGATTTTTAATAAAAAAAATAGGCCAAAAATATTATTAGCAGACTTTCTACTAGCATTTAACCATGGATTACTTAGCTAGATCTAGGCTTGAGTGTGATTGTCAGCATGTGCATAATTTACTTATCTATGCCTGAAACAATCATAGATAACTCACCACAATTTTGATTAAATTCAAACTTGCAGGCATTATTTAATTTTGATTTAACAAAATTTAAATTTGGTCTTGCTAGATTGGGTTTATCTTTAGGTTTAAATTATGTTTGGTTTGGTAATTTTATTATATTTAGGTTTAAAAGAATTTAACTTGTGTTGAGCTTAACATCACATTAAGTTAGACCTATGTTTAGATTTGGTTTGATATTTTGTTAGGTTTAGTAAGATTTAACTCTGGGATTAGTTTTAGTTTAGATTGTGTTTTGTATTTGACTTTGAGTTTGAGTTTAAACTAGCTTGAGTTTTATAATTGATTGAGATTTGGTTAGGTTTCAATTTAGGCTTCTTAATTTAAGTTCAAGTTTAAGCTTAGCCTAGGATTAATTTGAGTTTAATTTGATTTATTTTAAGTTTTAGGGTCTGTTTGGTGCAGCTGGAGCTTATCTAGTTAAACATCTTATTTTGATAAGCCGGTTGGTTGTTTGGGGCAGCTGTTTGAAAACATCTGATTTGCAATTGTTTGTGGATAATTGATCATTTTGCCGATGTTAAGTAATGGTGTTTGTAACAAAACTGACTTGCCAATATATTCAATATTGCAGAAGCACAAAATTAGCTTTTTATTTTTTAGAGTGTATTTATGATTTTCATGTACACGATATTCTCATCTTATTTATAGATATTCTTTTATTGCTGAGATATGTTTTCTCACCGTTAGAAGATAGTTTAGCCATTTTATTTTAACTTTTTTAGCTTCTTCTTTAGACCATACATAGAACTTCAGTATTTGTGTACAATGCAGGAGAATACATTAAAAACCCTAATACCTTTGCCTAAACATGGTATATCGAATAGAACGGAATAAAAGCAGACCTCATAAAAAATCCATTTTTTAAGATAAAAACGTTAGGAGGAAATCTGTTAAATCAAAGCAAGAACGGGAAAAAAGGCCCGATGATGAGGACAACTGCATTTAACGATGACCATGAAGTGCTGCAAATCCCAGGCCTGAGAGAGTAAGCAGTCGACACCAGCATCTGTGCTGGACCACGAGGAACCATAAGGGGCACAAACGCAACATAAATCACGTCTCTTCCTCTAGCTTCTTCGCGCTTGGGAAGAAGAGCTGATGGCTTTGGGGAAGAGAAGAGAGCTGCATAAGCCATACAACAAACCTTGGGCTTAGAGAGGGAAGGGATCGCGAGACAAAGCTTAATAGAGAGAGACGAGGGCAGCGGGGATAAAAAGTCGCGAACGAACGCGACCGCGGGGTCTATTTCAGGGCTGTGTTTACTGTAGAATCAAGTACGTCGTTTTGGAAAAAGTAGTCCCAACGCACTCATCAAACAGGACGGCGGCGTTTTCGCACTTAAAAGCTCCCGCAAACGGGGCCTTAGTTTTCTTTCATGTTCAACTAAATTTAAATTTTTAGTTTAGTTTTAGATTAGATTGCTACCAAGCAAGCCTCTACATCGGTGTAAACATGTNATTCACAAAAAAAATCCTGACTATAATATCAAATGAAGTTTCCAATAACTTGCATTAAGAAGTTCATGGATTAAAGATAATTCTTTCATCAAGCCCTAATTAATCCTTAGTATGACACCACATAAAAACATGTTAATATCTATGGAAAAACCAGCACAAATTTTTAAGCAATTAATTTCCGATTCAATTTGCATTTGAATTGACTACATAAAATTGGAGGCTTAAAAACTGACTAATTTTTAGTTTTTATTGTAATTATATTATATATAGTTGATTTTTAATAAAAAAAATAGGCCAAAAATATTATTAGCAGACTTTCTACTAGCATTTAACCATGGATTACTTAGCTAGATCTAGGCTTGAGTGTGATTGTCAGCATGTGCATAATTTACTTATCTATGCCTGAAACAAACATAGATAACTCACCACAATTTTGATTAAATTCAAACTTGCAGGCATTATTTAATTTTGATTTAACAAAATTTAAATTTGGTCTTGCTAGATTGGGTTTATCTTTAGGTTTAAATTATGTTTGGTTTGGTAATTTTATTATATTTAGGTTTAAAAGAATTTAACTTGTGTTGAGCTTAACATCACATTAAGTTAGACCTATGTTTAGATTTGGTTTGATATTTTGTTAGGTTTAGTAAGATTTAACTCTGGGATTAGTTTTAGTTTAGATTGTGTTTTGTATTTGACTTTGAGTTTGAGTTTAAACTAGCTTGAGTTTTATAATTGATTGAGATTTGGTTAGGTTTCAATTTAGGCTTCTTAATTTAAGTTCAAGTTTAAGCTTAGCCTAGGATTAATTTGAGTTTAATTTGATTTATTTTAAGTTTTAGGGTCTGTTTGGTGCAGCTGGAGCTTATCTAGTTAAACATCTTATTTTGATAAGCCGGTTGGTTGTTTGGGGCAGCTGTTTGAAAACATCTGATTTGCAATTGTTTGTGGATAATTGATCATTTTGCCGATGTTAAGTAATGGTGTTTGTAACAAAACTGACTTGCCAATATATTCAATATTGCAGAAGCACAAAATTAGCTTTTTATTTTTTAGAGTGTATTTATGATTTTCATGTACACGATATTCTCATCTTATTTATAGATATTCTTTTATTGCTGAGATATGTTTTCTCACCGTTAGAAGATAGTTTAGCCATTTTATTTTAACTTTTTTAGTTTCTTCTTTAGACCATGCATAGAACTTCAGTATTTGTGTACAATGCAGGAGAATACATTAAAGCCCCTAATACCTTTACCCAAACATGGTATATCCAATAGAACGAAATAAAAACAGACCTCATAAAAATTTCATTTTTTTAGATAAAAAAGTTTGGAGGAAATCTGTTAAATCAAAGCAGTAACGAGAATAAAAAAGGCTTGATGATGAGGACAACTATGTTTAACGGTGACCATGAAGTGCTGCAAATCCTAGGCTCTGAGAGAGTAAGCAGTCGACACCAGCATCTGTGCTGGATCGCGAGGAGACATAAGGGGCATGACCGTCACATAAATCACGTCTCTTTCTTTACCTTCTTCGTGCTTGGGAAGAAGAGGTGAGGGCTTTGGGGAAGCGAAGAGAGCTGCAGAAGCCATACAACAAACCTTGGGCTCAGAGAGGGAAGGGATCGCGAGAGGAAGCTTAATAGAGAGAGACGAGGGCAGCGGGGATAAAAAGTCGCGAACGAACGCGACCGCGGGGTCTATTTCAGGGCTGTGTTTACTGTAGAATCAAGTACGTCGTTTTGGAAAAAGTAGTCCCAACGCACTCATCAAACAGGACGGCGGCGTTTTCGCACTTAAAAGCTCCCGCAAACGGGGCCTTAGTTTTCTTTCATGTTCAACTAAATTTAAATTTTTAGTTTAGTTTTAGATTAGATTGCTACCAAGCAAGCCTCTACATCGGTGTAAACATGTTGACTAAACATTCAGCTTGAGCTTAATTAATTAATGAAGTTTGAGCTCAAGCTCAAGCTCAAACATAATTATATTAGTTTGAGGTGGCTTGTGAACTAAGTTGTTTCTTATGAGAAAGGGTAAATAATATTACAAAATTGATTGCTATTTTCAATCGATTTGTAAAACACTTAAAATCTGTCGCTTTAATCACAGAATTCAATTAGTAATGTGAAAGTTTGAACTTTTAGTCCATAACCAACCAAAATAATTTATTGTGTTGAGCCCACACCAGAAAACCATCATTTTCCTTGCCTCCTTTCCCTTCTACCGCTAGCTGATGACCTCCTCTGGCACTCACACATTTGGGATTTCATTCCAGACTTACTGTATCGGCAATGAATCCCAAGAATACAACACAATTCTCATGTATATGCATATCTGACAAAGAAGTGTGATTTTTGAGACTTGGGTAAGTTAGGTTTGGGAAATTTGCATACCTTGCACACAATTCTTATATATTTACATATCTCACATCTAACCATTATTATTACATGCATAACAATTTGGTGCTTTACATGTATCAATGAAAAGTGGATCTCATTACTTTTAGAACGGGTTTAAGATTGTTATATTTGATGTGATAAACCTTTGTGTGATAGGTTTGTCAATTTGTATGAAGGTTTATGAGTGAGATATGTAAATGTATGACAATCATGCCACCTGAGTATGCATGAAAATGTTTATTTCACTTTTATTTGGGTTATTTTATGCTTATAATTTTTCTGATAAATTTATTTCTTTTTATTAAAGATGGCCTCATGTGAAGGTAATGACCAGGGTTTTTAGAGAGCAATTGTTTATAGCTTTAAGTGGAGTAAGAAGTAGGTCATTTCACACCACAACACATAGATAATCACAACTGTGATTGTCAACACTATAAACATCACACTGGTGCCAGCCAAACTCGTTGATCCACATCTGATTACACGGGCCTTCCACACCCCGACAACTCCCTTCACACTACCACCTCTACCTGCCTTAGAGGAAGACCCATCTGCTCTTGTCAAGCCTGGTGTGGTGGACATCTCACAATGCATGTTCATCAAACTGGAAGGAAATTATCAAGTAATTTAAATTATTTTTTATTATATTTTACATCATATTTTTTTGCAGGATTCATCCATTTAGGTAGCCTATCCATAGGATCCTAGAGGTCATCATGAGTAAATATGATGCTCAATCTTTTTCTTAGAAAAAGATCCAGATTGTGTTTTGGAACATGTGGTTCAGAGAGTTTAAGGTAAAACTAAATATTTTTTAATTATAGTTACAATATTAAGTTAATTTTTATAATAACAAACATTATTTGATAATTATTTTGTAAAAGAACTTTTGGTGGGCGACTCAACATTATTAGTACATCTAAAAAAACTTTTAGACCAAGGGGCAAACCCATTTGCAATAAATGTTAATTGATATCCACTAAAAGCAGAAGAGACCTATCCGAGCATTTTAAGAGAAAGTTGTTGATGTGGTAAAATTGTGCCTCGAACAATGATGACAAGGGTACCTCCTTTTACACTAGAAGCTCAGTCCTCCCATGCTAAGTACAGATGGAGGATGGTATGATTTATTCAATACAATTAATAAAATTTTGAAATTATTTTTTTCTAACTTTTTTAATTGTTAACAAATCCAAATGCTTAGATGAGAGCCTACCATCGCTGAGTTACACACTTTCACACATCATTAGTGAACCAACAGTAAGTCAATTATAAATCTCAATGTGTCCCCATAAATTAAATAGATGTTTTTTGTTAAATTTATTTATAATCTTACTTCGAATTTAATTATTTCTTAAAATTTTTTGTAGGATGAGTATGTGTGCCTATACGAAGTCTAGTGTAAAAGCTAAATAAAATTTGGTAGCTCTAGTCATTGGTAAAGCTGGTAGGGGGTCTGAGGAGGCATGTGCTCTCTCTTAAATTCTTCAATACCTGTGCAATACATACCAAATTTGGTTTTCTCCCCTCTGTAGCGAAACTTGCCTAGCTTCCATCTAAGCACTCCTAAAATAAAATAAAAAAACTCCTATCATGATTCACCTCTTTTCATTATGTGCTTCTTTTTTCTTCACAATGAACATGGAATTACAATGAGTGATACTGATTCTTCTTTTTTTAATGTAACCATAGTTGTTTTGCTCTTTTATTTAGAAAAAAAAAAATCGACAACATAATTTTAATGGTGACATCTTCCAATATGCATTGGTTTTCTGTAATTTTTTAAATATATTTTTATCCTCATTTATCCATTATGGAAGACTTGGAATTGAATTTTTTGATTAAAAAGTAGAAGGAAAAGGTTAGATGTGCACTTTTAACTTTTTTAATATCATGCACACGTTTTATTTAATATTTTTTGCCCCACACTCGACCTATTTTCAGCATATGCTAAATGAGGCAGATTATTTTTTATGATTTTAAAAAGTAGTTCATTAAAGTTTATATTTTAAGGGAAACATCTTAATTTTAACTGTCAATGTTGGTCTCAAGTGATTGGTTTGACCACTCCTATATTAAAATATAGAGGGAGGCTACAAAGGGGAGGAAGAAGGGGAGGGTTCATAACCTTAACACATAAGAATTTGCCTTTGAGGCATAACAATTCATCTCTGGTGAGAGGTCATCATCAATTAATGACAAAGTGACCTGTTGGTGGTTGTAGTCACCCTGGAGTTGAGTGCTAGATCTATTGCTAATCTACTTGAGATGTATAAAATAAATAAAAAAATGTAAGCTAAGAAAATTTGAGATAGTTAATCTTACTTAATAATATAGGTTCATCATAAAAAAAAGTATCTCAAAAGCTAAAAGATTCTAGTATTAGTATTTCTTGCACCATAAGGGATTTTTTTTTTGAAAAGTGTTATGTTACCTAAGAGTTAGTATAAACATCATACCTCTATCTATTTGTAGAAATTTATGCCTAAGAGAAGTGCAACCTACCGCTTTCACCTTACAACTTGCTGATAGACCTTTGACTTACCCTGGAGTGGTAATTGAGGATATTTTAATTAACTTAGATAAATTCATATTCCTTATTGATTTCATTGTCTTAAACATGGAAGAGTACAAGGAAGTGTCTATTATCATATAAAGGCCATTTTTTAGAAATCAGAATGTTCATGAAAAATATTTAAAAATAAGAATTAACTACTATGAGAGTTCATGACCATGAAGCCACATTTCAAATTTTGAAATCAAAACAATTCCCTAGTGACTCTTATGATCAATATCATAGAATAGAGCTGGTGGATGGGTTAGTTGAGAGCCAAGCTTCATTCCATTTAAATGATGACTCACTAGAATCATTAACTTTAAACGATTCAATTAAGAAGATAAGTGAATTTGCTCCATGCATTCAAGTTGCCTCTAGAACTCATACAGAAAATTTGAGATGCTTGGACACTCATGAATAAAAGTGCAACTAAAGTCATAAATTGAGGAGGCACAAAAGTTATACTAAAAGTTTTGCCCACTATTTTGAAATAAGTCTTTCGTGGAAATAAATCAATATTTATATCTGTTGAATTGGGTGATGATCAAAAGAGAAGTTAATGAGAGTATTGGGGACTTACAAAAAGCTTTTGGTTGAATCATGGTAGACATTCATAAAATTATCCCTTGCTTATATATGCATAATAAATTTATGGAAGAAAACCATATACCAAAAGTTGACCCATAGAGAAAGCTAAACCCCATTATGAAAAAGAATTTTAAATAAGGAGATTCATACAATTTTATGAATTTTACAACCCAAGCCTCCCCTCTATCTCTATGCTTTCATGTCATTTATTATTCTATCAAAGCCTTAAATGAATCACAAATTAACTATTCAACAACTAAAATAACTATGAGGAATTATCGATACCTTCAATGAATTTAGTTCTTATCAAAAAGGGCACAAAAGTCATTATCGACACTGATCATCTTGCAATTAGATACTCAGTAGCTATGAAAGATGCAAACTTAAACTTATATATTGGTTTATTTTGCTTCGGAAGTTTGACAAAAATATTTGTGATTAGAAAGAAAAAACAATAGGCAGCAGATCATTTTACCTTGATTAAGTCAAGGCATCGAGATAATTCACTTTGAAATCAATGAGAGCTTTCCAGATGAATATCTTTTGCATGTGAATGCATGTGTGTCATGGTATGCAGATATTGTAAACTTCCTTATTATCAATAATACCCTTTATGATTTGACTTTCAGTTAAAGGAAGAAATAAATCCATGACTCTACGTTCTCTTACTAGGATGACCCATTTTCTTTCCGACAAATTTTTAAAACTAACTTCTTTTATATATTATTTTGTAACAAGAACCTCCTAAGAAATTTGTAAATATGCATAAAAACACAAATTAGACATATGCTTCATGTAAAACACAAGTTCACTGAACATTTTATGCGTGCTCTCATGGATATTTTAAGGGTCGAAGCCTTCGCATTTCACACACCAAGCCTCCCCTCTATCTCTATGTTTTCAATGCCCCATCCTCTTTCTCTCACATATTTTTTTCTTCAGATTTATACTATGAATATTTAAATAGATTTTCTTATAAAATATTTAGTATTAACATACTTAACTTTGTTATGGATTTATGTGGAGCAATTTTTTTATTTTTTATTTGTTAACCATGTAATATTCTTTTATGTTAAGTTGTAAATCTAGGATTAAAAAAATGACTTTTTTTAATGTCTTCAAAGAAGTTATGAAGGAAAAATTATTAAGTCCGGAGTCCAATGAATAACCTCCATGTGGAGCTGACGAAAAAAAAAAACTCGTTTCCTTATGATCCGGCCCGGTAACACACAGAATATTCCTTCTGTATTATTCTGTTTTATTCTGGTGTTATTGAGGTGGCATTGATGTATTATTGTGTTATTATAACATCGGGAATATTCACTGAACGCAATAACACATGAATACCACCACAATAAATATTCCCTTGTGCTAAAATAATTTTTTTTAAAATTTTTTCGTCACCTCCACGTGACATGATTTTATTGGACTACGGATGCATCTCTGTGTCCGGAGTTCGGATATTTTTTCCTCACGAAGAGTCTGATTCATTGAGGTGATAGTTAAAGAATTGTTAGAAACATGTCTGGCAAGTACAAAAATTTACATGAGAATCATAAACCACAGAACTTGTACTTGTGAACTATAAGTACTTTAGACATGCCTAATATGGTTAAACAATTATAGAAGTACTAATCATTTGGTGTAAATATACCCTAAAAATAGTATTATTATTTCTTGATTTCATGAATACTCACTTAGAATTTTAAAAAGGAAGTGTATATAATTATCACAATTTTTTTAATATATTTTATATATCTCATATGTAAATTTTTATACTTATTTATATAACATTGTAATGCATATCAAAATTTAAGCATAAAAGTACATATTTGTTTTTGTTAATATTGATGATATTTTTTTAGTAGTTTAATAATTTAGTGTAATATATGAAAAAACTAATCTTAAATGTATATAAAAACATGAGAATTTTGTGAAATGCATGTAAAGTGACACTAATTAAAGTATAGTAAGGCTTTTTCCATTTATTTTGTATGAATAAATAAACTTATCTTATATATGGATTATTAATTTATTAATTTATTTATTTAGTTGTATAAAATTCTCAACACACAAGGAATTTGGCCACAAAGGCTTTATTTTATGAAAGTTACCTAAAATATTGAAATTATATATATATATTTTTTCCTTTGCCCAGTGCTATTTTTTAACTTTTATTTCTTTGGGCTTGAGCAAGAGTAATAGTATTGACTAGTGAGTGGCCAATTTAGTGTAACTCACATTGTTGTTGATAACTCATGTGAATCTCTATTATTAGAAGCTACTAAGCATACAATAGTAGCTTAGGTGGAGGTTGAGGCACTACCCAATGAGGACATCAACATTGATTTCAACCCCACATTATCCGGTACAAAAACCCAAAAGGTTGACATATTTTGAAGTTTGAAAATTATAAATATGTGAGTTGTAGTTTCTTTTATAATTAAACATTAAGGTTTTAATTAATATATAAAATCATTGAATAAATAGTCTCACTCCATAATGATTAAGCACGTACGATATAGGATGCTCTAGTAGACTTGACCAACCAATTGTTGATTATGCTGCCCATTAGTTCTTTGACCTTTCACATTCATTTCAGCCTTATGTTAGTAGAAATACAGAGCCTATCATACGACAACCAACTCCTGAAGCACGTACATAATTTAATAAAGGTGTACATGAAACTATGGATATTGGTATATATGAAAACACAAGTGGATTGGAGGCGGTGACAATCATGGTGTATGAGAAATTAATATTAATGTGGTGTTGTCAAGTCATGATATATTACAACAACAAGCAATGTTGCATGTGGATGTCCTTAACTGGATGATAGAGAATACTGAGTTTGTAAACCAAATTTTCATGACAGAGAAATGGGGTGCAATTAATAATTGTATTGCTCCGTCTACCAAATTATTTTTATTCAAAGAAGATATAATTTTAGAAGAACTTATAGATGGGATGATAATTTCTAATAAATATTAGTTATATTATGTGTTAAATGAATGGTCTATTATTAGTTTGAGTATCAGAAAATCACATAAAATAAGAAAAAAGTACTCATCGTACAATGTATGCATAGTGATTACTCAGCACAACATTGTCAATTGCGACTACACACTCAATAAAGCAATCTCTCAGGGTACATGAAAGATTTCTTCATTTGGATCACCTCATACTCGTTCTCATATAGTTATGTCAAATGACCATCAAAATGCATCTCAAAAGTTATTTTTCACTATATAGGTGCTATTTTACGACAACTCAAATTAAAGGAATATAAATTGAGGCATAACTGGAATTTACAATTGAAGTTCATATTACATATATTAAAGCTTGGGATGCATGAAGAAAGGTGATAAAATTTATTTTTTGGAGTTATGAGGAGTATCTTTCTCATTATTTTGTCTGATTTAATCTATACGATTAGCAAAACCTGTCTCTGTTTGCAAGATACAAATTAGTAACAACAGGCGCTTTCATAAAATTTGTTGGGCAATCAATCCAAGTATACATGGTTGGAGGTTCTACAAATATGTTCTTAGAATTGATGGGGCTTTTCTTCTAGGAAGGTATGGAGGAACTCTACTATTTTTCATAGGTATTGATGAAAATGACAGTCTCTTTCCTCTTGCAATCACAATTGTTGAGTCAAAAAATATTAAGTCATGGTTATGGTTTTTACATTAACTACATAGTTAAGGTGAGTATATTTATGCCTTAGAAGACCTTTGCATAATATAAGATAAACATCTAGCTTTACTTTAAGGATGTAAGACAATCTTTCCTTAGACTAGACATGAACATTGTTTGTGACATCTCTGAGATAATTTTAAGAAGGTATAGCATCGTCTCTTCATCATTGATGTTGATACTATTTGTGAAAAATGTGTTAGACAAGGATCACTGACTAAGAACAAATGTTCAAAAGACATATGAATGAAGTAAGAATATTAAAAAAGAGGCGTTTGATTGGCTAATAGAGCAAGATATCATAAAATGGTCATTAATACATGATAGGGTGTACAAATTTGGCACAATGACCGCATACATCATATTGTTTTAATGGGGTTCTAAGATGAGCTCGAGGCCTCCCAATCTAAGGTTTAATATGTTTAATTTATTACAACTTAGTAATTTTATTTTTAAGACATTCTAGTAATGTTTCATAATGAGCTGAAATAACTAATTCAATATTTTTTCCCTGTATGAGAGTGACTTTGCAAAGATTTGAGCGTGAAGCTCGCAAATTTCCACAACAAATCTATTTTAAATTGCATTAGTATCCATTTTTTTGGTAAAAGAAGTGTGTTCATGCATGTGTAAGAAGCCACCAGTATGTTATTTTCCATGTGTGCATTCTATGACAGCCCTGGGGATTATAAATTTTGACCATATAACTTTCATTTCAAAATATTTTATAATAGAATTTCACAGATAGACTTATAAGTTGTTATTTCAAGTGATAACCTTGAAAGAGGTATGGCCACCATATATTTATCAATAATGTCTCATAACTTTGCTCCCTCCTCTATTTAGAAGATGTTGTGGTAGACCAATAACCAGTAGAATTAGAATTATAAAGTATAAGACCAAAATAACAATCTTAAGAGTTAGTAGTATTTGTAAGAATAGTGGTCATAATACTGCAACATGCCTTGATAACCTAAGTTCAAGTAGGTATTACCACTAGATTAGTAGTTAACACATTTTTTAAAATAACTTATTATTTTTCCTCATTATTATATAGGGATGGCTGAGGCCACATGTATATGATTCTACTTCCATAGTAGGTTATGCACTACGTAAGAAGTAATGGATCCTTCTCAAGCAAAAACACCTCCATGCATAGCCCCAATAATAGGATCTCATAAAGCATCTTAGTCCGACCTGTTAATGTACTTATAACTTTTTATAAATAAAATTGAAATATAAATTTAACAATATCATAATTTTTTTAGTTTGTGTGTAGGCAATGATACTTGAAATTACTATTCATATACGAAGAGCAGGTGAGTGGACAATCTAATGCCCATGATTTATTCTAGAATTATAGATCGTTGGCCTTAATTCTATTTAAAACATATAGTTTATCAAATTGGACCATCTTGTAATAACTAAAATGATGAAGTGATTGTGTCCTATGACTAATACTTTTCATTTACATATTGGTAAAATGAATACATTTTAAACTGTACATATTGTTGTTATTTATATTCATCCATATAATAAATAATTTTTTATTTTATTTTATTGGTGAGATTACTATCACGTTGTATGATGTACATATTATTCTTGGCATAAGGGTGGATGGTGATGCCCTTATTAATCCTATTGTTGTTGGCTCTGAGCTGCACTAGTTGACTTGGCCAAAATATTGTTGATAATTTGTTAGTTAGTTAGTATCCAAATGTATATATGTAGTACTATTAACCTAGAGAAGAGGATGTCATAGACAATAATTTTATGGGCCTCTGCTAGTCTTACTCCATGGTACCTCTTTGTTGGCTTAAATGGAACTTTTTTAACAATATATATGATAGCTTACCCCATCTCATTTTCGTAGACATATTGGAGCTTATATTTTATATATGTTATGATATTTCTGACATCTAGATATATCTGGGTCACATATATATTAGTAATATTTATTGTTACATGATAATTTAACTTTATTAAGCTCAATATTCACTAGGATGCTCTGTACAAGCACATTTAAATAGAGAGCTAAATCTACCCACATAGCCTACCCACAATAATATAGTAGGATTTTTCACCAACTTCAAGTGTGGTGTTTGAAGAATTTACATGTGGACAAGCTGACTCTCCATGTTCCTATTCCTAAGAATTTTTCTTGTAAGCCATTGGAATTTAGGTACATGTCATGTGAAATAATAATTTTTGAATATACCCCTTAAAATTTCATGTTAATATCCAATAAAATATATAGATGGAATGAGGATATTGTATGAAAAGTGCTAAAAAAATCTACAAATGTATAAAGATGAGATTGATGGACTAAGATGGAGCCAAGAATATTCTATTTTTAGTTATTATCTATATTTTCTTATAAACTATTCACATACTTTATAAGGAATCATGAGATATGAATGCATGCTATTTAGGCATTATATCTTGATGCTATTATGGTGTGGTTGCCCGAGATTTATCTTAAGAGTATGGAGGTCTGGACAAATTGTGCAATGCTTATTAGTTGAAAGTGTGTTGAGTGACATATTTAGATCATGTAATGTGACAATTTGTTTCTGTAAATTCCATATTTGTTTAGCCTACAATCATTTCAGAGGGTTAAAAGATGAGGTAAATCAGATGGAGATTAGATATATTACTACCAAAATTACTTCTAGTTATGAAACAATCTTTGGGCCTCAGAGTTCCAAAACCCACCTTCAAGAGATGTGAGTGTAGAAATCACATATTATTTTCAGTGGTAGAAATCTTATGCATCAATCTACCATTAATGTTGTCCACTCAACCACCAGATGCTTCCTCTGAGGAGAGACTGATGGTGTGTGCATAGCTCATAATAACTTTATATTCAATAAGTCATCTTAATTGAATTAACTCTAAGCTTATATGGGTGGAACACTTTGTTTGGTCAAAGAGCATTCCAAAGATATTATTATGGGGGCATGGTGAAAATGTTAGTGTTTGCAACAAGGTTATGACAAAGTCACGGAGTTTCTAGCATAGTAGATTAATTAAAATATATAGATTACAGTGTGATCGATCGACCAATAGAGCATGTTTCTCAATCAGGTCCTTATGGATGAAGAATTTTAAGGCCCATGAAGATCAATATTTGAGATTACACAATGGTCACCAGTTTACATTCCAAGAAGATCAACTATAAATGTACTAAGAAGATCTTATGTTAGCATTATGCGGAGACCAGCTATTGATGTGTCGCATGAGCATGCTTATCCTTGCCCCTTAATGTATACAAGTCCTTTGACATGCTAGAGTACATCTTATGGTCTACAATGGAATACATATGAAGATAGCCTCTTTAATTTGTAATTTTAGAGCATGTCACTCTCGCACGATTGCCTTAATTCTCTTATATGGGACCAGCTTTTGGTGGATCTCAATTTATATGCCAACTGCAACCCCAAGGGAAGATTATTCAATTTCACACGAAACTTTAATTATTGCAACAACTGAAGAAGAGATGGAAGAACATGTAGACGAACATCACTTGCAAGAATAGTCGATTCAAGCACAATCAAGATGCACTCCTAGATTAAACGTCATTTGACCACATCAAAAAATATGGTCATTGCAAATTTATATTTTTCTACTTTCTTGTATTCATTATTGTAAAAAAGTTTTTTAATTTGGCTATAAATTCAAGCTATTTTAATAAAGTTCTAAACTATTTTGAAACACCTTTTGTCATTCAAATCTTTTTATTTAAATATTTTTAAAAAATAGTATGCAGTGCAAAAACATATCTAAATAGCAAATCAGATGTTAACTTAATATAAAATCTAAGTTAGTGCAAACATCAAAAATATGTAAAATCATAATTAAAGTTAAAATTAAGTTTAAGACTTAACTTAAAATACAAATTAATCCTTCAGCTAAAATAAAATGAGCTATAATTTAAACCATAAAAAAAATTAAGTTAAGAAGTCACACTATTTTTGGCGTGGGTACACCAGCTCTAAGGCACTAAATTCCTCTTAGCTCCTTCATTCCTTTTACAATATGTAACTTACAAATAACATATAAAACATTTGAATAAGTATAAATATAATACAACTATCGAAAGAAAATGCAAGAAGACATATCAAACACCTCCAAACTTACACATTACTTGCCCTCAAGTAATTTCAAAGTCAAAGATTAGAATTTAATAAACATTAGAGTAAATTTAGATTAAGAATTTCACTTTTTTTTAATAATTTAGCAAATATCTAGATCATAGTGATCAAGTCCCTCCCTTAGGTAGAATTCTTATAGCAAACCTCTAACATCCTAATATAACTCATATTAATGCCAGATCTACACAATTCATCTCAAATTACTAATGTCATGTCATAATTTCATGAAATAAATACATCATAAAAAATTAGTTAGTCGTGCACTATAATAATATTAACTCTTTTATTATCATGTTGAATATAAAAACTTAATCTTCAATTAGTGAAACTTTTAATTCTTTGGCTTACTAGAAAGATTTATTAGTACAAAGTTTTTATTTTGCTTAACCTCAAGCTTCTCCTCCTTGATTCTTAATTTTTTTCCTTGTGAGCATGAATCATTTTTTTTTATTTTTCTTTTGATTTTTCTTTTTTGTTAAGGAGTATTATATATATGATTAAGCACATTCAATTTTTTTATATGATTTTGAATATTGATTTTATCTTAAGTCAAAATTTTAATTACTTCTTATCTTTCCTTAATAAATTATTATTCAATAGATACTAACTAAAAATTAAATAATTTAAGTGAGTAATGACTAAATTTATAGTTCAAAGGTGTTTATTTTATAAATATTCATTGCTCTCAAAATAATTGATGAAAATTACAAGGATTAGTATTACAAAAGTTAGAGCTCATG
>NEWO01000092.1:189643-199695 GCA_003013225.1 Phalaenopsis aphrodite
TATATATATATATATATAGTTGATGATCAATACTTATCACTACGGGAAAAAGATTGATTAGCATCGGACATTTCTGACGCAAATTAGGTCATTTTTCAACGTTAATTCAAATTAACGTCATTTTTTTCTCACGTTAAAACGAGCATCACTATTTTTTTTTTTTGCGTCGATATTAGCGTTGAATATTAATTTGCATCCGAATTAGTATTGAAAACAACTGTCACTAGAAAATACTATCGAACAAGCAAGCAACGCTAGTGTAACGATGCAATAGCATCAAAAGACTCTGCCGCTAATTAACATCAAACAAGGTCGATGCCAATTAGTATCGGACTCTTTTTTTATGCAATTGCTTCGTTTTAGCGACAACTCGTTTCATTGGCTAATTGTAGATTTTAGTGTCGGAATTTTCCGATATTAACTTGTAAGAAACAAAAAAAAATATAAAAGAATGATTAGCTATCTACATACATACACATAACAAACACACTCAACATGATAAGATGTTTATCTATCATCACAACTAATAAAAGAAATCTCCAACATACACATAATGATGCCAGATCAGATTAAATATACATGAATTAATATGCTCAGAATTCACAACACAAAAAACTGAAAGTTCTTACAATACATAATGAAAAATATATACATATAAAACCAACCCTTATGTCGGGTAACATCTTCAAAACAACAAAAAAAAAAAACCCTCATCATCATCTTGCTCCTCCTCCTCCTCCATGACTCTGTGACCACACCAGGATAGGGTGTAATCAAGCGACTGATCAACAACTATGGCGTGACCACATTAAATTAGGGTGTGACTACCCCGATGAAGTGGCAAACATTTTTGAAAAGCAATTTCTTGCTAATTCAAGGCTATGGCTATGAAAATTGATTTAGAGCATCTTGAAAAGTAGTTTTTGGATCACTAGGAATGGTTGGAGTAGATATTGAGGGACTTAGTGAGAGAGAGAGAGAGCGCGAGAGCGAGCTTTTCTCTTAGGGCTTTTTTCCTTGTTTGAGATTGAAGTCTTAACATCAGTCTTTTTTTCTTATTTTTTTTTTCTTATTATTTTAAAGTGAAGATTGTATAAAGGGGAGAGCTTCTACTTTGTTGAAGAGGACAAGTTATTTTGTAAGTGTTTGCTTTCATGTTTTACTTGCAATAATGATTTTCATGGACTTATTTTCTATCGTTCTTTCTATCATGCATAGCTAAGTTCTCTTTCGTGCCTCTGTGATGTAAGTCTCATGGTTTTTATGGCTTTCTTGGGTTGTTTTTCCATGACGTTGTAATGAGCTTTCATGTGAAAGTTGTGTTAACCTTTGGATTTCGTTTGCTCCTGATTTTGCAGTCAAGATGTTAACATCTTTCGTGATCCATGACTCCTGCCCATAGCGTAGAAGAATAAATGGTTTAACCATAAAATCTTGGTCGAATAGGAATATTCTATTAGGATTTGCAACCTAAAAAGATGATTGGACGAACTGGGCAACGACATGGGGTTAAGCGAAACTTAACTTCCTGAGCTTTCTATTCTACATCTGAACTAAGCATAGGCTTAAGAAGAACATTTTATCCCTGTTTACAATTATCATGCAGGGGAACACCTAGGAAAACCACAAAACACCACGACACCTGAATCACATAAGTGCAAGCCTCATCTCTCTTAAAGAATCATAAGATTTTTATCATTGTTGTTTTCTTTAATTTCCAGCTCGTGCTTTTTTTTTGTTTGCGCGTAGAATTGTAGGAATGCAACCTTTTGCTTGTGATCATGCTAAACTTTAGACATTTAGTAAACTAGAGATTCACTTGTTAGAATATTTCTTAGCTCTTTCCTCGTAGGATTGATATGCAGTGCTCTGAATCTGCATTATTACTTGACACGCATAATTGTGTGATACAGCCGACTTGCTTCACTGTAACTTTTTGAGCCATCAATATATGATAATGCTTCCACTTATAATTTTTTACTTTAAGTTTCATTGGGATAACATGAATTAACTCAATCAACCAATATATGATTAATTCATTTAGATTCCAATTTTTTGTGGAGTTTCATGTATAAATACTTCATTTTAACAATTATTTTGGAGAGTTTATTGTATGCTCATTCTTTATAAATTTCAAGCCTATCAATTTGCTTACATGTTTGGTTTTCTATTATTTAATTGATTTAATAAATATATAAAAAACTTCGTCATTTTACTTCATGGCATATTTCCTACATATCTTCAAAGTTCATTATTAAAATAATAAATTAATGTTTATCTCTTAATTAAACATTTGGAGAAGGTCCCCAAACATAAATATAAATGTCCTTTTGGTATGATGGATCATAATTCTAAATTTGACTTTGCTTCATTTAGACAACATGTTTGTAGAAGTTTTTTTTTTAATATTCTGTGCTTCTATGTATACCTTTCAATGCCAAGTTCTGCAAAGCTTTCACCCTAATATGCCACAAGTTGTTCAAAAGTTGGAAAATACTATATGAGTCATATTTTGAACTATTACTAATAGATGTTATACTTGTGATTGTATGGCCATCAAGAAAATATAAATTTTCATTCTTGCCAACAAGACTAAAAGTTCTCCTCATATTACCTTTAAAATCCACCTTTCGAGGCTAGTTCATAGCTACTAGAATCTTGGATCTCTAGTGAGACTAGGTTTTTATATATATTAAGAATATATATAACTTTTAAAAATCATTTAATTATACCATTATACATCTCTTATAATCATGCCCCTATATCTTTTATTAAATAGGCATTATCATTATCCATTCACATAACTCTGCCATCAAGCTCTTCCAAATGTCTACATATATAATAGGAGCATCTAGAGTCTAAAATATAGTTATCATATAAGCTACATGAAATTAAAATTAAAAATGCATATTCTTCTTGTGTTATGCTTGCATTGAGGTTATCCTTCTCAAACAATCCTTCTTCCATTATTTTTATTATTAATTATATATACACATTTATCTTTTGCAGGATATCTCCATTTTGATTCACTTTTTGATTTCTAAGATATCCATATCCCTCGCCAAATTTATCATATTTTTAAATTATTCTTCTTACCTATAGATATTATTAGTTCTTCATACAACGTCATGATCAAGATGATACTTACTTTGATACCCATTGTTTGCCAAATCATTAAGAAAATAATGAATTTCACATCATCATTGTCATATATTAAATTCATGGTTAAATTATTGTTTGTTTTATATTGAGAATTTAATAATTAACTTTAATGTCAAAATTCTAAAGATCTATGAAAATTGTATTTATACTTTTTTATTGAGAACTAATTCCTCATCTAGTTTAATCCAAATGCCTCTTACAAAATTTTTTCAAAATAAAGTGTTATGAGTCCTCTAAATGAAAGAACTTTTTAGTCGGGTAGAGTTAATTTCTTAGTTTAATTTTTGTCATGAAGTATGTCTTCTAGTTTCTTCCAGGTGATTGTTCTTAGGTGTTTTCACTGTAAAGTACATTTTTTTTTCATTCATATAGCATGATCAAATCTTGCCATAAGCATAACAATTCAAAAAGTTTTAATCTTCAATCAAAAAATGCTTAGACCTTGACTCTATTTGCAATATAACATTTTCTCAAATAAAAAAATCCAAGACTTCATATTACAACATGATAAATTTGTTAGCACATATAAAAATTTTCACTTTAAATTTTGCTTTGGATTGCATGATTTTCAATATGTAACAACATAGGCATTTCGTTATGATTTTCAAGTTGATTAATATGCTTAATGGTGATTTTCAATATGTAACAATATAGGCATTCCATTATGATTTTCAAGTTGATTAATATGCTTTATGATTTTCAAGTTGATTAATATGCTTAATGGTGTTTTTCAATATGTAACAATATAGGCATTCCATTATGAATAAATCCCTCAAAATTAAAATTTAAACACATTTATAACTAAATTTTTTGGGCATTTGTGGACCATAAAATGTTGATTTAGACATAAAATACAAAAAATAATAAAAAATATTTACAACTACTATAAAGATAAAATAATTAGTTTTAAAATATTTATATAAAATATAAAGAATTCAAAATATTTAGTTATCTCTTCTTTTATAATATGTAATTATGGAAAATAAAAAAAAAAGGCCTTCATAGGAATCCACGCACATGTCAGAAGCCACATGCAAGCGAATATAAACAATAATATTAATTTGTTCAGATTTTTGTCTCGGCTGCCGTAGCTTTCTCAACCCACGAGCTTCAATAATTTTAATTAATATTTTAGATACAAATAGTTGGGCTCCCCAACTCTTTTCAACGTTTTAGGTGGCCGGTTCACGCCTAATTTTTCTGTGCGGATTTCTGGCGTAGCTCTATGTGCGGTTGAGATTATTCTGAAGTTATTTTCAGATTATTCATAAATTATTTATATCTTGAAATAACCCAGAAATAACTTGAAAATAACTTAGAAATAATCTCAGCCGCATGTAGAGCTACGTCAGAAGTCCGGACAAAAAATGCGCTCCCGGTTCGCATTTGTCCAGGTTTGAATTTTAAATTTTTTTTTTAATTTTCAGAGTTTTATGTTGGTTATTTACATATTGTTAGCTGCTTCGATTTTAAGTTAGTCAATTATGAGGTCATTAAGGCCCTCAAATTTTTAAGTAATGTAATGTGATTAAGGTTGATCAATATGGGTCATCCAATCGGAGAGTTAGTTGAGAAAAATATTCTCTAAAAAACTAAAATGCCTCTCCATGGAGGCTAAAAATAACCTTCTTCTCTTCATTTGATGGGGGAGGAGAGGAGGTGGAGGAATTCTAGAGCTCATTCTAAACTGAAGACCCGACAAGAACTTCCAGCCCTCGTAGCCCCCGAGCACTGTCGAAACCGCCCGTCAGCCACCATCGATCATTGTCGATCATCAATGCTTGCCACCGACAACCCTAGCATAGAAACATCGTAATGTATAACACCAAAAATGATGACCCGAAGATAAATTTTTGCCTCTGTAGCTGTCAGCTGACGTCGAACATCACAGTCTGTCACTGCTTGTCGTCGTCAACCTCATGCTGCCTGCGACCTCTGCTTGCAAACGTCGTATCCCAAATACGATTATGATATATAATACTCGTATTGAAGACCCGATGATAACTACTAGTCTCCATAGCCGCCGGCTATCTTCGATTATCGCCCATCAACCACCGTCTGTCGGCCAGAGTTGCCCACTGTTGATCGTCATTGCTTGTCGTTGGCAACCTCTTGCCACCAAAAAGCCCTACTTACAAATGTTGTATCTCAAATATAGTTGTAACATGCTCTCATATTGAAGACCAGACGATAATTTCAGTCCTCTATGATTGTTGAACAAAGAATTTTTTTTTCCTTTTGTTAGACGAGTTAAGTAAAATAAGAAAAGAATTATAGATACTTTAGCGAAAAAATTAAGGCAGTACATATAAAAAAATATTTTTTTATAAAAAAATTTTGATTTAATTAATATAAATATCAAATTTTAAGTGTTAGATATATATAAATACATTAAAATTATGTGGTATGTATATAAATTTCCCAATTTTATATATATATATATATATATATATATATATATATATAATTTCCCAAATTAATATAAGAGAAATTTCAATCTTTTAATAAAATTTAATTAATTTATCAACTGAAGTCGCCGACACTTGCCAATAAAAGAACCGCAATGGCCTTTTTATACACATTGAAGTGGGTCGTGAATCTTTCACAAAAAAAAAATGTCATTTTTGCAAGTATAACTTTGAAGTTAAAAGCATATTTTATTGTAGGGACAAATATTACGTCCGGAGTCCAATAAAATCACGTCACGTGGAGGCGACAAAAAAATTAAAAAAAATTTGTTTTAGCACAAGGGAATATTTCTGCATATTATTCTGCGTTATTTAGGTGTTATTGTAGTTATAGTCATGTATTATTTTGTTCTGGGAATATTCTCGATTTTATAATAACACAATATATTAATACCACCACAAAACATATAAATAAAGATGAATAATACGGGAGGAATATTCCCCTCTGTTATTGGGTCAGATCACAAGAAAACGAGTTTTTTTATTTTTATTCTATCAGCTCCACGTGGAGATGATTCATTGGACTCTGGATGTATCTCTGCGTCCGGAGTCCCCATATAATATATATATATATATTGGAATTAGCAAATCCTGTAGTGCAGTTAACGGCAGTTGACGAGCGTTAGCAACAAGGAGAAGAAAAAAGCTCCCACGTCCTTGTCCGTCTTAAAATTAGGATTCATACATAAATTGATAAATATATAAGAATGGTGTGGTATGAATGTAAATTCCCCAAATTAAAGTTAAGAATTTAATATCAACGTACCATTTATTATATAATAAAAGTAATGAAAAAATTTGCAAACAAACACTCAATTTTTAAGTATTTACATATCTAACTCTTATACTCCTATGCATTTAAAAGTAAAATAAGTGTTTTTGTTTTGGGGCGATGTAAAAAATTTGGGAGGTATAAATGTAAAAAATAAAGTTTAGGTGCTATATATATAAATACATAGGAATTGGGTGGTGTTTATCTAAATGCCTCAAAATAAATTGATAAAACAATTCACAACTACTTATTTGACCACTACTAAAAATAAATTATTTAATTAAGTTCATAAGAAATAAAAATCCTCATTCATATTAAACACTAATATTTTGTTTGACCATGCCTAATTCTATTATTAAACTAAAATGATAGAGACTCGAAGACTCAACTAGATAACAGACAAACAACAAAATGACGAAAACAAAACAGAACAATCTAACAACAATCTAGAAAAGAAAACAAACTTCAAGATGAATTACAGAAGAACAAAACAAAACCCTAAAGGAAAAGCAGACACATTTTATACTACAATCAACAACTCCGAAGGTTTACATCTCCAAACAACAAATATCCAATCAATAACAACAAGAAAAATCTCGAAATGATCATCAATTGTACAAATAGCAAGCTTGAATAAAGAAACTCCAAAGATGCAAAAATATAGCAACATCTATCCAAATCAACATCTAGATAAACTGTAGTAGCAAAACAAACAAAAACAAGTGCTACAAAAACTACAACCAAATTAAGCATACTCATTTAAATCTCCTCTAGCAAAAATTCTTTGTTCAAGAGGTATCATTTGAATTAATTCTTTTAGGTCATTCTAGAATTTTTTTTTTTCAAAGTCATTTCTATGTATACTTGAGGAGCATAACATTAAAAATCTTAGTATCAACAACAATCTTTAAGGCTATAATTTTATCTCTAATTTTATTAATTTTTATAACATTATCTTTCAAACTCTTTTTTATAATTACACCTACACCATTTCTATTGTGACTCTTATCTGAATACCAAAGTTTAAAACATAAGCTATCAACCTCCTTAGCCTTATCTCCAACCCATTTAGTTTCTTGAATATTAATGATACTTTCACTACGGTATACCTTGGATTTAGGATGGAGGAACTATCATTTGATGGTCTAAATACTTCTTGATTCTTCTTTAGAGATGATCTGTCTGACGATGGGTTCTTCTAGCGTTATGGGATCAAAAACTTGTGCAGTGTACGGACTTGGCGTGAAGATACACCTCTCCATCTTGTCTTCCTCAGGATCAAAGTTTTCTATCCCCAAGATGGGGTATGCTTCCCCAGGGGTAAATTTTGGAATCTGAAATTCAAACTCTGTCAAATTCTCCTCCATGGGCTATGGAAAGAGCTCATATTCTTTCTGTCTCTTGACTCTATTTAGCCATTTGTTCAGATTTCTTCGTTGAGTGAGGTTCAACCCCATTTTTATTTTGGTTAGCCCTACTATAGAGGAATTCATAATTCCCTGTACAGAGGTGACTACTAGTGATTTTAGTCTTCTGCCATCAGTAGTTAGTCTTTGTTTTGTTTACTCCGTCTTCATCTCGTTGGTTTGTCGTGATCAAGAATGAAATTCCAAGATGGTTTTTTTTTTCTTTGGCCTCCACTTGACCAATGATGGACAACAATGGGCCATTATACAGTATTTCCACATGCGCTATGTCGAAGTCAAAATGGATCCTTGCTCCTTTTTGCATGCACCTACGGTCCAGAGCCAAGCGCACACTACTACAAATTTTTAAAACAAGTCTAGGTTCAGACATTTTCCTGTGAAACATAAGGAAAATGTCAGTGTGTCTATCAAGTTTGTCATGGTGATTGTTTATTTGCTTATGCATTTGTTTGATTTTAGTTTGTTTAGGGTATCATCGCTCGACCTAGAGTAATGAAAACCAATCCTACGCTGCCTTGTTAGGTATGATTGTTTGCATGTATTTGTCTTTATAAACAAACGAAGCTACATCAAAGTATACTTCTCAATTGTGAGTGCGGGGCTCTTCGAGCTCCAATATCTGTTTGTCGGGCAAGTCATCATTGAGAGGGGACCCTGCCGATATCAGGTATGCTGCTAAGAAGTCTGCCAGTAGTTGTCATTTGATGACGTGCAGAGGTACAAAAGCTATGTCAAACTAGAGCATATCATTGCCCACCTGACCAATCTTCTCCAGAGCGTCAGTCGAGTCATTAGGTATTATAGAAAGTTGACTCTTTAGATGAGAATTGCCTTATGAGAGAGTATGTAATGTCTAAGCTTTTGAACAATGGAGATCAAAGTTAACAAATGCTTCTCAATTGAAAGATATCTTATTTCAGTAGTAATTAGACAACAACTTATGTAGTACAATGCATTTTTTTTTCCTCGTCATTGACTTGGGCTAGCAAGTCTTCGAGGGAGCCATCTAAAGCCGTAATGTAGAGAATCAAAGTCCTTCTCGAGATAGGGGCTGGTAGAACAAGAGGTGACATTAAATATTGTTTGATGCTTTCGAAAGCTTGTTGACATTTGTCGTCCCACACAAATTTGGCATCATTTCTGGTTAATGTGATGAGTGGTTGACAGCTACCTGACAAGTTAGAAATGAAACGTCTTATATATATCAATTTTCCATGGAAAGAATGTAGTTGGGTCAAATTCTTCGAAAAAGACATATTTAAGATCACCTCAATCTTAAGAGGGTCAATTTCGATTCCACGATGACGAATAACAAATCTTAAAATTTTCCATGAGGTGACACCAAAGACGCACTTTAAAAGATTCTTCTTGAGATTGAATTGTCGTAATCGTTCGAAAACAATTCTGAAATCGTACGCATGTTCGTTCTTTTGTTTGCTCTTAACGACTAAGTCATCCACATAACACTCGACCGGGTTGCGGACAAGTTCGTCGAAAATCCTTCTCATGGCCCATTATTACATCGCACCAGCATTCTTAAGTCCAAAAAAATATTACCTTATAGCAGTAAATCCCGATGGGTGTTCGAAAGTCTGTGTTTAGTTCATCTTCTGAAGACATTTTTCTTTGATTGTAGCAAGACGATCCGTACATGAACGAGAATATCACATGTGCTGATGCAACATCCAACACCAACACAAAGATCGGAAATGGAAATTCATCTTCCGGACACGAGCTACATAATGAGCAAAAAAGGTGCCCCTAATTAAACATCAAACTCCATAAATGTACCTAAACAGCCACTCCATGCATGGACACAAATCCCAAGATTATTCTAACCAAATCTTGAACGTTCACGTGATTGACATTTGCTTTTGGAAAAAAAAAAAGTTTTCTATGTTCTAATTTATAAATTAAAAAGCAAATGAATTGCTTTTATGATACTTAATATCATTTTTTATTTAAATTAGTAGAATCAAATGTATCAAAATTAGTTATTTACTTTCATATAAATAAAATTTATTATTTAGAACTTCACAATTGATTGTTTAGATTTTACTTTTATCACATGTTTTATGTTAAACAAACATATAATTAAAACATATAAACAACTATGAGCATTACTTTCCTATTCTATATAAAATAAAGCTTCATGATCATTATTTAACTCTTGGCCGGCCCTCATTTTGTCTCTATAAAACCAAGAATCTACACGTACAACAA
>NEWO01000092.1:228808-248390 GCA_003013225.1 Phalaenopsis aphrodite
CATCTATCTTGACTAAGTTAGACTAATTAGGCTTGAATCAGCCACAAGGACCATCGGTCATAGAGAAAAAATTCTTATCAACAACTGGTGGATCCTAGTGCATTGTCTATCGATACTATGAATGCTATCAATAATAGATTTAATAATTCGTACTTCAATTCCCACAACCCTAATTGGAAGAACTATCCAAATTTTAACTGGAATAATGATCACCAAGATGTAGAAAACCAACATTGGGTGAACAATCAAGCTAGTCCAATAAGAAATTGGAATAACCAAGGTAGCGGGAACCCAAGACAGACTTACCCTCCATAATTCAATGCTAACCCTTAATTTAAGGATAAGAAGTTGTCATTGGAAGAAGTGGTGTTAAACATGGGGAATCATATTTAAAGTCATGTTGCTCTCATAATGAACATTGAAAAACAAATTGGGCAAATAGCTAATTTAATGAGCCAAGGATCCCAAGGGACGTTACCTAGCAAAACATAAGTGAATCCAAAGGACCTGAATGTAAAGCACTACAATGTTATAAGTCTTAGGAGGGGAAAAGTGTGTGAAGAGCCTATGGTGGAAAAGCTTAGATTAGATGAGTCAGAGTCTAAACCTCAAAGTCATATAGAAACACTTAATGCTTACTCTAGAAAAATATTTGCATAACATAAGATATGAAAAGAGAGACCACCAATGCTCGTTCCTCAAAGACTCCTGAAGCATATGAGAGACCAACAATTTTTTTAGGTTCTAGAGTTGTAAATAAACTTACCATCAATGTGCCTTATTTTAAAGCCTAGAGCGAATGTCGAGTTATTTGGAGTTTGTGAAGCATGTCATAAACAAAAAGAAAAAACTAGAAGTTAGCGAGATAGTAGCCTTTACCAATGAGTACATTGCGATCTTGCAGAGGAAATTATCCCAAAAGTTGAAAGATCCAGGAAGTTTCACTATCCCTTATGCCATAGGAAAAAGATTTAGTGGGAGGGCTTCATGTGATTTAGGAGTTTGCATCAAGCTTATGCCTTTATCCATTTTCAAAAAGCTAGGATTAGAAGAATTTCATCCCCCCTCCCCCCGACCCTTCAGTTAGCTGACCGATCTATGACTTACCTGAGGGGAGTGATAGAGGATGTCCTAGTTAAGGTTGAAAAATTTATATTTCCTATTGATTTTGTGGTCGTAGACATGAAAGAGGATAAAGAGATTCCTTTAATTCTTGGTCGACCCTATTTAGTCACTGGTCGAGTTGTGATTGATATTCAAAAGAGGGAATTTACCATTAGACTGAACGATCAGGACGTGACTTTTGATGTAGTGAAATCTATAAAGTTTCCCCAAACCTCTAAAGATGCTCAATACTAGGATATAGATGTGGTGGCAGAGGTAATTGATACAAATATGTTGAATTTAAAGAGGCCCCTAGAATATTTAGGAAGGTAGTTGAGCTTAAGGACCCACAACCCACCCCCAGTATATGAGCTCTCCCACCCTGAGTGGTTAGTGAGTGACTTCTTTGAAGGATACCCTACTGGGCCCTTCATGAGTGCAGGTGGCTCAAGCAAATTTCAAGAGGGAGGAGTGCTCAGAACATTGGAGCAAGAACTATTTTATAAAGTTTACCATCTGAATCGACACTCGCCATTCCTGAAGAAAGATGATTGTAAGAGATTCATAATATACTAAGAAGTCTGAACTTGTGAGTAAAAAAGAACACATTTTCTAGAAGGTTGTGGAATAAATAACACATTGGATGATTTAAACAATTCTTCAGAATAGTAAAAATTTGAAATGATGGACCATGGATTATTGAGAAGACAACTTGATCCTGGAGAATACTTTTATGTTTGATCAAAACTGTCATGGTCTGGCTGAGGACGTTAATGGCTACCCAAGCGTTATCTTGTCGTGTGATTGCATGATTAGTTTATTGTGTTTGTGTGAGATTTGAGTAGGCTGAGGATGTTAAATTAAACACTTATTGGGAGGCAACCCAATTTCCTTTCCCTTGCTTTATTGAGTGCTTGTGTTCTTATTTGCTTATTTGAATATTCGGAGTTACATACCTCTTAAAGAGTCATGTTGCTTGACGAGGAATAACCTAAATTTTATTAATTTTATTACTTTTATTTAATGCTCTTCGAATTTTGTAGTTTTATTTGTGTTATTATGCTTATGGCAATTGAATTATTGTTGTTGTGAACTTTTATTTGTTTATGTTGTGATGAACATATTATGTGTTTCTTTATGTTGACCACATCCTTCATTAATATTTATCCATGTGAAGCTCATGCTAATTTGATTGTGATATTCTTATTGTTCACTTAGCTATGTTTTGGTTGTCTTTAATTTGCATGCTTAATGATGACCTATCATGTGAAGTTTTGTAGTTTCTCTTGTGTTACAGTTATGCACTTTATTTATTTTTATTGTTCTCATTCTCGCTTGCATGTGATGTCTTGCCCTTAAAGTACGTAGAAATCAAAATTTGGAATTCTATAAAAATATAAGTGGTAGAAGTAGTTAAAGATACGTACCGACTCGTGAATGGAAGATACATATGTCATAAATGTTTTTGTTCTTTTTCTTTTTTTAATTTATTTTTAGGGGTTTTCAGCTTGTTTATCGTCATATAATTTTCTTTTTCGAGTAAATCTTTCTTGTAGATCATATGAATGATCTGAAAAAGGGAAGAATCAGAAAATAAGGACATGCGACGAAGGCAGACAAACAAGAGAAATAACATATCTTTATGAGATGTCTTTGCCCTTAAAGTATGTAGAAATCAAAATTTGGAATTCCATCAAAATATAAGTGGTAGAAGTAGTTAAAGATTAGTACCAACTCATGAATGAAAGATACATATGTTATAATTATTTTTGTTCTTTTTCACTTTTTAATTTATTTTTAGAGTTTTCCAGTTTGTCTATCATCATATAATTTCTTTTTCCGAGTAAATCTTTCTTGTAGATCATATTAATGATCTGAAGAAGGGAAAAATTGGAAAATAAGCAGACAAACAAGAGAAAAAATGTGGAGAACTTTCATAAAGTAAACTTCACGTGATAGCTCAAAAGCATACGTTCAAACAAGATTGGATCAAAAATACCCTGAAAACATATCCACAAATAAGACCCTACGAAAGCAGCCCATAACTAGAGAGTCAAGTGTATGTGCTTATTCTGGGATCAAAAGCAACGCCCATAGGGACATATCCCTTCGATTAATTACATCCTCAGGTATGCACACGAGTACTTTCGACTAAAGAAATATTATTTACTCTTGAATGACGATAAGTGAAAGGGTATCACAATGGATGGTTATTCCACAGGAGAATCTTGATGCTTTCAAATTCTCGCTAAGCCACATGACAGATAGTGAATCTCACACATCCCAAATGAGTAGTGGCTCATCGATAATCGAAACTCATGAAATAACCTAGTCGATCATAAAGTCCACACTATGCTTCCAAGGCTTAACAGGGTCATAAGAAGGCATAAGTGATTAGTGATGAAGCAGAAAGAAAATCATTCGAGTGGACATTTTCATTTTACAAACTGTAGAACACAAGACTGAAACTGTGGAGATATGGTGTTATTAAATGGTTAAGGAATATCGTTGTGGTCGATGTACTTGCAAAGACATTAACATACCCAACAGGCGGAGAAGCGTTCTCGTTATTCTCTGCACCACAACGGAACTTTATCACATTCTCAAATAAGGCTTTAATTACTTTATTAATTGAATAAAACAATCTAATTTCAAGTGTTGAGCCAATAAACCTTTTTAGTTATTATGTACCCCATGAACCTATTTATTGGTGGAAGTTATCATGTGACCACATTAACTCTTCCATCTCAATGTAATACACAGCTATCTTAAACAAGATAGATGACATGTGATCACTCTTCACACAACCTTTGTGACAATTAAGTTATTATGAGCAGTCTACATAGCTCTTACACGCTCAGACAATATCTTTTTAATCTAAATTAATGCACCTTTCCATTACAATATTGCCAGCGAGGAAAATATAATATAGAAAAGCTTTTGCTAATTGGTAGAAATTTCCACCCCTTACAGCTCGAGCTGCCTCCAACCAAGGGACAGGGATGGGCTACGTTGATACAAGGCCTATATTACTAGCACTGCGGCACATGCTACATGAGAGACAGCTTTCTCCATAGCTTGCGCCAAATAAATACACAATATTTCATCTGCTTTGTTGCGACCACTGCATCACCAATGATAATCTACAGAAAAAAGTTCCAGCTCTCCATTCCAAGCTAGCAGAGCAACCTTAACATCAGAGTAAGCACTCAGAATCAGCAAAATGTACAATTTAGTACTCTTTTACTCAGCTGCTGCAAGCCTCTGCCGAATCTCTTGCGAGCTTGACATCTTATTCACACTGAATACAAACACAATGTGTCAGATTTGCCATAGAAGTCACTTCTGCATTTCAACTCGTAAATAGTTTCACAAAACATAGTTATTTGTCTAAATAATGCACTTCATTTTCCTATAAAGATTTTAATTTCTCCGAGTTAAAAAAAAATAATGAAATTAACAAATTTCACTTCGTTTCAGATAATTTTTTCTAACTTCAAGCAACCAAATGAGAACTCAGAGAAACTAACCGATAGATGATGTCCCCTGAAGTTGCCTCCTTTCTCAAAATCCAGTCTGGGACCAATTCTTCAATTAACTTCAACTGCTCTTCAACTTCATCTGGAACACATCAAATAAACTACTTATCATACAACGTTAAGCTTTCATGAACTGTTTCAAAGAACAAAAAACATTAAGTCTTACTTCTATCAACTACACTGCAATTACATGAAAGAATCTTGTGAACAAGCTCTTGCTTAGTAATCACAGATCTATTCCCTGACTGAAATATCAGGAGTATGAAGTCAAAAAGTTTGGGCAAACTTGCAATCATCTTCCTCCGCAGCCTTGCCTCAGCTACATTGGCCTCTCGTTCCTCCATCGCTGTTTTTTCCTTCTCCCTTATCTATAGACAAATAATAATATATTCAAGGGCTTATCTAAATTGAAGAGAAAGAAAAATTACAAACTCTAAGTTTTATAAATAGCCTTACATCTTGTAGAAGTGATTCAGGAAGAAAACCAATAACATCATCTTCTGCTGGTGAATTTTCAGAAAAATTTTCTGCAACATCTGACTTCGAATTCTTTCTCGGAGTAGGAAATAATTTGGTCCGAGCCCGTTTCACATGCAGCTTTTGTGGAGTATCATCGATTGTGGATTTAAGACTTCTCTTTGGTGTGTGAAGTTCTGGTGTAGTTGTCATCATCAGCCTAGTAGAAGATAGAACATCCTTAACTGGAGTGGATTCTAGAGATATTATTTCACTTGGAATGCTGCTGTGGGCACTGGTCAGCATTTTTGAATCCTCTTCAGTTTGCTGAAGATTAGACACCAAGTGTCTTCTACCAGGAGAAGAAAACAGTGAGCTTTTGTGGATTGGAGGCTTTGAAGAAATTTTAACAGGGGATGGAAAACTAAAAACTAATGAATCAACATTAGTGGCAGTGTCATTTGAAGAAGCAAGAGGAGTTCTGATTTTATCAGAACATGAAGCTCTTGCTGAAAACCTCCTCTGGAAAGTTGGAGAAAAGTGTGAAACTTTAGTTAAAGTTTCAGCAGGATGGGCAACAGGCAATGATCCGGTTGGCATAGAAGGGCCTAATTTATTGGTTTCAGTCGACATGCTTGATTTTGTGTGACCAAAAGGATGTGGCAGTGTCTCTTCTGGAATTTCAGCTTCCTGAAAGCAGGGAAAATAAGAATTCTTCAGTAAATAATCATAATATTTAACAAGTAAATAGGAAGGCCAATCAAATATATTCAGAGAACCCCCACCTTTGGATGTTCTCTAGCAAACTGGACAAGCCTCGCTCTGAAAAGTTTTCTTAAGGCTGAATATGAGCACTCTCCTTTTAGTTCCAGGTTGATTTCCACTGCATCTGGTTGCAGAGAAACTTGGAGTTCTGGCTTCATGCAGCAGGTAGCTTCATCACGCAAAAGCACCTTTTTAATTGAAATTGCTTCAGGTAGGATATGTTTCATTTGAGCTAAATGTTTATAACTAAATCTCCTGAAATAATCAAACTATACAGAAATAAGCAGAAAGAAGACTAATTTACAGCACTTTGCTTTGAAGATAATCCAACCACTTTGTGAGCTATAAACTAAGAATATAATTTTTTTTTTCTTTTAACAATAAAAAAAGTACCTCTCTGCCAAATGTTGTATGCTAGCACTGATATTGGTAAATGTGGGCAATGCTCCTTTTAGCCGAAGTAATCGGATTGAGCTGTCCAAGCAATTGAAGAACTCTGCCAGCATCTCATAACTGCATATAAACCATTAGATTATTTAAGTCCAAATATTTGAAGAAAATACTAAAAACTAATGAGACTTTTAAGAAGATGAAAATCTTCCGGGAGAAGGAAACAAACAAGAACAATATGGAAATTCGAATCGCTTTATTGAATGGATCGATCCGACCACTTTAATTGGAAAATAAATAAAATACCCCAATTTCAACTTCATTTTTCACTTGGAATCCTTAGAGAAAATAAAAAAGCAAAGATTCATCAGCAGAATCTCTTAAAAGAACGGGCAAAAATCCAAAAACCTACTTTTCCGATAGCTTCGCTGTGTCTGTAGCAGCTGAGGACATGACCCCCAAATCAGAGCATGATTGAGATTTCCGCCGCAGCTCGCCATCAGATCTGAGAAAATCCGATCGATTCGCGGATTGATTTCTGGTCATCCGCAAACCCATGGCAACCCTCCGCACGTCGCTGACCGAAAACGACAAGCTCCGTTTGCTGGCACGCCGAGGAAGCTCTGCCGGCTTCTCCGGCGTGGGGATCTCCTCTGACCCAGATGCATCTGCCGATGAAACCCTGTTCCGGAGCGGAGAAGTCAGCGTCATCTTCTTCTTCTCCATATCGCCTGAGAAACCAGATGGTGCTAGGTATTCAATGGCTTCAGGTAGGAGCAGGCCGCGATCCCGCCGTTGCCTTCCCAGCCAGCACTAAACGTGACTGTATCGCGAGGGTTTGATTGCGAAGGCGATGATTTTGGGCAAAATCGGTAGAGGGGGAGGGACACAGGCTAGGGTTTCGCGCAGAGAAGAAGGGACCGGGTGAAGGATAGCTATGTAGAGGGGGTTTGGCGGGTAATAACACATTTTGGCGGGAGAGGATTTATGGCGGGAACGCACGCCAGGAGCTTCATGGCTGGCGCCGTGCTCGGGTGGAATGGGCCGATTGGTAAGTAGGGTGCACGTGTTCAGTTTGTTTATATTTTGAGCTCAAAAAATGTGTTCGTATTTGACTCGTTTGCTTAGTAATTCATACAAAAATAAAGAGTCTTATTAACAACCCTAATTATATAGTCATAAAATATTAATGATTAAGGCAGGATTTAAAATATTATTTGAATCTAAATTAATAATTTTTATTCTATTTTCTTCATTAATACTTTTATTTAATTATTAATCTTTATAGCCTTGTAGTCAATTAAATTTTAAAAAAATACTCATCAGAGATGTATATACAATTGATTAGTAATATTTTGAGCCAAAACGAGCCGAACACGATCAACACGAACAAATATGTGTTCGGCTCGTTAACTTAGCGAACAAACCGAACACGAGCTTCTTAACAAGCCGAACACGAACTGTTCGTGAACAATGAGCCGTTTTGACAGCCCTATTGATAAGCAATTGAACATTTTCAGTTAAAGTCCGTTAAATATTCATAGATTTGTATCCTAATTTCTATTGAAAATGCCAATATTTACATGAAAATTTGTGCCAGATAAGAAAATAATTAGGCCTATCATAATTTTAAGAAAATAAAATGCGTTCCTTTCTTCAAATAGAGATGGAAGTTATAAAATAGAGTCACTAGCTTAAGAGAAGCCATTATTAAGGTTGATGGTGCTTATTAGAAAACAAATGTTAGTGTGCAGATATAAGTGTCATCTATACATTGACGGTTAAGAAGCCGTTAGGTAATTATGATCTATTAATGACAGTCAGTTAATAATATCAGAGCAATGATAATTAGATGATGGTGATCTGATGATTAAAAACATCAATATTCGTGGAATGATAGTAGTCAAGTGATAATTAGTAGATAATGATGATTGGGCCACCACAATGGGCAATATTAGTTGAGCAATGACACAATGATCACTAGTAGTTATTATTAGTCAATAAACATAGCTCTACAATTATTTATATCTTTAAAATGTCTTCTACTTTTGGTTCCCTTCACTTAAATTCAAAAACTTTCAATTCAAATATTCCAATTACAACAATTTTTTATTATTTTTTAAAATCACTCCAGTAAGCATAAAAATACACCTCACATGCATATATATTATAAAATTATAAATGAATAAATCAGCTTATACATTAATGAAAATTCAATTTGAAATAAAATATATCAAACATATTTTTTTTATTATTTTAATATTGAGTGAGGTCATTTTATTTGAAATCTACCTTAATTCAAATTCAATATGATCACTTTACAAAAATACTCTACAAAAATGCTCAGTTTTAGATAGGCTATCAACTAATTTTAGAAAGGAGGTCGCCCAAAAATTCAATATTTACTTATATCACCCAAAAGCTCTTTAAGACATTACAAATTGTCCTTGTTTTGCTACTTTGCAAGCTTTCTTCAGCAATCACCCTTCATTGTGTCCTAGTCCTTCTTTAGTAGTTTTAGAGGTTTAGGTTTTAACAAACTTAGCCCTTTTTCTTTTTGTTCTTGTCTAATATTCTTTATGGTTTCTTATAAGAGTTATCAAACCCCAAGTATGCAAAAAATTGTGTATTTTAGTTATATGTTTACATTCCTTCTTTTCATGAAACATATCATGTGTTGAATGCCAAGTTGATACACTCGTGCTAATAGAGTCAAAAGTTTTGTTCGTCCGTGTTCAGTTAGTTTTGGCTCTAAATAATTAAATAATTAAATATTATATTTATTTACATCTTTTTTACATTATTTTTTTTATAATTTATTTTAAAAATGTGATGTTAGGGATGAGTATTATAAATGAAAAAAAATAAAGTTAAACTCTTAGATATGTAAATGCCAACCAATTTTATTTTTTTTTTTTTCAGATTTCCACTTTTCTTTGTTTAGTCCAACATTCTTAGTAGAACTAGGGGTGTAAATGAGATGAACACAAGCGAGTCTATCATTGTTCTTGTTCGGCTCGTTTATATTTCGAACACAAAAAATTTGTTCATGTTCGGCTCGTTTACTTAGCGAGCCGAACACGAGCTATTCGCGAACAAAAAACAATTTTGACAACCCTAGTTATGTATGCAGCCGAACGAGCTGAGCTTGAGCGAGTCCAGACTCGACTTGGTAAAAAAGATCATTGTTCATGTTCAAATCGTTTATATATCGTGCTCAAAACATTTGTTTGTGTAAGTCTCGCTTGTTTTTCGAGCCGAACACGAGCTATTCACAAACAATGAGCTGTTTTGACAACTTTAATTATACAACCGTAGAATGTTAAAGGTATGACGGGATCTAATCTTGTTATTTATATTAAATATTCATTGAAATAGAATTTATTATATTTTATTCTATTTTTAATTAGTAATTTGAATTGATTATAAATCTTTGTAGTGTTGTACTCAATTAAATAATTTTTAAATAATACTATATATATATATATATATATATATATATATATATATATATATATATATATATATATATATATATATATATATATATATATATATATATATATATATATATATATATATATATATATATATATATATATATATATATATATATATATATAATTATTTCAAGCCAAAAATGAGCCGAACACGAACGAACAAAATTTTGTTCGTGTTCGGATCGTTTATATATCGAGAGCCAAAAAATTATTTGGGTTCGGCTCGTATGCTTTGCGAACGAATCGAACACGAGCTACTTAATGAGTCGAACATGAGCTCTTCACAAACAACAAGCCTTTTAGACGACCCTGAATAGAACATTGCTTATAACCTTGAAGTTGTTTAAATACAGGGAGGGAAATCCCTCTTATAAGCTTTATAGTCGAAGGCCTATATGGTAGTTTTGAGCTCAAATTTGATCTGAACACTAGTCAAATATGAACATAGAAAAATAATTCGGGTCGAACGCTAACATACTGTTCAAGAGCTATTTCGACCACTCACCAAATTCTAACACGAAAGCTTTTAAACAGGACAAACACGAGTTGCCTGAGCTCGCTCAAGCTTGGCTCGGTTACAGTACGAGTTATAAGTGAATTAGTAACTGATATTAGGTAGCAAATACTCGACCTGGTATTGAGCTACTTATTTGCGTCAATTTGTTAGCTTGGACAGATGGCTCGGCTATTGCATCCTATGATTTGTCTTAATTCACTATCTGATCGTTAAGCTTGAAATTACTTCACTACTATTGGTATGCCTTCAACAAATCCCTATCATCTAACACGAACCTCAGGACAACACGGATCTCGAGACAACCTTTTGAACAAAAAATATTCAAACATTGATAAAAGTCACTTGGAGCTCCAATTTCAACAAACTTATAGTCAAATTGACCAACTCAATGAGATGAACCCAACGATATCAAAATTGGTCCAAATTGATCCCTAATCAAGCCATTAAATCATGTTTGGAAGTTTTTCTAGACACTTTGAATGATTGTCGAAACTGATGAGTATATAGTCGAATCGAACATTTCGATAAGACAAATCTAAATAGCCTAAGATTGCTCATTTTCGACATTTTTAAGGCATTCAAATATCTAGTAAACACTGTTTGATTAAAGGAAGCTCTCTGGACCGTCCGATCAAAGCGGTTCATATTCCTACATTAATTACATCCGGAACTCTATAAATAGAGTTCTACCCCTCTCTTGAAAAAATGAGGGGGCTTGGAGAAAGAGCTAAAGTCCAGCGTCACTTCACTGCCGACAAACAATTGCCACTTGCCGCAGAACACCACTCTCCGGCCACTGCTAATCAGCATTGGTCGCAACTCACTCCTTTGATGAAGCACTATGTGAAGCAACAACTAACATCACATAGTCACAAAGCAACATGCAAAGCAGCGCATCATCCCGAACACCGGGATGTCACCCCAAAGACAGTCCACCAATGCATCTTAAAGATTGTGTAATGAGCATCCCAAATATGCTTATGTAGTTCCCTAGTCCAACAGCCAAGCCCTACAGACGTCATCGTAACTCACCACTATGACCAATGTGCCAACAACAACTTATGTGGTCCCCAGCTGCTACAACCTCTAACTCCGGACCCAGTAGTCTACAAATGTCACTACTACTCACCACTACAATCTAAGTGATCATCTACTGCCTACGTGGTTCTCGGCTCGTGTAGCTCTCGAATCTGACCCTCGTGGCCTACAAACGCCATTGTTACTCGCCATTATGACCTATGTGTTCCACAACTCGTGCAGCTCCCGACCCTAGTTCCCAAACTCTATGAACACTACTGCTCACCACTGTGATCTATGTAACAAATTACAACCTACTTTGTCCACAGCTCCCGCACCTGCATACTAAAGCTTCTCTGGCCAATCATTGATTCTAGAGCAACCATTTACAACACTCACGGCGGACTACCACCAGCACAATAATTGACTATGACCCTTGTAGCTTGTCGTCGCCAAGAACTACAACCAGATTATGGTTATAAAACTTTGTAATTCCATTTAACCGAATTCAAAAGAAGAATGAACATGTGTACTCATCATTTATAGTAGATTATTTCAACTGGGCTAGACCACATGATTTTTCACCCTTTAAAGGGTTTTCAACTTAAAAAGTCGAAATGTCTCATCTTGTTTGCTTCTCTTCTTTATCTAAGTGTGTGATGAATTCACATACAATGATAAATAGATAATCCATTACTCTACAACAGTAAATTTTCTAGCACACATCAGTTTGGCACCGTCTGTGGGAAATGAAGTTCCGTTTGATACTATCTTCATTTCTGAGATGTCGAGCCCCTACTTCACTTCATAATGATGCACATCATCCAACCGGTAAAGGAACCTCCTTTGCATCTAAAAAATCATCTTTGAAGCATTCTTCAATGTAGGGGGAAATCTTTGTTACAATCTCAAAATGTCGTCCACTTAAACGTCTCGGGTAAGATTGTAGTGGGGTTATCTTCTTACATCCTATTCAAAAAAAAAAAACAACAAAAATTTCCAAGGTGGAAGCAAACCTCAATGCAAGCCTGAAAAAATCGTCAACGTAAGCCCCGAAAAGAACGGGGGGGGAAGCAACCCAAAAAATAAAAAGTTTCCAAAAACGACCAAGGAAGGGGGCAAATTTCAACAAAAAAAAAGCCTTCCTAAGCCCCCTCATTGTACTAGAGTTCTTCTTCAACCAAATCAAAAAACTGATCTTTTCAAGGCTCGATACATGGGTTGTTTTACAAGCTTGTGTGAAAAACACACTTGCCTGAATAACAACAAATTCAAAAGCAACAACTGACAAGTTGGCAAACATTACTCTTGAGTATGCTACTATATTTTCAAGAAAACATACAATCTATTGCGACATACGCCCCAGTCTCAAGAAATGTAGAGCATCTCTAACACCTCATTTGGGGCTTAATCGATCCCAGGGGGACTCGATTCGACCTCTTCCATCACAGGCTACAGTTGTCAAACAGAAGGTTTGACTAACAACCTCAGATAAGTCAAAATTTCTTGGTGAATTTCCTTCAACCTCTTCCATAATAGGTTACGATCTTCAAGAAGAAGTTTCGACTAAAAACCTTGGATATATCAACCATCCTCAATCAATTTCATATGACTTTGTCTATTACGAGTCAATGTCACCCAACTTCTCCGGCTATACAACTCAGGACGACTCTTACATCCTTAATGGATCCTATTTTCAACTATGCTCCAATGCAGGCTACAATCGTCAAACAGACAAGCTTCGACTAATAGCGTGAGAAAAGTTGAATAATCATAGTGACTGACAAGATCTCTACTGGTAGCCGTGGAAGTCAAACCCAAGCGGCAAGACTTAATAGGAAGCTACCATGCACTTAGAAGACGAGCATAACAGGAAAGTCTCAATGGGAAGCTAGTAGTGGACATGGTTCTCACTAAAATAACTCCAAGAGAGCAAGTGATTGAAAGATTCTCCACTTAAATACCTCAGAAGGCTACAAGCCTCAAAAGACATAGTTACATCAAAAAGCTCGGAAGGCTACAAATCTCAAGAGGCATTGGTAGAGGCATTGGTACATCAAAGACCTCAAAAAGCTACAAGCCTCATGAGGCACAGGTACATCAAAGACTTCATAAGGCTACGAGCCTCACAAGGCGCCAATGCATTTCAATCTCCTAAAAGGCATAAGCTTAAGAATACACAAACTTTAAAAGATACATGTCTGAGAGAGCACTCAGGAGGCACGAGTCTTAAAAGTTACGTGATTCTTTTTATAAAGTACATGTGCTAACTTTAATTGCAAAATTCTAGACAATTGAGAAGTTGCAGCATCCCCAAAGAAGACAGAAACAACCTCAAAAGTAACATCCAAATTTTTATCGGCTTGGAGAAAAAGTAAGTAGACACATCATCGTGTACAAATGTTGCGGCAAGCAATTGAAAGACTATAAAGACCAACATATACTTATACAAGGGCCACAACAAATCAACTCATCTTTGAGTGGAGTCGACGTCGCCTCCCTGAAATTTTAGTACTTATGCTGATCTTCAGGACGCCTTCAGATATCGACACCATCGAAGCATGAAATTCTCTCCCTTGAAACACGGCGGGAAAAATCAAGCATTTCTTTATCTCCACCAGAATGCACATCAACAACAAAAAAGATGATCCCAAGTCACCTGCTTGGCAGGGACAAGGATAAATTTCTTCATCTCATCGGTGTAAAGGAAAGTCCCGTTGATCGCTTGCTACGCAGAATAAGAATGACTTTCTCCTTCACAATCATATGAAAGAAGATCTCGTTGATCGAGTGTTACACAGGTCGGTGAGAACTTTCCTTTGCACCTTCTTCAAGAAAAAAAGGTCTCGTTAGTTGTCTGCTATGTAGGACAGGGACAACTTCTCTCTGCACTGTAAAGGGAAAAAAGATCTCGTTGCTCGTCTGCTACACAGGACATGAAAAACTTTCTTCTGCACTGTAATGAAAAAAGAAGATCGTGTTGCTCGCCTGCTATGCAGAGTGAGAACGACTTTCTTCCTCTGGGAAATCACAGATCACCTGTTAGGCAAGGATGGAGACTCCACTGCTCCAGATCTTGCAGATTCAACTCCGACAATCCCACACTCCCACTGGTTTAGACCCCACCCGCTCAGCATTACAGCCCAGCCTACGGCTCAACCAATTGCCTGATACAAAAAATCAAATTCTTATTTTTCTAAGGACGAGGATCGAACCCTCACGCAACCACAAATAACAAAAAGCGTATAAGAAATCGAGCTGAGCTAATTTTGTTGATCGTAAAAACAATAAAATTATGCTTATATCATTCTAAAACAGTAAAAAAAATGAAAGCACTCCGGATTTCAATATTTTCGGACGATGAAGTTTTTTTTGCACGAAAATAGAGACGCAACTGATACACCTTCAACAAATGCTTATTATTTAGCACAAATCTCGAGGGATAGCATGGATCTCAAGATAACCTTTTGCATAAGAAATATTCAAACCTCGATAAAAATTCACTCGGAACTCCGATTTCAACAAACTTATAATCAATCTGGCTTGCTCGACGAGATGAACCCAACAATATCAAAATTGGTCCAATCCAAATCAGATCGAGCCCTAATCAAGCCATTAAATCATGTTTGAAAGTTTTCTAAATACATTTGAGAGGTCAAATGAAAGTAGAATCTGTTATATTTATAGTCGAATCAAGCATCTCGATAAGACTAATCTAACGAGCTCAAGATTGCTCAATTTCGACATTGTTAAGGCACAACAATATTCCTTAAACACCGTCTGATTAAAAGAAGCTATCCAAACTATCTAATCAAAGTAGTTCATATTCATGCATTAATTGCACCCGTAACTCTATAAATAAAGCCTTATCACCATAAATAATGAAAGGAGAGAGCTTGAGGAACAACTTGAAACTTAGAGAAGGAGGTAAAGTCTATCATCATCACTGTCGACCACCAGTCACCTCCTGTTGCCCACCACTAGTCGTCGGCTGTCGTTGACCATCACTCGTCGGTCGTCACCGATCACCATCAGCTTGCCACCCACTCCTTGCGACGAAACACTGTGCAGAGCGACAACTCACATTGCGGAGTCACGAATCAACATGCGAAGCAGCGCTCTATCCCGAACACCAAGATGACACCCCAAAGATGGTGCAACAATACATCTTGTAGATGGTATAATGAAGCACCCCGCATAGGCTCATGCAGCTCCCCAGTCCAGTCCCTGAGACCTACAGACGTCATCGTAACTCACCACTATGACCAATGTACCAAATTATGACCTACATTACCAACTACCACCTATATGGTTCTCAGCTCGTGCAGCTCCCAACTCCTGCTCCTGTGGCCTACAGACATCTTTGCTACTCGCCACTACGACCTATGTGTTCCACAGCTTTTGCAGTTCCCAACTCTGGTTCCCACGATTTATGAATTTCACTACCATTCACCACTGCGGACTACGTAACCAACTACGACCTAAGTAATCCATAGCTGCCACAACTTCCTACTATGACTTCCAATCAACGATTCTGAAACAACCATCTACAACACTTACGACGGACTACCACATCCATCACAAACAACTATTGCCCTTGCAGCTTGCTTTCGTCAAGAACTACATCCAAATTATGATAATACAACTGTGTAATTCTATCTTTCCTAATTCAGAAGAAGAATGAGTTTGAATACTCATCATTCATAGTGGATTATTTCAAATGAGATATGTCTCGTAGTTTTTCCTCCTTTCAAAGGTTTTTCACATAAAAATTCGATGTGTTTTCTCATACTTATTTCTCTTATTTTATCTAAGTTCATACTAAACTCTCGTGCAAAACTAAGACGATAATTCATTACTCTACAACATAAATTTTCTAGCACGCATCAATTATATTTATTATTTAATTATTTATGTTATATTATAGTTAGATAAATCTTGAGTTATAATAAAGTGTTTCGAAATGATTTGACAGAAAATATAGGGGTGAGATGGACCCTAAACCCTAATAATAATAAAGCTTCAGTTTTTGCTAGGTTATCTGCAAGAAAATCCGCCAGCTTTTTTCCAACATAATTTCAGCCAGAAACAAACACAAAAAAATTTCACGTATAAAGCATGAAGAAAGCTTTTAAGAATAGCATTAGGCCATGTTAGGATTCGTTTCCATTTCCGGTTTTCTATTTTCCATTTTCAAAAAAAAAAAGATTACTAAATGAAAAAATAATAATAATAAATAATAATTATTTTTTCAGTTGAAATTAAATTTATTATTTTTTTAATTACGAAAAAAATTTAAAATGGTTTTTTTTTTATTTCACATAAATTGACAATACTTTTAAACGGTTGTTCTGATTATTTGGATTAAATGGGCTAATGTACTTTACCTACAGAAGTAGGAGTCAAAGAGACTAATTAATGATTAATTATAATTATAATTTAGACCATAATGGTTTTATAATATAGTTAACCTTTTGCTCACTTACCCGCCGCCGCATGGATGTTGAAGTTGATGGTTTAGGATCCGTTTGAGACAGCTTATTTAATGCGGTGACGTTTTGAAAACACAACTGATCTGTTTGGATAAACTGCATCTTGAAAACTTATGCGTTTTCAAAACGCTGAAAATAGTGTTTTCACACGACACCTATCTAGGTGAGGTGACAGCTTTCTGGCTACGATCTGACTTTTCCAAAAAAATAAAAATTTGTAATAGCCACCGTACCTAATTTATCGACAATTATTTTTAATCAGTTCATCAGCAGATTATTCAATAAGCTGCAACTGCCCCAAACAAACCCTTAGTTTACCATTGTGAGTGACGTCGTGGGTTCGAATCGTGCAGCTTGCCTTCGTGCTCAACTTTCTCAAGAAAAAAAAAAATTTGATATTTAGAGATTCAATAATAAAATATATCAAATAAATTAGAAAATTACTAGAAATTAAATTATGACTTATTTTTTTTAATTAGTCATAGTTTTTTTTTTATCTAGTATAATTAATTAGTTATTTGCTATTTAAATGTTTTACAGGGCTTTTTTTGAGATTAGTTATATTTTAGTTGATAATATTGATTTTATTAGTTTTTAATAATGTCAATAAATTAGTAACTCTATTGGTTAAAATTGTTGATAGTTTAAGAAAATTTTTGACCTAAACTAATTGTTTGAATTTTTTTAATTAAGCTTTTAATTAGACCTTATGAATATTTATCTATTATAAGTATGGCTGAAATTGTTAAATAATAAATAAATTACTAAATTAATTAGTTTGACAAAATAATAAATTAAGGGCATTAAATTATGTTTACCTAAAAAATTGTTTTTAAGAGTTTCCTACTTGCTTGCTAGCTTAGCTGGTAAAAAATTTATAGTTAGTGCTAAAATTTCAGGATCTAATTATGTCTACAATAAATTAGAGTTGCAACACTCAACACTTAAAAACATTAATGTTTGATGAATTGATTGTTGAATCATTTTTAGGATGTAGGGTCACATGCTATTTGTGAGCTCATACAATCCAGAAGAGACATTGTGGAAAGAGATGAAATGGAGAGGGTTGGAGTTCTAGCTCTTGTATTCTCTACCGCATGCTGAGCTCTGTGCCCTGCTCCCCTTTTGAGGCAATGAGGACTCATCTATTTATATGCTCCATATATTATCATTTATCATCGTAGGATCACACAAAAGAAAAGAAGAGGAATGCAACATTAGTTATTGTAAAATACTATAGTATGTCCAAGATTTGCCATTGAAAGTTGAATCATCGTGAATGTCAGACAACTTATAAATAGGCATGGACAACGATACGCTCCTTAATAATTGCTTCTACTCTAGTGTTTGGTTAACCTTGCTAGATGGTTAAAGGATCAGTAGGCAAGCTCAACGAGAGAGCACAATGAAGGCAGGCGAGCTGGACGAGGGAGCTCGACAATGGTAAGTGAGCTCAGTGAGTCACTATGGTTGATGGTCTCAACAGCTGTCATATCGACGAATGTGGTTGGTGGATGGGTTGATCGACCACATAAATTGTGAGTGTGTAGGATATTCATTTCTTTGAAGAAATAATGCCCTTTAAGCCTAGAAGGCACATTTGCATCCTTCATGCCTTAAAAGACCCATTTGAATATGTATCAGCCCATGAAGGCTACGCAAGGGAGTATATTTAATTTCATGATTTTCTTGAATCTTTGACATGATACTGTGATAAGAAAAAAAAATGAAGAATGGTTTGTTACTTTCCTTTTTGCTAAGAATGTTTCTAGCTCGCCGTGAATGTACAACTTAACCAGAGGTCCACAAGAGGTTGAATTTACTCATTTCAAAATCACACTCCCCACCATTTGGAATGGGTTGCCCCTTCTATGAGTAGCTGTAAGAGCTTATTGTTGAGCCTACACTTTCCTTCTCCTGGGGGCACTTTGATTACACTTACAGAGAATAGTTGCAATAGCCTCTAAGTAAAAACTAACTTTTGCTTGGGGGTCGTAGCTTTTTTTATAGTGGAAATAGTTTGTTTCATTGAAATAACCCATATAGGGTGTGAACGATCCTCAAATTGTCGAATTGCCTCTATCGAGGATAAATGTTTTCTTCGGAGAGGGTACAACGTGACTTGTTGCCATTAACATGAATATATTTTTTTTGATGAAATAAGGAAATATAATGCACAGAAGTAAAGGTTCATGACATCCCTATCCAAGAAGGTATGTTTTCTACAGTTTCTCTTTTGTCATGGAATAACTGTCGTATCCTCTTAGGCAGGATCCACGTATATGTTCTTAACAACCATCGGAACGTCGTTATGATGTCATAAGAGAAAATATGGAAAGTTACTTCTTAACAATCATCGGAACGTCGTTATGATGTCATAAGAGAAAATATGGGAAGTTACTAATCATAGTAGTTATGGCAGTGGTTATCAAATCTATTCAAGCCTTGACTCCTTATTGGACATATAGGCATCGTGTTAGCATTGTTGAGGTCATTCCTCAGTGCCGATTCACTCTTTGCATTCCTTGTTTATCTGCTTTTGCCTTGATGTAGAAAGTTCCAGTCCTTATTCTAGGCGATCCAGAGGAAGCTGCCCCAGAGGCTGCATCGATGGTAATATTAACAGGGACCTATCTTTCAATAGGTATGCAACACTTTAGGTCAAAGTTGGAGGTTGTCATTAGCTGTTGATGACAAACTTGTCAGACATGTCTCTACAATCACTATTGAGTTTTAGGAGAGCTTCAACTCCGAATTATGTGTCACAGATACCAATGTCAAGAGGCCCGAGGCAACCCTTGA
>NEWO01000092.1:248534-317573 GCA_003013225.1 Phalaenopsis aphrodite
ATATATATATATATATATATATATATATATATATATATATATATATATATTGCCATGAAAAGAATAATTATTCTCCTTCCTTGTCTTTAGTGTTGTTCTAACATCCTTTCTCATGGTATCAGAGCAGGTTCACTAAACCGTGGCAGCATCCTTCTCTGCAAAAGAAAGCAGTCCAATACATCTCCTGCTTTCCTTTCCTCTCCTTGATAAGATCCTTCCTTTTCCTCTATCGTGGTAGATTCTCAAAAATCTGAAACAAAGATGAATTCCTCTTTTGATTCCATTCATACCACATCAATACCACCAACTCTTAAATTTCTTATGAGCAACATCAAAAGTCTGTTCCAAATCCATTATCTGCAGATAATTATCCCCTGTGGAAGGCCTAAATCACTCAAATATTCACGGCAAATGGATTTTTAGGGTTCTCGTATTACAGTAACTTTCACCTTCCAAATTTCATTTCACTACATCAGCTTCACCAATCTCAAACCCCCAATATACTACGGTTGTTGATAGACCAAAATCTGTATGCAACACTTTATTCAACCATATCTATGTGATTATACCTTATGTGCTCAATATCACGATAGAAATCTGGTCTACTCTCACCAAGAGATTACAACCTAACAATAGGTCAAGGCTCATCCAATGCAAGAATGAGCTACACTCTTTGCCTATGTAGTACCAGTCCATGACACAATATTTAATCACTATAAAAGCTTTGTTGGATAATATTTCTACAATTTGCATCGAATGTTCTTACATGTTTATCACCAATTCAGAAGGAATAAAAAGGCATTCTCTAAAAATAAAGTTGAGAAATTAAGGCCTCTACTAAGGATAACTAGGGAAGACTTGTGGCAGACTATTAGTGCAATTATGAAGATCTATGATTGCCCAAATTTATCTTTACAACGTGTTCTTGATTTTAGTGTTACACACAATTGGATAAAGTAGAGTATTTTTTGAGATTTGTCGTATTGGATGATCAATTTACTCAGACAAAGTATTTATAATTTTCTAATTCACTTACATTCGTCTATAAAGTGCTAATTATGCATTAGTTTTACTTTGGTAGGAGGACTATGAGTGCCTGAGAGAGCTGGAGTTGAGGTCTGATAGGTATAGACAGTAGAGGTGGTCAGTCTCTGTCTGACTACTAGAACTTTGAGACATTGCGCGAATCTACAAGGAAGAAGATTAGGAGGGTCTATGGCTTGGGCACTTGGGGAGTTTTCTACAAGGTTAGGCACTTCTATTTAGGTCAGAGTTGGTGGTTGTCATTAGCGGTTGATGACAAACTTGTCAAGCATGTCTCTACAATCACTATTGAGTTTTAGGAGAGCTTCAACTCCGAATTATGTGTCACAGATACCAATGTCAAGAGGCCCGAGGCAACCCTTGAGCAGTTGCAACGCGACGTGCATTGCCATGGTAAGAGATCTCTAAGTGACATGCAAAAGGAGGACAAGAACGGCGACAAAGAAGACCAGTAGGATTTCTATGTATTATTTTTTCTTTCATGTTTAGATGTTGCATTATTTGCATTTTGCAAAAGTTTTATGAACATAGGCTTGGATGATTTGTTAATTTATTTGAGATATTTATGATAATTTTCATTGTTGTATATATTCTGTCATTCTATTGTGAAATAAAGTTGATGCTTGTGTTGAGTATTATGAATTTTTGGATTGTATTTTCATATAAGTGTGAAAATTTTGATTGGTATATATTTTATTTTTGTGCATATTTGCAGTTGATTTGCAGTTAAATTTTTCGAAAATAAGTAGCAGCTGAAAAGTTCGAACATAAATAACTCACTATTGTGTTGTCAAATAATTGACATATTCAATCTCAAATTAGACACAATAAACTGACCAAATATTTTAGACGCGAAATCAAACAATAATTTTGCGGCAGATAAATCCATTCGAAAAATATTGTAGCGGGATAATCAAAAGCAAATCAGAAGCAAAAATTACCGTCGCACATTTTCAGTTGGAAAACTGTTTGTGATGAAGGCTCTTGCAGTGAATTTTTTTCTGTGCGGATTCCTGCGTAGCTCTACGTGTGGACCAAGTTATTTCTAAGTTATTTTCAGCTTATTTTTAATAATACCAAAATAACCCAGAAATACCCCAAAAATAAATACCGCGGGTTATTTCTGAGTTATTTCAATATTATTGAAAATAACTCAAAAATAACCTGAAAATAACTTAAAAATAACTTACGCCGCACGTAGAGCTACGCAGGAGCCCGGACAGAAAAAATGCTCCTTCCGGCAGCACTATTTCATCTGATAATCAAACATTAATCATGTTTTCCGTCAAAAAATTATAAGATTATAGGCTGATTTTTTAGCTAGTAATCATGGGCATTTCTGTAGTGACACAAAGTTGTGGTTAGCTGGCATTCCTGATCCAGACGTGATGTAAGTCCAAACTTTTATATTTTCCATCATATTGGGAAGATAGCTCAAGCCTTCTTGGACACATGCAATCAAATTGTAAGTCTCATTTTTTACATCTTCTCCACCATATAGAAAATGTTTCTGGGCATGCTTGAGTTCATGAGATAAAGCTGTAAGTCTCATTCCTTTCATCTATTGTGTTACTAGTACATCATACGGAGAATACTTCCTAGCCTCTTCCTTACCAGCCCTAATGGACCATGGCATACCTATACCCTCTTTCTTACTTAACAGCACAAACATGCAAATAAGGAAATTTGCACTAATAGCCCAAGTTTACATCATGCTTCCAAACAAGACAATCTGTTAAGATGTATTTTATATTAAATTATCTCTTTCAACAATGTTTAACCCCTTGCCACTGCGACCACTGCAAGCCATATCCACATTCACATATCCATTATTCCATCTTTAATGCCTAACATTGATGCCAAAGACAGGACAGTATTAGAGGATCTCCTTCGAAAGGGAGAGGTGAGAGAAACTTGGGAGACACAAGGGGTGCATAAATAAAGAAACGCATAAGCATACGGGGGAGACATAGTAGGATTATGACAAAAGAGAGTACACGACATCAAGCCCTTTGACCATACAGGAGAAAAATCTCACCCTTGCTTCTTTATTCTTCTTATACTTTTAAAGGAGAGAGCATTTGTAAAGGAATTCTCGCTCTCTTGTATGCCTCCGATAATCTTTCCTTAGACTATAGTAACTTTTTTGTCAATCTTGTAGTGGAGGCAGATCACATGATTAAAGCATTATAAAATTTTTGGCATGTCATTTAATTGATTGTTGTCATTCTCTTTCTCAAGTCTTATTGTTCAAAATTATGTAGCAAACTCAATTTGTAGATAATTTTTTTCACAAGCTGTTGATATATTTACTCTCCATTTTGCACCTTAAATTAATGAGTTTTCCCTATAATCACTCTTGAATTTTCTGAGATCATTCCTCTGTTGAAGAAAAGAGACATGCAAGATATTCATACCAAGACACCAATTTATCTATTGCAAATAAGCCTTCTAATAGCAACACCTTCGTCATCCATAAACACCTCAATGCCAATTCTAATCATCTAATCTAGTAGATCACTAACTTTGTCAGCTTATCAATGTTTCCCTACAACAATCATTAATTATCAAATCAAAATGCAATGAATGAAGATCCATTAATAATAACGAGGGTTCTCCGACGACCTTCATGTACAAGTTCGTACATTTTAATCTGTGAACACTTTGCGAATGAATCTTTTATCGCCTTGAATAATGTTTTAGAGCTTCTTCTACTTAAAGCAGGAAAAATTTACAACTCAAAACACTCCCCATTTGTAGTTGGAAGGTTTAAACTCCCAAAAACATTTAATTTGATCATGAATTACCTTTAGGAGTGCCTCTGAGGGCTGACAAAAATTTTTTTATGGCTTTTAGTGATAACTTCCAGGCAAAAAAGAGACGGGTCTTTGACTGGTAACCTGGGAGATCTTAGAAACTTCGTCCTGCAACGAAGAGCGATACTGTTAATACTCATAATTAGGAAGATTTAAATATATACCACACAATTCCTTTGTATTTGCATATCCAATATCTAAAATTCAATTTATTGCATTTATAGCACTTGTACAAGGGAAGGTGTATTTCACGCTTTGAAAGTTAGTAATAATGGAATTTTGTATATGATATGAAAGACTTGGGTCATAAATATAAAAATCAAAGTTTAGGTGTTACATATATAAATACATGAAAATTGTGTGGTATGTATGTAAATGCCCAAAATAATTAAAAAAATAAATGGACATAAGAGTTAAAATTTAGTGATTATCTTGAGCAGGTGAAAGCTAAGCTAGCTTACCTTCTATGAATTTGAATATGTTGATCAGATTCTTTGGCACTCTCCCCATTGATATTTCCAGTAAATGCCTGAATTATATATTACAAAAATTATAAAGTTGTGGTTACAAAGAAGATTGAAATTCAGAATACGTATAGCATATGGGTCCATTGCGTATTTAGTATCATTAACAGTCGCATCTAAAAAGAATTTAAAAAGCAGAATATAATGGACTTCCTGTTGTAAACTAAAACTGAACACAACTTCTGTGACTGATGTTATGGCGGTGATCGTTATCTTCAGTTATAGGAAAAAAATTGAAATGGATCTATATAGTGATAGCATGAACAAAGGCAAATGAATGTGTGCAGATAAGAAGTGAACCAATTTTATTAATATCCAAGCAACAAGTATCACCTCTATTGATTTTTCTTCTATTTTATTGCTACTACGAATATCAGAAATTTTAACATACTTCAAGATAGCACATTTGCCAGTTTTATAAGACAGTATCAAATAAAAACACTGAAGAACAAATCCCACTCTCTAGGCTATCTATGTGTACAAGCGAAGAGAGAGAGAGAGAAAACGATAGGATTCTTGATAATAATCGAGCATTTTAAACTGTTCAGAGTTTGCAAAAGAAAAAAGAAAAGAGAAGTGATAAGAAAGAGAAAATTCATTTATTGTTTTCATGTTTCCAACCTAAATGGGGATATTTATAGAATACAAAGCTACTTCAAGCTAAGTTAACTCGCACAAACTAATTGCATGCGGTTTCACAACAGAAAGAGACACTATATACTTCCAATGATCTCAAGAAAATCAGAAATCAATCTCACAAGAAAATGTATGGTCAAAACTAAATAAAGCTCAAAAAATTAATATTAGCAATACGTGGTTTTCATTCATTTATGCATTTCTTTATTTCATATCATTCCTTATAATAAGAAATCAAAATTTTGATTTACTGCTAGGAATTTCAGAAGCGTTTTATGAACAGAGTCACAAACATGGAAAAACCTTTACCTGACTAGGCTTCATCAAGGGCTCTAGAGATGAGACATACAAAGAGAGGCGGGGTCTCGACTCTCCCAGTGGGAGGCTGACCGGTTAGGTGGAAACTGACCAATTCAGCCAGCACTAATCAAGGGCCAGCCGACCCTTGACTTTGGGCTAGGGTTGCTGCCCAAGTAAGGGGGGTCCGCTTAATTATCTACTAATATTCATATGTTGCTTTCTCTGGTTTGGCGTTAGTTTTTGCTGAGTTTGCTGTCAGGACAGCTGTCGACGTCCCCATGTTTTCCCTCTTAGGGTTGTGTCCGAGGACAAGTGGTGTTCCGGTTGCATCTCGCTCCAAGATGATGATTATCCTTCGCATATCCCCTCCACCTAACCCTACTTGCTGCCGCAGGCTCCCTCCCACCTACCTGCTTGCTGCCCTTTCCCGTGTATTCACCTTGCTAGTGACGCCCCTTTGGGTCCCTTCCAGGTGATTGCTGCCTCCCTACTCCATCCCTTTGGAATTCATTATTAGAGGAGGCACCACATGGAGGACAGAGAGATTTCAAAATCATAGTGGACCCACCGAAGTTCGATGGAGGTAAAAATCCAGATGATTTTATTGAATGACTACAACTAATTGTGAGAATCTTGAGTATGTGTCATAAGATAAAATGCTGAAACTAGCAGTCATCAAGTTGAAATAGAGCGCCTCCTTGTGGTGGAAAAATTTGCAGAGACAAAGAAAGAGAGAGGGTTGTGACAAGATTATTAGATGGGAAAAGATGAGAAAGAAAATGCAAAGAAAACACCTACCATCTCACTGTCACCGGTATATATTTATGAGACTTCATCACTAGCAGCAGAGAGACCTATCAATGGAAGAGTTCACCATACAGTTTCATCAGCTGCAAGTGAAATGTGAGTTGATCGAACTAGGGGAACATTCCATAGCTCAATATATTGGAGAACTAAAGCCCGCTACCAACAACGTTGTGCAACTACAGCACTGTTGGTCATTGGCAGATGTCCAGACCTTAACCTTGAAGGTAGAGAGACAGCAGAAACAGAGCAGACAACCACCACCATTCACACAGCCACCTAAAGTGGGGGACATCAGCAAGAGCGAGCATGCCTCAAGTAGTTGAGAAGACCGTTTAGGAAAAGGATAAAACAACTCAAAGTGAGAAGAAACCCAAGAAGAGCAGCATGCCCACTATAGTCCCAGCCCGAAAGTGCTTCGGATGTCATAGATTTGGGCAAACCGCCTCTAGTTGCACAACGAGTCGAGTTGTATCCTTTACCGAGTAGAGTGCAGTGTTAGAGGTTAGCGACAAAGTGTCAACTGAAGAACAAGGAGAGGTGTACCATTTTCCACTGGATGAGGGCGAGATGCTCGTGGTTCGATTGGTCCTACAAATTGAGAATATGAGGGAGTCACAGTGGCTTCGCCACAATGTATTCTACACTAGTTGTACTATGAAAGAAAATGTATGAAAACTCATCATCGATAAAGGGGGAAGAAAGAACATGGCATCTACGTAAATGATGGAGAATTTAAACCTCATGTCTTAGAAGCATTCCCAGTCATATTCTCTAAGGTGCTTGAAGAAGAAGAATTGGGTAAGCATTGACAGGAGGTGCCTAATGAAATTTTCTATTGGAAGTTAACTGCAGGATCTCATTTTAGGATATTGTGAGAAAACATTATAAACCTAAATATCTCGAGAATATGTTTATTCTTCCTCTCAGCTATCTCATTTTGACATAGAGTTTCAACACAGGAACTCATATAAATGATACCAATCATTGCAAGATATGATTCAAGAATAGAGTTGAAGTATTCATTTGCATTATCAAGTTTAATATTCTGAATTTTACATTGAAATTGAGTGAAAATCATATCATGGAAGGCTTGAAAAAGTTGTGCAATTTCAAATTTTTCCTTCATGAGGAATATCCAACTAGCTCTAGTGTAGTCATCAATAAAGAAGAAAAACCATCTGGCTTCATTGATTGTTTCCAATTTTGATGTCCCCAAATGTCACTATGGTTTATAAGGGTTTGACTGAGACAAATAATAGACATGAAGAGTATGTTTAGTCAATTGACAGGTTTCACACTAAAAAAATTCGGGCGTCTTATTATTAAAGAGATAAAGCTACAACTTTGCAACATAATGAAAATTAAGATGATCCAGGCGACAATGCCAAAACAAATCTCGACTTTCAACAAACTCGGAAACAAAGAAAGATAATGGTGAAGAAAACACTTGCGTTACGAGAATGACTTTCTTTAAGCAAGTATAAACATTGTTGCAATTCAACACTGTCAATCATTTTGTCGTATCCACCACCTGATAATCACATGAGTTAGAATAAATTTAATAACACAATTCAAGTCATGCTTAAGCTTGTTAATTAAAAGTTGAAATTTAATTGGGAAACATATAGAATAGAAGTTGAATGTTTTTGGAGACTTTCACTTTTCCTTTCCCAACAATCCTAGAGTGAGATCAGTAAGTTTAACAAATTTGGAGTTGGTGAACTCTTGATAGTTGGTGAGAGTATGAATATCTCCAATCATATGATTAGATGCACCTGAATCTATTATCCAAAGTCAAAATCTTTCATTGTTAGCATGAAAGGACATGATAAATTTGTGTATCATCAAGCAGGTAGGTTGCTTAGTTATGCTCGAAAGAAGTTTCTTCAACGCCTCTAGTTGTTCTTTGGTGAGGGACTATGGTTGGTCGGCCCTTTAGAAGAGGTAGCAGCATGGTCGTGGCGGTCCTGGTCTTTCTTCACTTGCCTTGGTTTTCAATATGTAGGTTTTCCATATAATTTCCAGCACTTATATTTCATGTGAAAGTTTTTTGCAACATTCACACAATGGACAATTCTTTTTTGTCTTTGACTCGTGGGAGGCATGGTGTGCGTACAAGGTGGAGCTTTCAGAACTAGATGAATCCACACTTCTTCCCTAACATCAGGGAAATTTATGTTTTTTTACCACTAGAATTATTGTGTTTTCTTCCCTATTTATCATCATTTTACACCAGTGAAAGATTATTTTTGTCCTTTTGCAGCTTAAAAGGTCGAACGTACTTCAGAAGCTAAAACACAAACCTAGCTACAAAGCTGGACTTGTGTAACAATGCCAGAATGTATTGTTATTACATCAGGCTTGTTGTTGGTCTAGCATAATTACGCTAGCCTTCTGTGTGGACACATCGAATTAGGCATGATTATGCTAGGTTAGGGCGTGGTCATGCCGCATCCTAGCCAGTTTTGTTTTGTGAGAAATTTCAAGGCAAAAATTGGGAAGTGTTATATAAGGCTATGCATGTGACACCCTAGGAGAGGGGGCTAGGCTTTGGAGGCTCTCTTCCACAAGAATTAGGCTTCTACTTCAAATCCTAAGGGTTATCTTCTTCCTTTGGGGAGAGAACTTCTAGTGTGGTTTTTCCTTTGAGTTTTTAGAGTGTTCGTGTGAGAGAGAGATTTAATGTTGTCTATAAGAGATTGTGGAGAGTTGATCATTGTATGGTGAGGATTTGGTAATTGTTGAATGTACTTTTGTTGATTGTAAGTTTGTACATTCTTGCACTTATATCTTCAATTATTTTAATGAAATTCGTCATGCTTTTCTCTCTCATGTCTCGTAACTAAACCTATTTTCATGCTCCTGTGATAAAAGAGTAGTTTTTCTTGATGTTTTATCGAGTTTTTCTCAATTAACGTTTTTGTGCTTTTGAACTATGCATGCTAATGTGTTAACCTTTTGATCGTCATTTACTTCTAATTTGGTCAATTAGATAGTTAAAACTTCTTATGAACTAGGATTTCTAATTATTGCCTAGAAGAAGAAGTAAACACGCAATAGCCTAGTGAAATAGATATATTCACTGTAGAAAATTGTAACCTAGATAGACAGTAATAACCAGAGACAACCCTAACCACATTGACTCGGTTCACATGCCCAACCTAAGAAAAAGAGATCATTTTTAGAAAAGATTTTGTTACAACTGTGAAACCAATTACATAGTCAAGCTAAAGCCATAAGGAATATTGAAAATCCAATTGGACAGTTGGTGTACTAAATGAATAAGGAGAACGGAAAAAATCATATGAGCGCCCACACGTGCCTCAGCATCTAGATGCAGAATTGCTTTGAGAAGCTGAAGCAAAAGCTCCTAAGGAAATATCTGGAGAACAAAACATCAATCGGCCTCCTCCTTTTCACGACTCGGTATCCTTCGTCGTACAGTTCCTTCGCACGATACAGCTTGGCTCAACTGAACTCCTCCATGTCGACGCTCTGTTAGGGCCAAACCACACACAGCTGTTAGCATCAATTTTTGGATGTCATAAGTGTAGGAGGTCCACCTGTGACTGACGAAAATTTGTTATCGCACTGCACGCGAAATTAGCTCAAATTGACACGTTTGTCAGCGAAGTTATCCAGATGACCTCGGACGACAAAACAGACCACCTGAGTGTGTCTGAAACGTCGATTTCATATACGAATGATGTCCAGTTCGCTACAGCTTCGCAGGCGGGCCAAAAGTGTGTGAATTATTATTTTCGTCAAATTAAAAAAAAAAGGTTCGAACGACCCCGAACGATTAAACGGACCACAATAGTGTGTCCAGAACATAAATTCACTTAGGGAGGACGTTTATTTTGTTGTGAGAACATGTTCGGGCGAAAAATACGGGGAGGATAATAATAATATATTATAATATTATTATTATAATAAATAAAAAATAAAAAAAATATGTTTTCCTCCCTTATCTATTGCTCACGTGTGACCCATCCCCCTCTCCTTTTATCTAATGCATTAATATATATATATATATATATATATATATATATATATATATATATATATATATATATATATATATATACATATATATATATATAGATATATATATACATGTATATATATATCTATAGACATGTTAGCCTATTTGATTGTTAGCCCTAACATAAAGATCCTAAAGGTTGGAGCTACCTTCGCTCCCCTTTGCTTTGGTTGTCCCGATCTTTTAGAAAGATTGAAAAGTAGATTTTTGCAAAATGAGAAAATGCGAGATATTAGCTCATTTTGCAAAGCTCCAAGATGTCGTGAAATCGGGAAGAGTGTTGTCGCTAGCCCGTTTCATGACGAGATGAAGAACTTCCCTCTTTGGAGATTCAGGGCGAAGTTCCCCCACTTGCCTCACCAAAGCAAAAGTGGCAATCACCATCTTTTTATATATTGACCATAGGTTTCCCGGTAAGATCGTTAGCACAAGAATGACTCCATATCACATATTTATGTTTGCATGTTGCATTTTGCATGTCACATAGCACAACATTTCACTTCGCTCCGTCTAACCGCCTCGACCCGACGAGCATTTCACTTCGCTTCGTTCAGCCGCCCTGACCCGACAAGCATTTCACTTCGCTTCGTCTAACTGTCCCGACCTGAAGAGCATTTCACTTCGCTTCGTTCGGTCGCCCCTGCCCGACGAGCATTTCACTTCGCTCCGTCTGGCCGTCCCGACCCGACGAGCATTTCACTTCGCTTCGTTCGGCTGCCCCGACCCGACAACCATTTCACTTCGTTTCGTCTAGCCGTCCCCGCCCGACGAGCATTTCACTTCGCTTTGTACGGTCGTCCCGACCCAACGAGCATTTCACTTCGCTCCGTCTAGCCATCCCGGCCCGACTAGCATTTCACTTCGCTTCGTTCGGTCGCCCTGGCCCGGCGAGCACCTCACTTCACTCTGTCTGACCGCCCCGGCCTGGCGAGCACGTCACTTCATTTCAATCGGCTTCCCTGAGCCGGTTGATACGACACTTTGGTTTAACCGGATTACTTGACCCAGTCGACCAACTACTTACACCGTTATATTGTCTTGCATGTGTGTTTATATTTTTGCAAGTTGTAGCGCATATGCATGAATATATTATTGCATCCCGTCTTGCATCTGTATGTTTGCATGATTATAATTATATGTCTGAGTTGCACATTCCCTGGGGCCACTGCCACTACGGTATGCCCACCTTTGTTTTTATTGCCTTATCGACATACATTTTTGGGGTCGCTGCCATCACAGCATCCCCATCTTTCTGGGGCCCCTGCCGTCATGGCATGCCTACTCTTTACAGGTCATTGCATTATCGGCATACCTCTTGGGGCCGCTGACACCACGACATGCCCATTTTCTTGGGGCCACTACCACTACAGTATGCCCACCTTTGTTTTTATTGTCTTATCGGCATACCTTTTGGGGCCGCTGCCACCGCGGCATCCCCATCTTTCTGGGGCCCCTGCAGTCACGACATGTCAACTCTTTACAGGTCACTGCCTTATCAGCATATCTCTTGAGGCCGCTGCCACCACGGCATGCCCATCTTCTTAGGGCCACTGCCACTACGGTATACCCACTTTTGTTTGAATCTCTACCCCATGGTGTAATCATCACTTGTGCTTTGATTAATCATATGCATTTGCATGTTTGCATGAATAGCGAGTTGGACCCGTTAGGAGAGTGACTCCCATGTTGGTCACGATGTCCTAACGAGCATTGTTTGCTGGGTCACTCCCAATGAGCAATGCGAGTTAAGTCATCGGGTCTGACATGCGTATGATTGTGCTAAGAATTCAATGAATCTAACTAGTGTCATCTCCTTTTGTGACACTCTTTAGATTTTTTGGATCCTTAGGATGAGGCCAGTAAAGTGACCCCGTCAAAGTCATACCACACCCACTTACCCCACACTTAGATACTATGTTGATGTATTTTTCGTTAGATGTTGTGCTAGGCTAGGATTTAAGGTGCTAGGTAGTCTTTTTGATGTCTGACTATTATTCTCTGCTGAATTAGTTGCCCTAGCCAGATATCTTTCTTTTGCATTATGCTTGTGATGTGACTGTATGTTGCATATGTATGGTAGTGTGTTAGGGCGTTCTACAGGGAACCATGTCTATTTTTATACACACGCACAGGTACCGCTACGAGTGGTGCAAGTAATGATTTCTTATCATTTTGCTTGCAGGTGCTATTAGCTCCCCCCACTTTTAAGGCATGGCTTATGATACGTTATGTGCATGTGAGTTTTCCCGCTAACACTTGTTTTCATGCAGGATCAAGTATTTTTCTTTTCTCTATGTATTTTAAGAGTCTAGAAGAGTCTTGTAGCAGAAATAAGATACGAGCACGGGTTCTGAAATGTTAGCACCGGAACCACGTAGAGGGGACCAGGAGCAGATGCTCGTGCCCCGTATCTTAATTCTTCATTTTATATTGATGTATAGAATTAGGACCGGGCATGTATATGCGGAGTCCGACCGCCTTTCTTTCTGGGATATGTTGTCGACCTAGCGGCACCGACCTATTTATTATTTTGGTTTGACTTGCTTTATTTTTTGCATCATGTTGCATGTATGCACTTGCATGTGTTTTACTTTTTTTGTGTTTTATTTGGGATTTCACGATACAACATAGGTTCATTAAGAACTCTAAAATTATAATTTTCTACAAAATCCTAAATAAAATATTCAAGATAATTAAAATTTAAGATTAAAATATTCAGGATTTAAAAATTACAACATTTACTTTCTTGCATATATTAACAAGTCATCCACAATACTTAGGACTGTTCTAGATAACTGCATTCATATTTGAATGTCCCAAGGAGGAGTCCCCGTACTTTTCCAACCTAACTAGCACATCATGTCTTCATATAGGTGGTTGTCTAGTGCACCTAAGGTGTTAGAAGACTCTCTGACCTAGATGAGGTGTAAGTCCTTTTGTTGGAGTGTTTACAGCTTTGTAGCTGAACCTCCGTTTTCTCTTCTTTCCTGCGACATCCTCACCATTTCGGCAGGTATAAGTCTCACCTCTTGGAGCTCCAGCTTTTAGTTATAGAATAGAGTTTCGTTTCTTTGACCTTAGGGCTACCGAGATCACTGTGGATGACGCAATTCACGGATTGCTGACCAGGGATCTCAAGTTGTGTTGGGTCGACTACCTTCACGACTAGGTAGACTTAGGATCCTAGTGGCTTGGGATGACGGGTTAATGGTACCCCGACCTGGCTACCTCTACCTCCTAGGATTACTCTTCTCTACATTTTTGACTACCCATGTTGAGCCACTTTTGTCCTCTGCCCTTATGGTCTGGATGTACTATGACGTATTGGGATACCCTCGTTGAAGTGATTTATGGTTATTTCGTAGGTTTCATGACTTGAGAAGTCGCAACCCATTTGGACGTGGGAGATTCACTCTTCGCCCGATGATGCAGCATGAGCTTCAAAGCATCGAGACCATTCCATACGAAATAATCACCTTTTGATAACCTATAGCACAGGCTCATAATGATAAAGTGAAACTCCTTCCATCAATAGTCTTCTTGGGCATCCCCGAGAGATAATTAACCAGTAGGAATATGTTCCTCTAGGAGAATTTTGACCCCAGAACAAAAAGTGTTCTTTTTTTGTTTTCTAGTTACGGGTGGCTTATAAAGAGATTTTGCTCGTGGATGTTATTTTTTTTTCTTTCGAGGTACTTCAATCAGATTCTGTTTGGATGCATACTCTCGACCCATCACACGAGGATTATCCCTATATCAGTCTTCTGTCTCTTTTCTTTTTTTTGATTTGTTTGTCTATTTGTTGTAGTACGTTAGTTCACTCTTCGATTTCTCTCCTCTTCGAGTCAATCATTTGGTTCGAGAGGGAGACATACTCGAATAGGGAAATTATGGCGACATACAAAAAGGCAAACCGGAGACTCCGAGATCTAAAAATAACCAAGAGAAAAACAATATGGCGACTCTGCTGGGATGAGTCTCTCTCTCCATGCTAGGAGTTTCGCTTTTGTTTTGGGTTGTAGTCTCTCTCTATGTGTGGGAGTTTCACTCATATTATTGTGACATGGATTCTTTCTTCGAGTCATTAATCGAGCTTGTAATCAAACCTTGGTTTCAGTCTATACGTCAGTTGCTACTCTGTCCCGCCTTCTCACCCTCAGCACGTTGAGTCACTGCATATTCGTCGTGACCGTGCTATTGTACTATTTTTTTTATTATTATTGGTTTTTTTTTCTCAAACTTTCTTTTTTGTTGATCGTGTCTCTTTTTGCTTGGCAGACATGGCGAGCGAAAGAGTTGTGATGATCGCTACTACTGGGAGGAACTGTCTCCTTTTCCCCAAGTATTTTTTGTGCTCCCGAGGGTACTATAACCTTCAGTTCGTTTGAGTACTTTGTCCAGATTACCTTGAGTAATTCTACGTCTTCTGAGGTTGTTGCTCTGTGCACTCCCCCTAAAAAGGGGAGTCGAGCACATAGAGCTACTCTTGCTGAGGTAGCTCACGTCGAGCCCGCCCCTTCCTCAAAGAAGAGGTTTGTGCCCGATGATGATATGTCACAACTCCCTTCAGTGTTCTTCAGGTTGTCGGGTCGTCCCTCCGTGTTTTCACGGATGTCCCTTCCTACGACAGGTCAGTCTTCTAGCAACACTGTTGTTGCCATTGTTTCCCCTGCTGCGGTCTCGGACCCTGTGGTCCTAATTCGCTCTGAGGTTCATCCCGCTCCCAAGTTGGGTGGGAAGGCCCGGAGAAACCGGAACAGGTTGCTTAGGGCCCAACAACAGGTTGTTACTCCTATTGTTTCCGTTACAATCCATGAAGAGTCCCTGTTGCGGTCTCGGATCTTGTGGTCTCAGTTCCCTCTGAGGTTGATCCCGCTCCCAAGTTGGGTAGGAAGGCCCGGAGAAACCAGAACAGGTTGCTCAGGGCCCAGCAGCAAGCTATTACTTCTACTGTCTCAGTTTCAATTCACGAAGAGTACCTGACTCCCAAGGAATCAGAACCCCTTTTCTGTGTTCTCTGGTTGTCAAGGCTATGTTCCTACTAGGATCGCCACGAAAGCTTATCCTCCTCGTGGTAGTGCAGGTCGTCTCAGACTTGCTGTCCATATTGATAAGGCTACCACAAGCCTACTATCTAAGAAAATTGTGTTGGGCGTCTCCTCTTTAAGGGGAAAAGGGCCCATTTCTGAAAGGCTCCTCACCCAGATTTCTGAGACATCTGAGCGGGCCGTGAGAAAACTTCTTCAATTCCCTCACCCTCAAGGTCGTCATAGTAGAACGTGGGCTTCAACCCGTCGCTCTACTACTCGCCGAGTGAGGTCTCCTTCCGTTGCACATGGGGTTAGGCCCACTGGGGTGTTGTTAGGAACCCCCAACGTGGCGCTCAATCCCAATGCACCAGAACTTGTACCTGCTGTCAGATATACTATTGTAGCGGCACAGTCCGCACCTGATGTAATCGTGAAAATTAATAAAAAAAATATTGTTGTTTATGTGTCTTCTTCTTCTTGTTTGACTATAAATAATGTAAACACCTTTGTTATGGATTGTGAGAGTTCTGGGGCACGTCCCCAACATGATTCTCACTACTTGTATCAGGACAAGTATTTGTGGAAGGGAAATCGTCCTGAACCACCTTGGAGGCATTGGGTCGAAAGTCACCCACCTCCTTTCTTGTTGAGGCTCCAGCTCCAGTTTTGGAGACCGTTGAGTCAATCCCCGAGGGAATCGTTCCTCTAGTCGATCATGTCCTGGAGCCATTACCAGTTGATCCCAAAATGGTGCCCGATATCGATCCTAAGGGCGATTTATCTGCGGATTGCTTTCTTACCTCGAATGACCCGTCTGGGAATTTTTCGGATATTTCAGAGGGTTTCCTCGATGAGGATGACCTCCTTTGTGAGGAATTCCATGACTTTGAGATGGCCACTGGCCAGGTCATGACCGTAACCACTCGAGCCCAGAACTCAAATATTGAGGGTCATACCCCTGATCCCGTCGAGGATGACCAACATGAGACTATTGAAGCTCATGACGGCCCCACGGTTGATCGAGAAGATGAGAGTAAAGATGAGCTGATCGCTCACTTGCAAGCCCAACTCTCCCTTATTGCTGCCCAAGTAGTGGCATTGCAGAACGAAAGGGTGGGATCTGACGGTGTTTCCCTCTCCACTCCGGGTGAGGCACGCCCCGCTATTCTTTCAGCGCCTTTGGCACCTTCTCGGCATGTTCATGTCGCTTCTTCTGATGTTGCCCAGCACGAGCATATCTCCTCTGATACACACGTGCAGTCCTTAGTTGATGCCAAGGTCAAGGCTGCATTGGCAGCTCAGCAGGGTGAGACTGTTGTGCAAAGGGGAAGACCTTATCCCGAGGCATATGATTATATTTCGTACCCTCCGGGGTTTGTTCTCCCTCGTTTCAAAAGGTTTGACGGCTTTGGCAATCCTTGCCAACATATAACCCAATTTAGAGCACATTTTTGCAACATTGGCAACAACGACGCCCTCTTACTTCGACTCATCGTCACCACTTTGGCAGAGTTTACTTTTGAATGGTTTGCCGATTTACCTAATGGCTCATTCAAGACCTTCACCAAACTGGAAGATGCATTTGTCAAACGCTTTGTAGGAGCGCATTACAGAGTAACTTTGAATGATTTGTTGTTGTCCCGACAAGGTCTTACCGAGTCCTTGATGGAGTTTATCATTCGTTAGCGCAACTTGAGTTTGCAGTGTGAACCCCAGTTGCAAGAACAACATGAGGTTACATTCCTCATGGGCAAAATAACAGGCCCTATTTCCGTATTGCTAAAGATGAGTACGATCAAAACATTCGAGAATTTGATCGAAAAAATGGTTAATTTGCAGAACACCGCAGATGTCTTGATCTTTAAAAATACTGAAAAGGCTAGAGGCAAAAGGCCTATTGTAGGTCTTCCAAGGAGGAAGAGAGCAACGCTCCTGCGACATCCGATGGGAAGATGAAAAAGTCTGTCATGTTTGCCGAGCAAACTCGCCCACCTCTTCAGAAAGGGAAACCCCAGCCTCTTGAATAGAGGAAGTCTAAGGTCTATCCTTTTAAGAATGATTGTCTCAGGAAACTAACTCAAGAATCTGCTTAAGCAGAGAATGCAACTCCCACCGCCAAAGAAACCTCATGAGGTGGAGAGGAAAAATGAGTCTGACTATTGCTTATACCATATGCATATGGGGCATGTCTTGGAAGACTGTTATCCTTTCAAGGATTGGCTTGAGGCCCGGTATAATGCAGGAGAAATCGAGATACCATATCAGTACTTGGAGAAGCCCCAGGGGAAGGGTTCTGTGAAGATGGTGACAGCTATTCCAACTCCTAGCTTTCTTTCTGATATTTCTCTTCTTGCTTGTAATGCAGGATTTGATTGTAGTGCTCCTCCTGCACATTTTATGATAACAAAACTATAAAAGAAGAATGTTCTGGTTATATCTCTGCGTCTTACATTTTTATACTTGATGACTATAACATTAGTGACTCTGATCATGATGATGTGGGAGATGAGCAATATCCATTATTGCCCTCCTCGAGCGGTACATATCGCAATTTATGATGATTTGAGCGATACATATGCCGATGCAGGTGAGGCCTTGGTGCATGAGGGTTTCTTTGACGAGTCTTCTGCTGAATTTGCCGCTGAAGTCGAACCCAATTCTAGTGAGAAGGCTCAAAAAATTCGCCTCAGAAGTGGTAAAATTCTCCCTCCTAAAGTATTTTTGTCCAATTCTAAGGATAAGGGAAAGGGTATCTTCACCCAAGAAGTAGATGACCATCCTAAATCTCAAATGAAGGCTTTAAGGATCCTCATAAAATTGTAGATTATAATGTGTTAGCGCACCTCAAGAGAATGTCAGTCGCTTTGAGCATCTATGATGCACTTCTTCTTTCTCCAGAGCTGAAAGAGACTTTGATTAAAGCTCTACGTGAGCCCGAGGTCTTCTACGCACATTATGCGGAGGAAAGGATGAAGAAGGCGGCTATGCTGCCGGATGTGTTTGTTGTTACCTTTACTAAGGAGAACTTGCTTTTAGGCACCACAGACCATAACCATCCCTTGTATGTTACAGCTGGAGTTTACGACACTCGTAAACTGTATCCTAATAGATCCTGACACTTCTGTGAATATTATTAGTGTCCGGACTCTTGAGTTGTTGTCCTTGAGCACGAGGAGACTATGATCTGACAAGATTATGCTTAATGGCTTCAACGAAAAATGGTCAGAAAACTCTTGGCTCCATCACTCTACCTCTCTAATTTGGAAACTTCAAAAGTGAAGCCAAGTTCCATATGATAGATGGGAACACGTCTTACAGAGCCCTGCTCGGACGCCCATGGATCCATGAGTATGGGATGGTACCGTCCACCCTCCACCAATGCATCAAGTACATGCGTGGAGGGGAAGAGTTTTCTATCCCTGGAGATGTTCATCCATTCTCCATTAATGAGGTGGGAGTCTACGACAATGCAGAATATTATGTACCACCTAAAGCATCTATCCCAGTCTCGATTTTGTCGGGTTGTCCACAGGCCCCTCCCCTTCCTAGTTCTCTCATTGTTAAAGGTAAAGAGGTAAAGGAGCAAGAGAAAAGACATCGTGCCCATGTGACTTCGAAGCGTGAGCTTGAGCTCCCCATCTTGCCTACAGGTAAGATGAAAATTGAAGCTGCATCAGATTTCGAGTCTGATCCAGATGAGGTACTACCAGTGAGCAGTTCGAGCCGAGATGACGCTGGAGGGGAGATACTTTCGATACCCTCAAAGGGCATAGTACCTCATTTGACTAGACTCTCTTTGTCGGATGAGGTGTTAACCATCGACCCCATGCCACGAGATCATCACAAGGAGCTAACGATTACACATGCCTCTACTGTTAAAGAGTTGAAGACCTTTTATATACCTCCTAAGCTTGAGTCTAAAGAAAAAGACATTTTGTTTTATAAAACTATTCCTCATGTATTGAACACTGATGTAATGTTTTTAAACGATAAGAATGAAGAAGTAGAGGATATTCCTCTTTCTTATTACTGCTCTCCTCTCATTTATAAAATGTTTAATGTTGATTTGTTGCCCGAGATGTGATCCATTCATCAATCCAAATTATGTAAAGCCATGTGGCAATATAAATCGCCAGGAGAGAGGTCTAGATTAGGCTATGTTAAGAAACCTAATAAGGTCGGACTCCGTAGAGCCTCATGTAGAATGATTTCTATGCATGAAGACATTGAGACCATTGTCTCTGCTAGTGAGGAGATCGAAGTTAAAGATGCCCCTCCCGAGCTCGAGGATGGCGTCTCTTCGACGGTCGATGAGTTGGTTGAGGTCAACCTTGGTACGACTGACGATCCTCGTCCGACTTATATTAGCAAACTCCTACTGAATTCTATGATTGTTAAGATTATAGAAATACTAAAAGAGTTTCGCGGTTATCTTGCCTGGAGCTATGCTGAGATGCCCGGACTAGCCCCAGATGCAGCCATACACCATTCAGCTATCGACCTGAGTGTTGTTCCTGTGAAACAAACACCCAGGAGGATGTGCCCCGAGATAGAGCAGAAGGTCATTGAAGAGACCAAAAAGCTCATCGATGTCGGATTTATTAGAGAGGTTCTTTACCCTACATGGCTTGCAAACATCGTACCCGTTCGAAAGAAGAATGGACAAATACGAGTTTGCATCGACTTTCGAGACCTGAATAAAGCTTGCCTGAAAGACGATTTCCCCTTGCCGATTCTGGAGCTCATAATAGATATCGCCTCCTCTCATGCAATGTTTTCCTTCATGGATGGTTTGTCTGGTTATAATCAAATTCGGATGGCCCCATATGAGGAACAACATACGGCGTTTTGTACTCCGATCAACATATTTTGTTATAAGGTCATGCCATTCGGATTAAAGAACGTCGGGACGACCTATCAGCGTGCTATGACACACATCTTTGCTGACTTGCTACATCATCAGGTCAAGAGTTACATTGATGATGCAGTGATTAAAAGTTTTTCTGAAAATGATCATCTTTCAGACCTGAGGACCATCTTTGCACACCTAAGAAAATATGACTTGAAGATGAACCCGCTGAAATGCGCCTTTGGCGTATCTTCTGGGAAGTTTTTAGGCTTCATTGTCCATCACAGAGACATTGAAATTGATCCTATTATAATTAAATCCATCATTGAGATGGAACCTCCTAAAAGTTTGACGCAGTTGCGTTCCCTACAAGGGAAGCTCACCTATATTAGGAGGTTCGTTTCGAACATTTCTGGTCGATGTCAGCCCTTTTCTGCGTTGACTAAGAAAGATGTTCATTTTTCACTGAGAAGAGGCATGTCAGCATGCTTTCGACGATATCAAACGCTACTTGCTGAATCCTCCAGTGTTAGGAGCGTCGGTCCCAGATAGATCCCTCATTCTCTATATTGCCGCTCTTGACAAGTCGATATGAGCTTTATTAGCTCAGAAGAATGAAGAAGGGAAATAGAATGTCCTATATTATCTTAGTCGATGTTTCATATCCGCTGAGATAAGATACCCACCAATTGAAAAGCACTGCTTAGCATTGGTATTCTCGGTCCAGAAGTTGAGGCATTACATGCTCTCACATCATGTTGATTTGGTCTCGAGGGTAAACCACTTGCAGTATCTCATGACGCAACCTACCTTAGCTGGACGGTTGGCTAGATGGGCCATGATTTTATCCCAGTTTGACATTTCGTATGTCCCTCAACGGGCTATTAAGGGATAGACGTTAGCTGACTTTTTAGCTTCTCACCTGATCCCGACAGACTCACCTCCAAACGACGATTTTCCTGATGAGCATTTGATGGTCATCAATGCCCCAGGGTGGGAGATGTACTTTGATGGGGCCTCTTCCTTGAAAGAAGGGCCACCAGGATCTCTCCCAACGGTGCAATCGGGGATCGGATTGATTTTCGTATCGTTTGAGGGTGGCATTCTCAGCTACTCTTATAGTTTAGCAGAACCATGTACGAATAACGCAGCTGAATATGAAGGCTTAATTCTAGTACTTGAGTTGGCTATCCAAATGGGCATTACAAGAATCAAGATTTATGGTGATTCACAACTCATTATAAGTCAGATCTTAGGAACCTACAGGGTCCTCAAGCCTGAGCTTCTAGTCTATCATGAGAAGGCGATGGCAATGTTGAAGCTCATTCCTGAGAACGCTCTTATTAGGATACCTCGATCCCTCAATGGCAAGGTCGATGATCTTGCTAAATTGGCTAGAAAGCTATCAAGTCCTGAGGGAAATTCGGAGACAGTTGTGATCCGAGAAAAAAGAATCTTGTCGCCGACAATTTCTAGCCCTTCAGGTGACGTGCCCTCAGATAGCGGTGGCGTCTTCTTGACTGCTTCTGATGGAGTATCTGATGATTGCAGTCAAGCCATCATCGCATACTCGACAATGGGAATTCTCCCCGATGATCGCTCCCTCGCCTCTCAGATTCAGAAGAGGGCGCTTTCGTTTACTATTATTAACGATACTCTGTATCGACGCTCTTTTGAGCAAATGTGGTTACGATGTATAGGAGATGATGAGGCCTAGAAAGTAATGGTTGAGGTCCATGAGGGCGTCTGTGGATCCCATCAGTCGGGTCTCAAAATGAAAATCAAGATCAAACATCTGAGTTATTATTGGCCTACGATGACACTTGATTGCATTGAATATGCCAAGCGGTGTCATCAATGTCAGGCGTTTGGCCCTGTGCTTCACCAACCCCCGAGTATACTACACCTGACTCTCGAGGACATCGATTTATTCTTGCAGCTACTGATTATTTCTCTAAATGGGCGGAAGTTATTCCTCTAAGAGAAGGGCAGATAACATGTTGCATTTCCTTAAGAATAATATCGTTTATAGATTTGGTGTGCCACGACGTATCATCTTTGATAACAGACTGGCTTTAAAAAAATACTAAAATTAATAGAATTGCTCGGCACCAACACATTGATTAGCGATATTCGACGATCTACTACCCGAGAGCAAATGACTTGGCTGAGACTTTTAATAAAACCTTAGTTGGCTTTATCAAAAAAAATTATCCAGGCCAACAAGAAAGAGTGGCACGAGAAGCTCTCGGAAGCTTTGTGGGCATATCGTACGACATACCGTTCTCTCACTAGTTCTACTCCATACGCATTGACCTTTAAGTTTGAAGCAGTCATTCCTTTGAAAGTTGAATTGCCTTCATTGCGTATCGTTATTAGCAATAATGTCAATAGCGAAGATAATACCAGACTTAGGTTGGAAGAGCTTGACAGCTTGGAGGCATTGCGATTACAAGCCCAGCAAAGCCTCGAGCTATACCGGGCTCGTATGGCTAAAGCCCGTGACAAGCTCGTAAGGCCCCGTACCTTCATAGTTGGAGACTTGGTGTTGATGTTACGCAATCCAATTGTATCTCACCGTCGAAGCCATGGGAAATTTAATCCCACATGGGAAGGACCGTTCGTTATCGAAAAGGTCTATGAGGGAGGAGCTTACTTGCTTATTGATGATGAAGGATCTCACCCCATGCCCCCTATCAACGGGCGATATTTAAAGAGATACTATGCTTAGGCTCATTCTTTATTTGATGTACTTTGCTACGTAAATTGATTATTCAAAACTTCATGTACTTTGTAATTCAGTTCTTGAGCAATAAGATTACATCCTTCTATTTTGTCTCCTGTCTAAACTACTTGTGATGATTTCTTTATAGCTATTGAGAGATCGTATTGCATAATCTAGGATGACATGTGGCACCCAAGAGAGGCCTTGAGCATCTCTTACAGCCGATTTCTAAATTGCTAAACAAGCAAAGTGAAAGTCCTACGGGTGATTTATACCTGGCGCAATTGATAATCAGTATGAGAGAAAACAATCACTTCTCTTGTCTTTGTGTTCGGTGCCTCACTTCGAGCGGGTCCAAACGAGCCTTTCCTACTCACTATAAATGAGCGTGGTAGAGATCCTTGTCCAATTCGTCGTAAATGGATGTGGAGGCTACCCTCTCTTTAGAGGATTTAAGCTCAGTCTGACGACTAAGTATTCTTTGGCTAGTGTATATTGCCCAACTAATTTTTGCAATGTCTGAGTTGGAGAAAGCCTATCCTAATTGATATTTATATGTGGTGTGGCATTCTGCTCACCATCTTTACGCTTGATGTGCCGACCCTCAGGTCATAGCGTGGCTCTTTCGAGAGTCGCCTTACCTTTAGTGTGGCACTCTGCTAGCCATCTTTACGCTTCATGCGTCGACCCTCAGGTCGTAGCGTGTTTCTTTCAAGAGCTGTCTTACCTTTGGTGTGGCGCTCTGCCCACCATCTTTACGCTTCATGCATTGACCCTCAGATCAAGCTAGTCCTTCCTTTCGAAGTTGACTAGCCTTCTTTGTGGGCATGTTGTACGATATATCGTACACCCACTTTTCTGTGCTTCATTGCACGTAAGAGAGGTTTTGAGTGTCTCTTAAAACTGATTTCTGAATTACTAAACAGGCAAAGTGGAAGTCCTGAAATAACACTGCAGGAATCTGAGTTGGTAAGATTTGATGATTTACCGGAGGTCATTGTGCATGGCAGAGATGCAAGTGATAAGGAGAATGGATCTGGGGCATCCACTCCTATTGTTCCACAGTCAGTTTCAAAGCAGTTTACCCCTACAGTTACAGTTCGCAGATCAGAAAGGGTGAGACGTTCTCCACAGCGTTATTCTCCAACTTTGAATTACATTCAACTGACAAACAGTGTAGAACCTCAGAGTTATGAAGAAATCTTGCAATATGAAAATTCAAATAAGTGGGAGCTAACCATGGAGGAGATGGATTCTCTACTAGAAAATCAAACTTGGAGTTAGCAGAACTTCCATCTAGGAAGAAGACACTACACAACAAGTGAGTGTACCGAGTGAAGATTAAGCATAGTGGCAATAAGAGGTGCAGGGCCAGACTTACTGTAAAGGGTTTTCAGCAGAAGCATGATATTAATTATTCTGAAATTTTCTCTCCAGTGGTGAAACTTACGACCATCAAAATGGTACTGTCTATGGTGGCTAATGAAGATCTCTTCCTTGAGCAATTAGATGTGAAGGTTGTTTTTCTTTATGGAATCTTGAAAAAGACATCTATATGCACCAACCTGAAGGGTTCATGATACAGGGAAAGGAAGAATCGGTTTGCATATTGAAGAAGAGTTTATATGGCCTGAAGCAAACTCCTAGACAGTGGTACAAGAAATTTGATAATTTCATGCACAATGCAAGATACAGCAGATGTCAGACAAATCACCGTTACTATTTTGATAATTCTTATATCATCTTTTTTGTTGTATGTGGATGATATGCTTATTGCAGAAGCTACTGTTTATGAGATCAATAATCTGAAGGAGTATATGTCAAAGCAATTTGCAATGAAAGATTTGGGAGCGGCAAATCAAATCCTTAGTAAGAGAATTGTTAGAGAGAGTCAGAGGTATCTTGAGACTCTCTCAGGCTGAGTATGTGAAAAAGGTACTTGGCGGGTTTAACATGGATAAGGCCAAACCAGTTGGCACACCCTTGGGAAATCATTTTAGACTCAGCAAGAATCAGTCACCCAAGTCAGAGGAGGAACGAGGCCACATAAGTAAGGTTTCATGCTTCAGCTATTGGTTCACTTATGTATGTTATGGTTTGCACCAGACCGAATATTGTCCATGTAGTGAGAGTTGTTAGCAGATACATGAGTAATCGGAAAATGAACATTGAGAAGCAGTGAAGTGGACCTTGAGGTACCTAAGAAGTTATTCAGAAACTTGCTTGTGTTTCTCAGAAAAGAGTTCAGAGGTACAGGGCTATGTTGATGCTGAGACATTGATAACATAAGAAGTACTACAGACTATATTTATACAATTGGTGGCACTACAGTATCATGAGGCTCTAATCTGCAGAAGACAGTTTCATTGTCTACTACAGAAACTAAGTATACAGCAGTGTCAGAGGCTACAAAAGAGATGATATGACTACATGGCTTTTTAGAAGAATTGGGCAATAAAAATCAGAAGGGCGGTCTCTATAGTGATAGTCAGAGCGTCATATTCCTTGGTAGGAATCCAACATTTCAGTCCAGGACTAGCACATTCAGATCAGGTATCACTTCATAAGATCATTGTTGGATGACAGACAGTTGTTGCTTAAGAAAATTTGTTGAAGTCAAAACTCTGCTGATATGTTGACAAAGGGTGTTACTCTTGAGAAACTGAAGTTGTGTGCAGCTTTAGTTGGTCTTTTAGCTTGAAAATATGAGTCTTTAGTTGCAAAGGTGAAGGATATCATGTTGAAGAAAAGGGTTATGCCGTCAGTGGAAGATATCAGATTAATGAAGAAGTTGTAGCTTGTGTACCGATCTCCAAGTGTGAGATTTGTTGAGTGTGGAGCCCGGTTAAAAAAATCTAATATATTTTTCTGCTTGCCGCCTCTTTGAACTGTTCCCACCTCCCATTCTCTTAGCTTTGGTGGGTCCCACCATTTCTAGAGCAATAGAAGTAATTAAAATCAAAATTAACTGGCTACTCCTCTGTAACTTCCTCTTTCAGCCTAACAGAGAAGGGAGTTTTGGGATTTCCTGGTGTGACCGAAATCCAAGTTTGCCTAAGAAATTGTAAGGCTTCGTTCTTCTCCATTTATATTTCATCTTCGGCGATCGATTGTTGCCTTGCAACCATTTGTTCGGACCTGTGAAGGAGGTGCAGGCGTGAAAAGCATTTTGGGCTTTCTCTTTATTTTCTTTGGAGTTCTCTTCAATTGTGTGGTGACTCTCCGGTAGAGAGAAGTGGAGAGTGAGGAAGTGAGAGACTTTCTCTTGTAAATCGAGACAATCGACGGTGTAATTTCCCCAATTAATAAAATTTTCTGCAACTCCGTGGATGTAGACAATTTACCAAACTACATAAATCTATGTGTTTCGCTCTTGTTCTTTTCTGGTGTGAATTTTCTAATTTTATTTTTTTCACTTCGTCATCGATTGTTCTATTTTAAATATACCACAACAGAAATATGAGGCGGCGTTGTTTTTTGCCACTGTTTTTTAGTCATGGATGCTGGAAATGAAAGAAATCATCATTGAGGGTGAGAACGAAAAGGACATTAATTCCTTTCAGAAGGGCATGAAAACTAAGGTTTGGCAACAAAACCACAGATTGAGCTTGAAGCTGACTTTTCTCTCTGATTTTAGACAGGTTATTTTTTTATTTTCATATAGAGAATTAACGAAGAGGCTCATTTTTGTGCCAGGCTTGCTTTGGATAGATTTTTCTTTTGGAAGGATCACACTTCTAACCCCGATTTTTTTTTTGCGTGGTTGAGGAAGATGTCAATCATGCTATTTTTTTGTGTAGTTGTCATAGCTCTTTTTTTGTACTTTTTGATTTTATTTTAATGCAAAATGTGCACTCTTAAAATAAAACACTTAACTTAGTTTTATACTTCTCGTTAAAGCCCAACATTTTATGTCATAAAGCATTGCAGGTTTCACCACCAACTTATAAAATTCTCCTTTCAAGTCTAAGCGGTACTTTTCTATCACACAATAGACCTGATGCAACTTTTATATATATATATATATATATATATATATATATATATATTGTTTCTCTTAAGAAAAAAAATTGTTTAACTTTAAAATGGTCTTTTATGGTATTAATTAATCTCAAACAACATAATTCAGAAGATCCGCCGAGATAATAATCAACATGAAATACAAACAGAGTAACAAGGCCATACATTTTATGTGAAACGTGGCTTTAAAAGGAGTTTATACGCTATTCATTTATGTCAATGGCATCATCATAAGAGTATAGAGATTTTAAATATGATGTTACAATAATTTGAAGTCACAAAATAAAATAACTTGAATTACTCCATTGGTATTGAGGTTGCACACCCTTGACATAAGATCTCTATATCACCAAAAAAAAAAATGCATGACATACATAATAAAAGAAACAAGCAACTTGGACTGCAAGCCTGTCAAAAACCCTATAAATTTAATCATAAACTTAACGAAAGATGCTTCAAAAAACATAGGAATAGAAAACCTATTACCAAAAACTAAAGTAGTTTATCACAAACTAGACCTGCCATAGTCTATATTGTTGGTATGGTGAATCAATTCATGCAAAATTCTAATGAAACATATCTAGGAGTTATACATTGACTTTTATAATACATGAAAAGAAACCTACGTAAAATATTTTCATTCAAGAACAGGAAAATCTAATGCTTGAAACTTAAGTTTTTGATTATACAGTGTCAATGATTAATAGGATAATTTTAGAATATTGCACATCCTTAGAAGAAAAATGTATAATTTGAATAAGTAATAAAAGGGTAGTGGCAAAATCTAGTGCAAAAGCTGAATTTAGATCTATGGCATATAAAATCTATATATTAAAGTGGCTGAAAATTATCCTAAAAAATTTAAAGATTGAATAAAAAGGTCCTATCAGGCTTTATTATGACATCAAAACAGTTAATAATATTGCACATAATCTGTGCAATATGAGTAAAGAAAAAATATTGAAGTTGATAGAATTTTATTATCATAAAAATGCTAGATAAAAGTCTAATTATTCTCAGCTTATGACCACAGATGCACAACTTGTTGACATTCTCATCAAAGGATTATAAGGACAATAACTTCAAAATTGGCATAAAAGATCGGAATTAATAACATAAATTCATATGCATAATTTAGCCTCTAACATATCTTTCTTGACTACTACAATCATATCTATCAGATTTCTTATTCTCTTCAAACGGCCTCATTAATCCATGGGATTATTGTTGTAAGTTATAAACTCACCAATCCATGGATCATCATAATCATAATTAACTCTATAATTTTTACTTCCTAATTATTATATATTTTCTTCAATAGGTTTCCTTGGACTTTAATAAATTTGGCACAAATGATGAAATGAAACATACAATAAATTATCTTCAACAGATCAACTATTAAACTTGCACATAATTCTATGAAATATGATTGAATAAAAAACATTGAAGTAGATAGATATTTTATTATTATAAAAGAAGATAATAGTATAATTTATATTCAGCTTGTTCCCGCAGATGCACAACTTGTTGACAATCCTATTAAAGAATTATCACAAAAAATAATTAAAAATTTGGCATACAAGCTTGGAATGAACAGCATACATTCATTTGCTTAAGGAGGATTGTGACGAAATTATACATATTGGATTCCATCAATTCGGTCTCCAACATATTGGCCCTAACTCCTGCAATCCAATATGTTAGCTTCCGCATTCTCTTTATGTCATCTCATTGATCCATAAAGTTATTGTTGCCACCTCACCAATCCATGAATCATCCTAACTATAATTAATTTTACATTTTCTATTTCCTATTTATAGTTAGCTTCAACCTTCAAGTTTTCCTAGACATTACTAAATTTAGCACAAATGATGAAATGAAAAATACAACAAATTATCTCCAACTTTAATCAGTTAGTTCAAGTTAAATGTAAATTTCAATAAAATGAATGAATTGACATAAATTTCAAAATCAAAGTTAAGCTTATCTTTTCATAAGCTTATATTTTTTAGAATAATGAAGTTTATCTTTTCATAGCTCATGTATGTAAAGTAATTAACTTCGTTCTTCATAATTAGAAAAACTAAAGGTAAACTAAAGTACATTAATCATCATTAAATTTATACTCCTGATTAAACTTACGTTTACAAAATAATTAAGCTAATTTTGCATGGTTAACTAAATTTAAAATGAAGTAAAGATATGGCAAGTTAATGGCAGTTAATTAAGAGTCGAAATCATAGGAAAATGCGGTATGTCAAAAAGAAATTTACTTCATTCTGCAACTTAGCATTCTCGTTCAGCTCCTGCCCTTTCAACACGGCCAGAGGCCGCAGCCTCACGGCCCTCTCCTTCTCCCCAACAAACTTTTCTACCAAACCCACTTTTCTCTTCTTCCTGCTCACATTCCACATTTTCTTCTCCCTTCCTTTCCACACCATCCCCTTTCTGAAATTTTTTTCCGTCTTCCACCCCGGCGAGCTAGTATCAATCACCGTCACAACCGTGCCAGTAGAAACCGATGGATCCCAACCCGCTGCCTGCCCTGGGTTCGCCCGCATCCTCTTCATCTTCTTCGGACCCCTCTTCGCTTCGGCGATGCTATTGTCGGCGCTGGAAGGTGACATCGCCGAAGCCCCGCCATCCGCACTGGCGGAAGCTGAAGCGACGCACGCCCTAGGATTCAGCTGCTTCCGCGCCCCTTTCAGGTTCGCAATTGAGTTGCGGGTGTCTCCCATAACGAAGAGCTCGGAGAGAACGTTGCTCATCAGAGAAAATAGACACTGCTCCTTCTCCAAGAAGATCCTCTTTCGGGACTGCAGCTTCATCCCGCTGAGAGGGGGATCAACGGCCTCTGGATTCGAAGGAGTGGGCTTAGTTTTGGAGTTCGAGTAGAGAAAGTGATCGAGATCGAGGTCGGCGGGGACGGTGAAACCCTTGGAGGTGTAGAGGCGATCAAGCCAGCTGGGGGTGGATCTTGAGGTGGGCATTGAGCAGAGCATTTTTTGAGGTTTGAAGACTTATTTGCACAATAATGAGCCCGACGAGCGTTGCGTAACTGCGAGAAGAGGGCGGCAGCCCACGAAAAAACAGTGAGCGGAGAGCTAAACAGCTGCGGTGCCTTTTTCAAACGCGGAGAATGATGTTTATTGTCTTCTCTTCGTTCCGGATAAACATTTTTTTTTTTAACATGTTCCCGTTCATCGTGGATTTAGAGAAAATTATGTGAGTCTGCCCCCTCACATCCCACGTTCAGTGTTATTCGTGATGTGATTCGCATCTAGAGTTTTTTGAGGTGTTATTTATATTAGGATTCAAGTATTATTACAGTATTATTCATGTTGTTTTTTAGTGTTATTGGTTCGAACCTTTTGCCCGAGTTGGTGTTATTCACAGTGTTATTCGTGGTATTATTCGTATCATTTGTCAGTTGTAGATTTTGCAATGTTTTCACGTGTTATTTGTGGTAGTATTCAAGTGTTATATCGGTGTTATTCATGTGATTTTTTGCTGTTATTGGTGAGTTATGTGGTGTTATTCCAACCTTTTGCCTGAATCGGTGTTATTTGAATTTTTTTTCCGATAGGATTCAGATTTTATTGCTTATTGTGCTCATTGTTTTTTATTTTTATAATTATGCTAAAATTTTTCTTGGAAGATTTGAATCCATAGCACTAAATTTTTATATATTTACACATCTAACACCTAAATTTTAACTTTTACATATATGCCGCCTTATTTATGCATCCTAAGGTATATTTCACTTTTTAAAAAATAAAATGATGATATAAATTTTTAAAATTAGTAATCAAATAGATAATTTATAGTTTGTTTGAGGCAACTGCAGCATCTCAGCTCTTCAGCTATATCTGCGCTGCCCCAAGAAGCTGCAACGGGGAAGATAGCTATCTATTTGTTGCAGCTGTGTGAAAATAGTTGTGGAGTAGTTGTTTCTAGAAAAATAATCATTTTGTCCTTGTTTAATAAAGTTTAAAACAAAACTGTGACAGACACATATTTGTTACTATAAAAACAAAAATTCATTTCAAAACATAACAAAAGTTTAGATACACAACTCACTTAACAGTGAATACCGAAAGTGCTAAAGAAAAAGAAAAATAATAATAAAATTACAAGTAAAATAATCATGATATTATTTTTAACATTAAGGCGATGTATGTCTCGTCCTAAATTGTCCTCCAATGATGCTATCAACTCGTGATCATTTTCGTCAGCGGAATCAACCTAACCGTCAGCTCATTAGAAGAAGTCACACTTTTATTCGAGACTCCGTGCGCATCTGTAAAACTGTTCACCGTAGCTATAGGGCTGATGTGACATCAGAAAGGAAATCTCTTTCTAAAGTTCATATTTCCTGAAAGCAGCAAAATAGATCCGTTAGTCAATTATTTTAAGCTAAAAACTATCCAAAAAAAGATAAAAACAAGAAAAAAAACATTTCAAAACTGACCAACATCAACTATCAGTGATAATTCTAAAACATCATCGAGTGAAAACACATAAATACAGTATTTCTAAAAGTTATCCCCACATTCCAAATAAATATATTACCATTTCAATCAAATTTCAACCATAACAAAGTAAAAAAGAACACTTCCAAATTAATGAATTTAAGTATTTACATACATACATACCACACAATTTTTAGGTATTTACTAATACCTAAACTTTGATATTTACACGTAAAACTTCAGAGTCACAATCACACAAAATTTAGGAGTTAGATATATAAATACATAAGAACTTGGTGGTATGCATGCACATCCTCCTTTAAAAAATCAAAGCTATGTGGAAAGCATAAAGACATAAATAATCTGTCATCATAAGAACACATAAGAACCATATAGCAGAGAATCACAGTTGCCAAAAGGACTTAAAAGCAAACTTGTATATGTACAAAAGAAGGTCAAAAGAGATGTCATCAGTGAGAATCCAAACAGGCATAAGATTCATCATGCCCTTCTCAAAAAAACTATCCAAGAATCAGGTCGCCACCAGATCCAAAGCATCCAAAAGAAAAAAAATTCTTATTGTTGTTTCAAGAAACAAAAACTAGACTGCGTGAGAGAGTCGTGAGGACACGAAGAAGAAGACCTAGGTACTGTAAGCCGTCGAAGAAGAGGAGGACGATTGTCGGCGGAGAAGAGGAGAGATGAGAAGATCATTGCTTGTGGTTTCACGGGGTGATTTCTTTCGTTTAGGGCAGCGTAAAGGAGGACACGAGGGTAAAAAATTAGATGAAAAAGTTGGGTCATGGGCCGTTGGACACGTTATGCGTTATTGTGAAATCGCGGCACGCTACGGCGGGGAAGCCGCCTCAAACAGGAAATAAAAGCGGCGCGGTGTCGCTTAATAACAAACATTAGCATATTTATCATAACTATGACAAATCTATCGTAAACAACATTACTGCACAAGATTAAAATTATCATTTATCCAGAAACAACTGCAAATCAACTGTTTTTCAAATACAAAATAAAAAAAACAGTCAGCTTATCCTGATCAGCCACTGATCAAGAGCTTATCTGGATCAGACGCTGATACTGAAACTGCCCCAAATAGATCATTGGGGTGCGTTTGTTTAAGGTTTTAAAATTTTCTTTTAAAACTGTTGTGTTTCAAGGCACAAGCTGGTCTCAAACAGGAAAAAATATTACCTCAGGAGTACTGATGCATCAGTACTCCAATGAGGAGGTGTCACATAGGCAATAATCCCACCGTGGTGCCTACGTGACAACCTCTCATTGGAGTCCTCAACAGAGGTTTGGGATTTCTGTACATCCGCGAACACGGAATGAAGGTTGTGTTCTGTCGTTCGTGAATAAACAAGGCTCACGGAATCACAAGGCTCGCGGGATCGTGATTCTACCCCCTCGCCTCACTCGCAAACTCGAATAGGCCACCTCGCCTCGCCTTGCCTCGTTACGCCTCTCTTTGCTTGCAAACTCGAGTATGATTTGTGCCCTAGTGCTCTCGCCTTCTTCTTCGGGAGCTCGTTTGGCCCGATCTCATCTCTCCTTCTTCTTCTTCGCTCGTATGGTAAACTCTCCACCATTTTTCTTCTCCCCATTTTCTTCCCAGACATTTTTCTTCTACCCCACTTCACTTTTACATCATTCTTCCACTCCACCATTTCACTTCTCTCAACATTATCTTCTCTGCCCTTTAATATCTTTGCTTGGGACAACTTGTGCTTTTTATGTTTGTTCAAATGTTTGCAACATATGCTTGGGCGTGTTTCGATAAGTGCAAAATATAACTTGTGATATTTTTTCCACTAAAATTTGTTTTTTGCTTCTACCACGGTGGATTACAGTTGGCATATGGCTACACTCGGGCATAAAATCATGTGATGGAGACTTATGAGTGTTCTTAGAATTTTTACATTGGTGTATAATATATCTTTATGGATTTATGTATTTAGAATTTCAATTATAACAATTGACTCTGCTTTTCTACATGAATGATTACTGATTGGTTGCCTGGTTGAACTTAATATGTTTATTAGAGATGCTTTCTTTCGGTTGCTAGATAAAAAAGCACCATTTCAGATTTTGGAAATTAATATATTATTTTGTTGATGAAAGAAACCACTTTATATTTTTTACTTACAAAGAGATGGCCTTTTTGCCAAAATTATGAGTTGAAAACTCACGATTGTGATTTTTTGTGATAGATCTGCTCAATGTAATAGTATCAAGATTCCTTTCATTTTAATGAGACTAGCACGTTTTATATCTACTCAATGAAAGAAGCCAACTTTATACCTAATCTCTTACATTAATATCAATTTTGGATGGCACCTTATCTTCAAATCTTTGTTATAGTACCGACATTCCTTTCATTATAAAAAGAGTAGCATGACTCTAATGGTTTGTTAATTGCTTTTGGAAATTCGTTGATTCACTATAATTTGATAGTCTTTGAATGCATCAAAATTTTCTTAGAAATTCATTGCTTCATCGCCTTTATGAATACAAGTGGGAAAGGTTATCTGCCCATTACAACTTATAATGCTGGTGATCAACCTTCGATGTGGCACAAGTTTCCAAAGTAATAGAATGTAGTGCAATTACTTGTTTATCGGGCATTGATGTAGCGAGAATTTCTCTGAAAACTTTTACCGCTAATAGCATGTGTGATTTACCTACAAACATGTGTGATTTCGTACAAAGTTTAATGTAAATTCATAAGTACTTTGTGGTTTGTATGTAAATCCCTCTTTTTTTTTTTTGTTAGATTTCATCTGAAGTTATCAAGCCGGAAGATCCAACTTTCCGAAATATTTCTAAAGAAATATCATGCAATCATCGATACATGTCATACTTCAAGGTCTATTGAAGTATTTTTTATTTTCTTCAAAAATGAAGTTAAGGTCTATTGAAATATTTTTTATTTTCTTCAAAAATGAAGTTTAACTTTCTAATTTAAACTAATTATAATTTGATATAGGATTGTATCGGTGTTATTGATGACACATGTTCATACATATGTGTAAAATGATATAAGATCGCATATATTGGATGTTATGATTCACCTACCCCGAATGCAATGACAGTATGCAACTTTAATATGTGTTTTACTTTCATCGTGGCTGGTTGGGAAGACGGTGTTGTCGATAGTTGAATATTCAAGTTTACAACACAAACTTGTACGCATAACTTTCCCTCACCTCCTTGAGGTTGGATTACTCATCCTTAAACCTTATATTAATGTTTCATATAGTAACTCGTGGTTAACTGTTCTAACAGGAAATTATTAGTTAGTAGATGTTGGATATCCATTACAATGGAGATTTCTAAAATCATTTTCAAACACAAGATAGCACATTCCAATGTTTGAAATGACTAGTCAAGTAGTGCGGGGAAGAAAAGAAATGTTTAAGAAACAACATTCCTCATTAAGGGGTGTGATTGAGAAACCATTTAAAGATTAGAAGAAAAAATGGGTTATTCTACAAGATATGTTAAAATATTCTTTTGAGAAACAAATTAAAATTGTTGTTACAACAATGACACTTCATAATTAAGCATCTTTAATAAAATTATGCCTCAAATGTTTGGGAGCTTTTGCTTACTAATATAAGGAAGATGCATATTTAATGTTTTTGGATTAAGCATTCTATGTTTTGGGTGTTGCAAGATCAATAGTTTTTTTCTTGGAGAACGCGAGCGTATATGCAAGTAATGATATACATATTGTTCTAATGGTGATGATGCGACATCTTTGGATGGCCAAGTTTTTCTTAGGTAACCAGTGCTATCATTATCACTTAGATTTATGGATACTGATATGTGGAAATCTTGATTACTTACATAAGAATTGTGTGGTATGCAAGTAAATGCCCCAAAATATAACCTGTGATGTTTTTTTCTTCTAAATTTGGTTTTTTGTTACTTTAAGGCTTAAAATCTTGCGGTGTAGACTTATGAGTGTTCTTGAATGCTTTGGTTAATATCTAATATTTATGTTGTCTTTAGAAATGAGAAATGACAAATGAGTGTTATGATGCAGAAGCTGGATTTACATGCATACCACACAATTTCTATGTATTTACATATATAACATTCAAAGTTTGATAATTCTATTTCTGTTGTTGGATGGTATTATCCTGACATGCTTTCAATTGGTTATTGTTTCATATTGACTTTACATATTATGGCGTTTAATATCTCGGTTTGAACTTGTAGCTGGAGCCTTACATATCTGTCTCATAATCTGATTATTTCTCATTATGTGGATGTCACTTATGTCTTTTCAGTTGTTTACCCTTTAGTTGGTTGGTATATCCATGAGATTTATGGATGTTCCCCACTTTTGTGATACATCCTCGTCGGATTTTATGGTTTTCTCTATAGTCATTTGTGGTTGGTTGTTTTGTGTAATATTCACTTGTTGTTTTGTGGGATATTCATTTTCCTTGTCGGACTCTATGAAGGGGAACTAGGTGGTATGCATGTAAGGGTCTTTTATATTATAGGCAATTTTCTTTTCCCACATTGCTTTTACTTTTGTTGTGCAATCACTTTCACAAGACTAGGTTGCCTTGGAATATCTCCATCATGCTTACTGTGATAGCATCACATGTCAGATAATTTGTATAACGTATTTATAACATTCATCCATGAATATAAAGATTTGAGTGTAATGCATACAAATATAAAGGTTTAGGTGTTTGATATCTAAATTTAGAAGAATTGTGAGGTACCCATCCAAAGTTTTGTGTAAGTTTGAAAGTTCAATTGTGAGATATGTAAATGCATAAGAATTATGTGCTAGGTATGTTAATTTCCCTTCTTTTTTATGTATAGGATTATACCATCGAAAATGAGCTCAAGCGATTGAACAAGCTCTAAGGGGATCAAACATCGACCAATTTTTTTGTGATTGCAACCTATTATGTGTTGTTTTCACGACTCAAAAATGTAAGAATAATAGACAAAAAAAATTTACAAATGTCCAAAAAGTTTACGAATGGATATTGCAAATTTTTTGAATGGGTGGATAAAAAGAGGGATGCAATAATAGAGCAAGATGATGAAAAGAAAAATGCATATGATGATACGGTGAAACCTAATCTCAAAGACTTGAAATTTATTGTGAACATATTGCTCTTATTTGATTTTGTAATCGTAGCACTTCTGTTATTGTTCTTAACATTATATTTGTTTTGATGATGTTGATGTATTTTGGAGGACAAGATGTGCTACTTTAAGTTTTTTTTTGTTAAGTAAATCTGTATGTTTGGTTGAATGCAGCTTATGTTAAATATATTATGTCGAATTTATGTTTGTATGATCATTTTGATAAATGTTCACCTTAAATTCCCTTACAGCGTTGTGAGTGAAAATAATTTAATTAATTGTCATTTAGTTAGTTTCATAGGGAGCACTTTCAGAATTGTATTTTTCAAACAGAATTATATTTTTCATACAAAACTGTGTTTATATACTGAGGGGTATTACATTCCTTAGTTGACAGACAACACTTTCTGAAGTGTGTTTTTCAAACAGGCTAACTACTTCTGAAACACCAGCTTCTGAACAGTAGACTTTCAATAATAGATTTTGGGTTGAGCTTTTCTATAGTCAGGACCGAAACAAACACACCCTTAATTTAAATGATATTAAATTAAGTTTTATCAAAGTATGAGGGGCTTAAATCATGAAAATTATTTGATATTTTTGATAAATAAATTCTCTTAAATCATGAGAAAGTGTCTCATAATTTCAATAGAATTTAGGCGGATGGAAAAAAAAACCGATAAAATTGTGTCTCTATTAAAAATATAAATGCCATATCTTTAAAGCATGCTTTTTAAAACTGTCATATAATTTCTAAATATGTTTAGAAGTTAAGAATTTAATATTATATATTAATTATATAATTATTAAATCTAATTAAGTTCAATTTAATTTTTTTATAACTATAAAAAACAATAATTAAATATTTATTAAACTAATTAATGATTAATAATAAATTTATAATAATAGTTTTACATCAATTAATTAACAATAAATTAACTATTTATAAAATTAATTAATAATTACTAAAACTTAAAAAACAATTAAATTTAATATGTACTTTTTTATTAATTAATGATTAAATAATTATATATAAATTTATTTAATTATGATTAATTTGATTACATTTTAATTAATTATTAATTATTAATCAATTAATTAACTTAAATAAATTAAATTAAAGCCTGAAAACTATCTTCTCCTTCCCCTCTCCTTTCGAAAACTTGTCGACATCCCTACCAGTTTCACCGAAACCATCACCTTTATGATCTAAAGCTCGCAATAAAAGTTTCAGTAAGATATGGGAGACAATGACAAGATCATGAAATACAAAGGCCTCTAAACCTCTTATTTTTCTCATCCTTCTAGCCCACTCCTACCAAAAATCATTGAGAAATGTAACCCTCATCTTTCTCCCCCTTCCTCTCTTTTCCTTCCCCCAATCTCCTTGGCTTCACCAAATCCAATAGATACTTCTTCCAATGGAGTTCACTAAATCCTGAATTTAAGGCAAAATAGAGGAAAAATAGGATTTAAGAACATTTAGGATTTACGAATGTGTTTTTTGCCATTTGGCAAAATTTAGCCTGTCCAGGCAAACTTGTTACTATAAATATATTTATAGACTTCTTACTTGCAAAATTTGTAGCCCCATATTTGCTATTATGTTATTAAATTAGCATACCCGCTCCAATAAAAAGTTCACAAGATTCTTTAAACATACTTGAAAGCATGCATGGTACATCGGCCGCAACAAAAAAGTTGATCAATATATAAATGAAAGCCAACCAAAATATTAAACAGTTTATCTCATCTACAAGCTACTTTATATAATTACATAATATATGGACCAATTGGCACTTAAGAGGCTTATGTATTGTTTTTGTTTGTACCACCATGGAAAGACATTAATGCCTAGAGTATAGTGATTTGGTACACACAAAGAAAACTCTGATCTTCTATATTGCTCTGTCTCTTGTGATTTTGAATGTTGAAGCATCTTGGCCATGTAGCATTGTTGTTATTCAGGAATCAAATACAACACCCAAACTTAGCTAAAATAAATCCCGAATGTTTTATATATAGGCCTATGAATATATTCTAAGATGTATAGAAGTCTATTGACCTGATTCTAAGTAAATAGTCCTAAATTAGCAAATATGGAGTGAAACTATTCCTACTGGTTTCATGTCCTACTGGTTTCATGTCCTACTGGTTTCATTAATAATGAAGTCGTCAATTGTACTCTTCTCTATACGATGTTGAATGATATTGTGTACTATCTCCATCCTATGTACCGCAAGTTTATACGATGTTGAACTAAATAATGAATGAGATTTCTCTTGTGATTGCACATACCAATTTATACATTGTTGTCATTTGATATATATCCAGCAATTAAGATTAATCAAAGGTGAGTGATAGTTTACAAACTCCATTTTCATTTTACCTCTAATTGGCCTGAATTCAATTTCTATATACTTTTCTTCCTAAAATCCTTAACAATATAAAAATTATTTAAAATTACCCATTTTGTTCAATAGACCCATGTAATTATGTCAAGGTTTAAAATGATTATAGTTCATTGATCTTAAGTTCTAAAAATCTAAAAATTCAAAGTGTTATTTAGAACCGAAGGAACCTATAGTTTTAGTTAAGTAACCATGGATTTCATATGTACCATTATGAACATTTAAACCCTACTTTGGAAAGTTAAAAGCATTAAAAACTATAAATTTGTTTGATGGTTTATCTCGATATCCGTAATCAACCCCGAGTAACTCTAAGGGCCCAATCAACCCTAATTAAGATTAGGGCTTCAACTTATTTTGTCCCAATAGACCCTAGACTACATAGTAGGCTTCTTGCCCCTATGCTTGACCCACCTTAGCTAGTGTAACTAGTCTAGTTGCGCGTGGGCACACGCACACACATAGACCGAAAGAAAAACAAGCATTGAAATTTGTCAAAATGGTGCCCTTTTCTGTTGTACAATGCAAGTTAAATAACTACCAACAAAAGATCTGACAACAAAATAATGCCTGAATATCTGCCTAATAATATACTCTTTAATCTCCAAATATAGTCCAAAACATACATGAAATCCATCAGAAATCCCTCATCGTCTCTACATTTGAAGCCTTATCCTTCTCCACCTGTATGGTCACATGACTGATACTAAACTCCTTTCTAATGTACCCAATCACCTGATCAAGAACATTCTCAGGATCAGCTTCAGGTTTGATTGTAACATGGCAAGCCAACAGAACCTTGCCAATGGTGATGGCCCATATGTGCAACTCATGAACCGCCACCACTCCCTCCACCTCACACATTCCTTTCTCCAGCTTCGTGGCATCGATTTCTCTCGGAGTTCGTTCCATGAGCACGGAGAGTATGTTCCTCAGCATGTTCACCGTCGTGATCAGCACGATGAAGGAAAACATCAGAGTGCAAAGCAGATCCACTATTTTCCACTCCGGCTTCAGCCATATGATTCCGCCGCCGATCATCACCCCGATGCTCTGGATCGAGTCGCCCAGCACATGAAGATAGGCGCTCCGGACATTAATGCTCTGCTTCCTTCGCTCCGGCGTTCGCTCATCGTTTTCATCCGTTATGTCGATGTCAATGCTGCGGCTGTCTTGTTCGCCGTGCTCATGGCCATGACTTCCATGGCTGTGGCTATGGCCATGACCTCCATGACTGTGGCTATGGCCGCCATGATTATGGCCGAGCAAGACGGCCATAATAATGTTTACAAGCAATCCGAAGGCTGCAACAGCGAACATCAACTTGCCATGAACGAAATTCGTTCCATGAATCAATCTCATCACTGCTTCATACAATATAATTCCGGTTAAAAGCCATATAAGCTGGATGGAAACCAACGCCCCGAGAATTTCGATTCGGTAAAACCCGTAGGATTGACGAGGGGTTGCTTCCCATCCCGCAGCCCAGATCGAGAACAGGGAAATCGCGAAAGCTGCAATGTCCGATAGGAGATGAGCTGCATCTGTGAGAATTGCGAGGCTGTTGGCTTTGATTCCTCCAACGACTTCCACGCACATGAATATCATGCAAAGAATAACAGCTATAAACAACTTTCTTATGGAAGCTGACCTCTCCTTGGCATCTTTCGAGTGGCTTCCTGAATCAGATAAGCCGCAGGTAGGCCCTCCACAAGTCTTGATGTCTGCAGATGTTGTCGTTGCTGCCGGCAGCGCTTCACCGATTTCGGCTGCCGGAGATTGCTCCGAGCTATGTGCTTCCATCTGCAGAGCAGGTGGAAAGAAGATATCAGGATTAATATTGATGAAACTGTAGATAACAAAGGAAGAGTGGAAGAAAGTATGGCATGACTGATTACATTTAGCTGATGCTATCATTTGAGTAAATTTCTTATTTTTATGCTAAAATTTGAACCTTTAGGCCTACTGAGAATAACATATCCCCAAAATAGTAGTTAATGACACCATCTCCTTTCATAACATCCATTTATGAACCAAAGATAAGACATTGGTTGCATCTCCACCATTCATTCCAGTTCCAGGATCATTTCCTACTACTCACAACATGTATAAACTATATTATGAATTTTAGGAAAGCTCCAAAGCTACTATACTTTCTCTGGCTTAGGGATAATGAGAACAAGCATTCAATATAAGGAAATTTAGGTATTTTAAGAAGCAAGATAATGTCATGACAGCTGCACAAATAAATGTAAGAATCAAACTTGGCATAGTACTTTTTATAAAAAAATATTTTTTTTCATTTTGTTTTGTTTATATTTTATTTTGAATTAAAACATATTTGGTAGCAATAGTTATTTTTAAAAAAAATTCAAAAAAAAAAACATTTATGTGCGTTGAGGGTTTTTAAAAATAAGTTGATTTGTTTATAAAAATAAGAAAATAAAAATATACAAAAATTATACAAATCAAACCTGTTTTAAAAAAGCAAAAGTAGAAATGAAAACACAAACATAAAACAAAAGTGATGTCAAAGGGGCCCTTAATGAAGTAGATCTCTATAGCTCATGAAAAATAACCACAACTAACTTTGGGTGGTAGAAATAACCACAAAAGAATCCACATCAATCATGCAAAACAACTAATTAGAATTACTCCACACAAACCCTTCTTCTCCTTCCTCATTGGATTAGCCAAAAGAAAGAAAAAGTCTCAAAATTACAAGGTAGATAAATTGAAGGATCAAATATGACTAATACAGTGTTTGGCTGCATAAATAGGATTCCTTAAATCCAGTAAATCCGGATTTATCAAATGAAAAGACTAAAAATCAAAGAAAAACCTAAAAAATGGCAAAACAAATCCTTATCAAACATGAACTGGATCAAATCAACCCAAACTCTCAATCCAGAAAGCATCATTTCTCATCCATAAACATCCAGATTAAGCACAAATAACATCAGAACCATCATCTGCGACTGACAGTAACAAAAACGCAAAAAGAAAAAGATCAAAAAAAAGCTTGATCAGCGCCGTAGAAAAGAAGGAACTCCATTTCCAAAAAGCAATTAATAAAAAAAAGGGTAAAAAAAGAAAAATGCTGCAAATTGCAAAAACAAAAGATTCAAAGCATTCAAAAGTTACCTGGAAGGTGCGCAGAGAGTGTTCCTGCTCGCCAGAAGAATGTGGAGCCGAAGAAGGAAAGGAGGATTTTTATAACTGCAGGGGGGGGAAGGGGAAAGGGGAAAGGGGAAAGTGTGAGTATGGGATACGGAGATGCAGAATAAAGAGGCGGGAGCGTAGGCGGCGGTGAAAAATAAATAAATAACAATAATAATAATAAATTTGGTAGCATCTTAAAAAATAATTGTCATTTATATTTATTTAATGCCAAAATATGGAATGCATGGCAAAAATATTCAATTTAAAAATTATATTTCTAATTTGGGTCATTTAAATACATAGAACTAAATATTTATGCATGTCACTCTAATCTTTAACATTACATCAAAAATATCAGGATAAGTTGATTATTGACGAATAATCTGCTTATCTGAATAAGCTGGATAAGCTACAACTGTCCCAAACAGACCCTAAGTCTTTATGTATAGATTTATGGCGCTGAGTGTTATAAGTGTAAATATTAAATATTGGGTATTAGATATGTAAATATATAAGAATTGTGTGGTATATATACAAATTTCTCTAATTTAAAAAATTGGTTATATTACAAGATGTTATAATTTTTTTATTTATTGAGGCAATTAAATCATGAAACCTAATTTGTATGACAAATCTTAAATCTAATTAAATTAAATTATTTTGCAACCAATTTTATTAATTAAATTGGGGTTTAACATTAATTAGTAATAATAAAATTAATAAGGCTGATTTAAATAAAACTAATATTGATTTAATTTAGTTAATATTAATTACTTTAATTAAAATAACATAATCTATAAAACTAAGTAATCCCTGTTTTGTCTCACACTTGTAGATACTCAAATTATGATTACATTTTTGAAAAAAAAAATACTAAGAAAACTTGCTTATAATTGTTTTAGGACCATCATATGTATACAATGAAAATACAGATCATATCTTATAATAATTTTTTTGAAAATTTTATACGGGTTAATAGTGCAATTAAAAGCTTTAATCATATTTAAAATAATTTAAGCATATTAATATTATATATATATATATATATATATAACGTATGTTTAAGAAAAATGCTTGGATAAGGGAGGATTCAACTGATGAGAAGAAGAAGTTTGAACTTAATCTACGCACGGAACGTCTGTTTGTTTTAGGGCCCGTTTGGGGCAGCTTATAAGTGCGGGCGGCGTTTTCAAAACGCCGTCATACCGTTTGGTTCGCGCTTTTCGCCAGCTTATCCGAAACTGCGTTTGGGTTTTTACACTAAACGCAGGCCGCGGGCCGACCCCTGCGGCCGGCCCGCGGGCCGCGTTTCAGGATAAGCAGCTTATCCTGAAACGCACAAGCTGCCCCAAACGGACCCTTAGTTGTTTGATGTGTTGGATTGCATTTACTTTTATTGTCGAGCTTTATCAATGCTTGTGTTTGCTATTTTGATGTTTAGATTTCAGTGTTAGGATGTTTTGGTTTGCTTTAAACACTGAAATAAATGTTTATTGGTTTGATGAATGTTAGCTTGTAATAGCGCGAATTTTATATATAAAAGTGAGTTTTGTGTTGTTTGTGAAAGATTGATGTTAGTGTATATATATATATATATATATATATATATATATATATATATATAACTTAAAGCTTAATATTTATATCCATACTACTTTGGTGTTATAAATATATGTATGAAGATAAACTTCCACATTTAAGAAAACAATAAAAGTGATATTTTCTTTGTAATGTTAAAAATTTAAAAGTTGGCTACCAAAAGCCCAAAAGATGCACAGAGGATAAAAGTGCTTTTCCATGCAACCAATTTAAAAGATGCTTGTAATTAAACTAGAAATAAACAGAAGGAATTTCCATTTCCATTTCATTTTTTTTTTTATATAAACTTAAGAATGATTTGCGTTTTTTAGAAAATGCAAATTTTATTTTATTTTTAGTTTTTCAATCAATTTTTTCCCTTTTTTTTAATAAAAAAACAAGCCTAATTAGCATTTGCAATGATTTATTTTTTTAAAAATTTTAAGTACATTAAAATGTTTTTAATTCTTATTTATTTTTAAAATGGTGAAATATATCAAAAAAGTTATTTATTATTTTTTATTTATTATAATAGTTGTTTAGTATTTTTATCTCTATTGAATTGAAAAAGACTATATATATATATATATATATATATATATATATATATATATAGAGGTTGTTCTATATGTCTACCCTACTCGTAACCAACAATCTTAGCAGTTGTTAGTCACCACTGACATCACCCGCTATCATCCACCGGCTATCGAAAATTATTGCTTGCAATCGTTGTAGCCAGATTTTGTTAAATTTCCTAACGCTTACATTTTTTTAGCAATATAAAGACAACTATAATTTTGAGTGTAAAATTGTAACTCTGTTCTCTTTGTCATACTTACAAATATACAGAGAATGACATATTCATGTACTTACAAATATATAGTGAACTATTTTGACTGTACTAAGCCCAGTGATTTTTTTCCTTTTAAAAATTTTTCCACATAAAAATCTTTGTATATTCTTTCGTTGATTTTCTGTTATCCGCGTGTGTGTTGAATCTTCATGTAACGCTAAGACGTTAAATTATTACTCTATCAATTTTGAGCATTTACTTTATTTTTTTTTCAATTTATTTTTATTGTCTTGATATAAACTATAGTATTATGTTCTTTCTCCACTTCATTTATTTAGATGAGTCCCAATTTTCCATGTAATTATGTTTAGCACATAGATATTATTTTATCCTGATAAATAGTTTATTCTCTAAGAATAACCAGAAGGACACTTTACATACATTCCACCCAACTCCTATGTATTTAGGTATCCAACACCTAAATTTTACTTTATATTTTACCCATTCCAATCTTTCATGTCATATCAAAATTCACCATTTATTTTTGATAATAAGTGAAATACATCTTGGTATGTATATAAAAATGAACCGTAGTCTGTAGGTAGGGCTGTTAAAAAAGCTCGTTGTTCGCGAACAGTTTATGTTCGGTTCGTCAATGAGTTCGAATTTGATTCGTTCGATAAGTAAACGAGATGAACGTGAACAAATTTTTTTCTTTCGGTTAGTTAAACGAACCAAACACGAACAAAAATACGTTCATTCGTGTTCGAATCGTTATTGTTCGAAATATTAAATAATTTAAAATAATTATATATAAAAAATTTATGCTATTTTAAAAAATTAAATTTTATAAATTATAATATATAATAAATTAATAATAATAATATATTAATATATTATATTAGTAATATACTAATATTGATATTATATGTTTTATAATATAAGTTATATAATTAATATAATATATTATTTATATATATTAATACCAGGGAGTCAAACTCGCTCATTGTTAGCGAATAACTCGTCTTCGGCTCGTTCGTTAAGAAACGAACACAAACAGTAATTTTACGAATAATTCCAAACACGAGCGTATTTCAAACAAACTAAATTTCAAACGAACCGAACAAGAACATAAGCTCTATTCGTTCGTGTTTAGTTCGTTTACCCCCCTATCTGTAGGTGTTTAGATATATAAATACATCGAAATCGGGCGGTAAATTTACGTAAATATTTTTGTTTAAAAATATTTTTTTATATTATTTTAATAGTTTTGTATCTATTTTAACTAAAATAAACAAATGTGCTATCGCCTGTCGGACTTGGTGGACTCCTGATCGCATGTGGATGTGGACGGATTCCGTTGGCCTCCACAAGCATCCACACCTAGATGATTTTTTCTTAAATTCGATTCCATTTAATATAGATATTATAGTTTATGTGTATGATGCATTGTAGTCTAATCTACTAAAAAAAATACTTATATCCTGTTTTTTTTGAGAAATGTGAAAGCGAATGTCTTTTTGTTGGTCTCATTTTCTGTGAACCACAGAGGCTTTTTGTGCGGATTCCAGTAATATGACGCTAATAAATTATCGAGTATTATTTAATCTTTTGGGACCTTCACACAAAATAAATATTATTTGGGGACCTTTATATATATAAGGTTCATGAAATGAATATTACAAAGCAACACAAAGACACAAAGAACTCAATTGCAATACAATAACATATAATCAACCAGAAATGACACAAATACAATAAAACTATTAACATTAATGAACAAAGCATCGAATCAGAAACATCAAAGAAGTTAATAAATGATCTGGCTCCAACACGAGGAAGAAGGAACGCTTTTAGAAAACAACAAGAAAGGATATCCCAACAAGCTTATTAAGGCTCAGTCAGGACCAAAAAAACTACAAGTAGCAGCATCCTGCTGAAAAGAGTCATAATCGAGCCCAACACTAGCACTAAAAATCAATATCAACTCCATGAAAAAGAATAAAAAAATTCTTCAACAAGCTCAGCAAGTCTCAACCAGGATCAAATAAACTTTAAATTAAATAAACCACTAAAAGAAGAGAAAAAATCAGAAGGTCCAACCACAACATCAACTGAACATGTCCCAAAGAACAAACAACATAGATTAAATCTCCAAAAGGTAGAAATCATGTCCAACAATAGAAAAAGAGCTACAGATCCATGATGAACTTCAGTCATAAGCGTTTCCAAGAGAAAATGTAGCAAATATTGAAAAATATGTGAATCAACAACACTAGAAAGCAACAAAAAATTTCTAAAACAAAGAACTCAAGGTCTCACACTATGAAGAGCTCAGCTAAACCCAACACCAATACAAAAAAAAACTCCATCCAACTCTTTAAAGAGAATACCTGAAATATCAAAATATATTTAAGTACAGAAATACTTTAAGAGTTGCATTCAAAAGATAAGAATTCCATCCATGTTCAAAGAAGTAGAATAATTGCCAATACAAAGAAGAAGATACTAAGATAAAAACCCTAAAAGCAGTTTAATTTCAATATAAGTATTGGGCACCTTATAGCTCAAAATCAAAAAATTGGCTTGCAAAGACATGATTGAAAGACAAGTATAAAAAATGAGAAAATAGAAGAAAGTCCAAAAGAATTAGAGATTATAAAAATCTCTAATACAATGAATAATGCCATTTTTAGATTTCCTCCTCTTACCCTTAAACTTTACCATCCAATGAATATTCTTAATAATGATTTCAAGAGGAGTGTAAGAATTCTTAAAAATGATACTATCTTTGTAAATCTAAATGTGAAAAGCAATGACTTGAAAAACAAAGAGAAAATTTTTTTTAGTAACCTTACAAATATTATCATTTGCATGATACAAAACTTTAAGAGAAAATATTAGGAATAACAAAGAAATCTTCATTAGGAATACAAAGCTTTTCTTCTCATTGGATGAATAATGATGTATATATGATCGAAGCTTGGATTTTTCTTGAACATCTACTTGCTTAACAAATTCATTCTCATTAAACCTTTTACATGATTTTGCACCCCACTGTACAATATGGATAATCATCGTTGCATTATCTGCATGTTTATTACCATGTACTTGCACATTTGTGGCTTTATAGTTTATACTACACTAAATTCTCATACAAGCTTTTCTGAGCGCCTTTGTGAGGTTGATCCGGTCGTGGTCGAGACATTAAGTGAACATGAAGCTACCCATAGACTAACAAAATGGATGACATCAAACTTTGTGTTGGTGAGATATATCCAAAACCACTCGAGCTGTAATTTAAAATCAATCCTCACTTTTATATTCTTAATTTAAAACATTAAAATTTATAAAAATTCAGACTCAAATGATAATTAATCAACAAAATAACAAAGAATTAATAAAATTAGAATGATTCAAGGTAACTAAAAGAGTATTCGCTACTTTCCCAAAATTCTAAGTATGCCCTTTTCACTACCAAACATAACAAACAAAATCATCAACACTTAAAACTTCAACCAACTAGTTCAAAACACCTGATAAGTCAAAACATAATATAATAAATAACTTTCAAAATCAAGATGAAATGATTTAAATCAGAAACGATAAATTTACAAATCAGTCCGTCGTGAACTAGAAACTTAAGAATTTCATTGTGATTTTAATCCAACTCAATTCAAAACAAAAAATATCTAAGCAAAACAACAAATGAAGACACAATCAAGAGGTTAAATAAAACTCATAAATCACTAAAACATAAAATTAACTATAACATACAAGTCATTATGGGTGTATTGTTGCCTCGTGTTGTGCTCACTTGTTGTTAGTTGCTGCCCAATGCTTCTTTCTGACCTTTATAATGCTCATTTTTTCTCAATCAACTATTTCCTGACCCTTTATGATTCTTTTAATTACATAATACCTCTCTCATATTTTTGAGAGATTGTATCCAACACTTCATTATTGATTTTGTTGTCTTTGTTTATTGGTAGATGTATTTTATCTCTTTTATGATTATATATTTTGTTGTCATTGTAATATATCTATTTTGGGATATCAGCTGATTCTATGTATCTCTTTATTGCCTTATTTGTATCACTTTTATATTTACTTTGTGAATTGTACTAATATTTTAACTTTGTTATGCATGTTGGCCCTATTTTTTTTTCCATTGGGGATGCTTTTGGATTCTCTCCCTATGTATATATTTGAGGGCGAAAGAGAAACATGTCCCAAGATTGGACATCTACTTGTCATCATTAACTCATTCTCATTTTATAACTTTCATTATATTCTTCCCATTCAGTACTCACACACTCAACATTTCATATTCAACCATCTTCATCTTACTGATGAAAGACTGGACGGATGTTGTTGGGCTCGATCGTTTTTTTTTCTTTTTTATCTTTATTTGTGCGGGCTTTATCCTTCGGTAGGCTTGGGCTTGAGTCCTCTAGCAAACTTGGGTTGGGGAAGAGTCCCGGTAGGCCGATCGATGTTTATGCTAGATTGACTAATGACTTTTGATATTACAACCTATTAAATTTAGGGTTCGTTTGGGGTAGCTTGTGTGTTTCAGGATAAGCTGCTTATCCTAAAATGCGATCCGCGTGTCAGCCGCAAGGGTCGACCCGCGGCCTGTGTTTAGTGTAAAAACCCAAATTTGGTTTCAGATAAGCTGATGAAACGCACGAATCAAACAGTACGGCCCCACACTTATAAGCTGCCCCAAACAAACCCTTAAGATACTAGACTTCTATATAATGATATTATAATTAATATAATTTGAATCATTTACTAATAATAATAATAATATTATTATTATCTAACAAATGCTGAACCATGTTAAATATATTTAAGTTTTCTGTTCCAAACAATTTTAATATTTTAAGATATTTTTCATCTCATGAAAAATCGCGGGGAAGGAATAGATCGATCCATCTTGTCCTTCCTTCGTCCACATTTTTTCCTTGGTCAGTTCTCTTCCTCTATTATCTTCGAACGGAAACCCTAATTGGTTGATCGCGAGGGAGCATTCAGCGATCCGCTTTCTGCCGAAGATGACGTCGACGAGCTCATGGTCGAGGGCTTTGACGCAGATCTCGCCTTACACGTTTGCCTCGATTGGTATTGCCATATCCATCGGCGTTTCAGTGCTTGGTGCCGCTTGGTAACCATTTTTGCTGTCGTGCCGTCTCCCTTGAGTTCTGCTGCCTTTCCTATGGCAATTTGCGACGGTCATAATTCTGTTTTCTTCTTTATTAACTATTTCAGGGGAATTTACATCACTGGAAGCAGTTTGATTGGTGCTGCTATTAAGGCTCCGAGAATTACCTCTAAGAATCTTATTAGGTATGCCACGTGTCTCAAATGCCCAATTTATTTTCTTCCAGGCATGTTAAATTGTTGATTGTTTGGCTGATGGAATTCGAGTTCTGCCTTATGGTGACGATGGCGGTTAGAGCTGTAAATTCTTAGTTATAATTGGCTCATACTACCAATTATATCAAATCACCAATTGTGCATGAACCTTGGCTTGCGGTACCCTGGAATGCTATCAAATATTTAGAGGCTACGTGGTTATCTGATATTTTGAGTAAATTTTAATGTTATTAATATGGTTAATTATCTGGTTTGATGTTTTCCTTAGATTAAGACAGTCTAGATTGCAGCTTTAACTGTTATTTTTGCATCTTTCTTTTGGCCAAAGTGGCGAAGATTCAGATTGTGTTGATTTGAACTACATGTGAAAGTAAGAGAGTGCAGTAATACTACACAATTATTAGGATCAAGATTTGAAATTGCACAATTAAGTATTTAGGATTTTTTTTTTGCGAGATGAGCGACACATAAGGCATTTTGAGTTGTGTGCCGCTAAATTTAATTATTAAATTAATGAAAATTTTGAAAAACTGAGTAACATGCTAATATCAATTTAAGGCGTCGAAGTAAGATCATAAAAAGTTAAAGTAGGATAAAAAATGTCACGCTATTTCAAACATTACATAATGAATTTCTCTCAATCCCAATTCACCATAAAGTAGTTAATAAGCTTAATTTATGTATTTAAATGACTCGTGCTCTCATTATTTAGAGGGTTTTCACTAGGATCGTCATCGTACTTAATTATTTTTTCAGATTTCTCATCATTTGTTGCATCAACATTTTTTGAAGATTTATCATCTTCAATTTCAAACATCATTTTCTTCAAACATCATTTTCTTTCTTAATCATTTAAAATTAATAATGATATTACTTAATTTCAGAATAATTATTATATTTTTAATTTCAAAATTTTCAGCATAAATTTTTATAGTAACCTTTTTTATTTCTTTCTTGTTGACATGTATTAATCTTATTTTTCCCTCCATAAAAAATAACAATATTGAGATTTTCCTCTTATAAATATGATGTTGTAACTTTGTTTTTGTCTACCGCAAATCATTTGTCTTCTAATGACATTGAACTACTTACGACTTTTTATCGTCATTCAAACCTTACCCTCAATTAAATTTCTTTCTCTCAATCTTTTGTTATACATAACACAAACCAATGAACTTTTTCATAAGGTACTTAAATGATTTTTTCTCGTGGTCTAAACTTAATAATAATTATTTGTCAAGCATATAAGGTACAAAAATTGATTGTAAATATTAATAGTCTTGGTGTGCTATCTCCAAATTTGACTTACCACTGAACTATTTTTAAGAAAAGTAATGAGCCTCATATGTAAATTATATCTAGCTTTACTAATCATTGTTAAACGTTAGTGCCAATATATTGTTTACTAGGCAAATGCTGTGCTATTGTATCTTTGAATTGTTGTAATCTAAGGAATCCTTTTTGTTTTTTGAAGCTATAAGTTAAAGATCAGTCTTCCTCTAATAAATATTTTTTTGTTTTTTTTTGAAAGCCATAGGTTAAAAGATAGTTTTCCTCTTATTTGTTATGCTAGCTATCATTATATTCATACAATGGTTAAATTTGATCCCTAGATTGATGGAATTATTTTCATCAAATTGAGATTGATGGCTCAGATAATATTGAATCATTGATATAATTGAAACTCCTTTTTCAGCCTAGTTTTGGCACTTAAATTTTTTTGAAATTAGGCTAGGTAAAAAGGAAGGAGAATATGAAATATATAAAATTTTTGAGGGACAACAAATATGATATTGGGGTTTCTGTTAGGTTGGGTATGTTAAAAATGAATGAATTTGGGTCATAGTTGATAATAAATATATTAATAAACATGCAAATATTTTTTTTTCCTAGAAGATTTAATTATGAGCCTCAATGAATATATGTTTACAAGAAGATAAATTGCGTAGTTTCTTAAAGGTAACCTACAGATTTCTAAGAAATTCATAGAGGAAATTTTAGTCTGAGTTCATATATATTTACAAAGATTTTGGGAGTTTGTGAGATATTAATACTAGTTTGATTTCAGATATCTTTGCTGATACCGGAAACTAGGTGTAACTTATTGGACAATGTACATTTTGATTCCTTACTGTTAGAACTAGGGATCTGCAAGATTGTAGTGAATACAGGGAAATCAATTTTATCTGTTGTTACATTGAAGTTACATTTGAGGTTTAAAACTTTAGCTTAGGAAAATTATTTAGTTGTTGGAGAATCGAAGTCTTCATGCACCAATTAAATGATATATTCACAAGCAGAGAACATTGGCAATATGTTGAGTTCATATTTGAAATGTTTTATAATTGATTAGAGACTAGTAGTTTTAAGGAAGCCATTTAAGTTTCTTATCACAACAGCTTATTTCGCCAAGTATCAACATTGTGTTTGTATTTTTGCTGTGTTAGTTTTTGAAATGCTTGAAAACTACATGCAAATTGTGGCCAAATGATGTATAATTTTGTTAGATGTGAAATTGATATATCAATCGATAATTCAATGTTATTGGAATGCCAAGTGATACCTTAGTGTAATATGTTTACTTTTCTTGGATCTATCAAACAAAAAAGTTTGATGCATATGTTGACACAACTTCTAGGATAAAACTTTGTTGATTAAAATGAGGAAGTGCTTTTAGAAGTATTATTAGATAATGATGTTGGTGAGACTTAAATTTGAGATTATAAAACTAAAATTAAATTGAGAGTCTTATATGGATTTGAGTGTAAGATGGATGGTGATAAAACCCAAAAGGATAGCGTGGGATGTTTTTTTTTTAATTGAATTTATGTTGGGACTAACAAATATTGAATATAAATATTTGAGAAATAGCTTAGGCAATTCAAGCACATGTAATAGATGACAAGGTATATTAGAAAGGCAAGCAACAAGATATAATCAACGTGAAAAGAATAAGGAAACAAAAAGGGTCCTATCAAATGTAACTTGGTTGAAAAATTGGAACAAAATTATTTATGTAAATTTGAGTTAGCATATCATGTATGTAGCACTCAATAGGAATGGAAAAAAAAAAGATGGAATTTATAAAATCTATCCCAAATAGTTGGGATAAAGTTTTTGATGATGAGAATTCATATGAATAAATTGATACTTGTGTACATATGTTCAATTGTAGGCAATATTTATTGGAGTGTTTTGCTGTTATTTTATTTTCTAATTTTGTTTTAAGCTTATGATGATGCAACTGCGGTGGTGTTAAACCGATGGATGGGGACATCAACAAGTTGTGTGCGGTGATGTCTTAATATAAAACAAAAAACTTACGTACTTGTTGTCCTTTAATTATAAATGAAGATTAAGGCTCAATTTGGGTTGCCAACTCTCATTAACCCACCAGAATTGCCGCTTGGGAGTGTGGAGTCATATGAAATACTTTTTTTCTGAAGGGATATGCTTTCAAAAGCTTAAATTACAAAGGGTATTTCTCTTGATGCTAACTAATTATCATTTAGCATGGTTAATAATGCGCCTTTGCCTTGCAAAGGATTGCCATGATTCATTATCATTACATCAAATGGTTGGGATCCTTGCCTCTTCTCCATTGATATTATTATTTTGTACTGGTTATTTTCCATATCAATGAAGAGGATCTGACAAAAAAGGTTACAATCCCTTTCTGAACCTTGTTTTGTATCTATTGCTGCAGATTGTGTTCCTTATCTAAGCTGGTTGCTTAAACATTTATTGTTTTTTGTGAATTAAGTTCTTGCCAATTAATGTTTACTAAGAAATTGATGGATATTAATATCCAAAAAGTGTTGGGAATAGATGTAGTTTTTTTTTCACATTCTTTCGTTGATTAAATTCCCTGTAGATCTCTAGTAGTCATATTGCCTGGCGAAGGTCTATCTGCTTGGTTCTATTTGAACTAAACCACGTCATTTCTTTCTATAGTCAGGCTATGTTTGTAAAACAAAAAAATGAGACTAGTCATGAACTCTAGGCCTTGGATGAATTTTGACTGGGTACATGAGCTAGTGCGTCTAAGCCTCTAAAAGTCTTGTTGGGCCAACATAAGATTTTTATAACTTGATGAGGCTTGCCTTGATGGGATAAGGGTTTTCATTTAAAACTGTTTTATGTTAAACATGTATAAAAGCCCACCATCATTGTTCCTTGGCACCACTATTCACCTCATTAACATCCTACTACTTCCTCTCTTGAGCCCTAGCTAGTTGTCTGCATGGTCTAAATGGAGGCCAAATGGTTTTTAATAGTTGTCTGTGAGTCATAATTGTCACGAAGTATTGCATGATGGTTGCGAGTGAAGACCTGTTTGCTGTAGTTGAACTTAGCGAGTTCTTCTAAGATGTAGGCAACATTTTTGCATCAAGCTATGTGGGTCTCCATGGGCTTCATGCTTTCTGATTGGGCTTTCAAACAGTTGACCTGGCCTATATTTATGAAGTTTAATTAGTTGAGCTTTTTGGTGAGGACAGATTAATAAATAATGCCATATCTTTAAATTAAGTATATAGCATATACTTAATGGAGCAGATTCTACTGCCTGAAACATGATAAATTTAGTTGGAGATACTACAAAAATATGTGGTTCTGATGGGAAATAGATGAAATCAAATAATTTTCGTATGAAATAGAACCAATAATTTTTTAATTTATGCAATATAGCATTTTAGAACTAAAACTTAGTCAATAAAGGTAGAGGTACATGTGGTGGGAAAGAAAGAATCAGACTGAAGAAGACTTGAATAAAGTGATGCAATGATCGGACCTTAAAAAAATGTCTGAAAGCTAAAAAATTGTTCATACGATCCGACATAGAAATTGACACGATTTTCCAAAAAAAAATTAGGGCAAACCAACATTTTCCTTCAATAACGTCAAATCAAAACAATACAACACGATCAACTTATGTGAATAGGAAAGATAAGCACCTACAATTCGAGTTGTAGGGGATCTTTCCCAAATCCTACTATTCGAGAGGTAGGAAATCTTTTTCAAAGTCAAAACCTAAGACTCTAAGACACAATTTTCATACATAACCCTAACCCTAAGCTATTAAGCGTTATTTATACGCAACAATAATAATACCAATTTGCCCTTAGGCTCATAAACGACACAATTTTTCTTAAATTGGTAAGTAAAAATACTCCCCTCCCAAAAAAGCATCTTGTCCTCAAGGTGGGAAAAAGTGAGGGAGTTCCTCCACCACAACCGTTTATGTTTCTTCGTCTCCTGTCTCCTCATCACACATTGTGAGGACCTTGTAACGATGTCCGAGGGCTAACTTCTCATCGCATAGAAAACATAACCTCTTGGATCGCTTCTCTTGAATCTGTATTTGTAAGGCATTTGAAGTTGACCCTTGACTGAGCTCTCATATTCTTCTCCTTCAGCGCATCCCCTTGAAATGCCATTGTATGGGTCCTCAGTGTCATGGTCTTTGATGTACTGTTGTGGAATTCTTCCATATTGTTGCTTCTGTTGGTCTTTTTTATATGGTGTTTGTTTTCCACCATCTTGGCTAGCTTCATTGTCTCCTTCAATTCCTATGGTCTCAATAGTCATAGTGCTACCTGTATTTCGGGTTTTAGGTCATTTATGAAATTTCCTTCCAATACTGCTTCAAAAGCGTTCAAACCATTCTAACAATAGCTCAAATTTCTCCCTATATTCTATGATAGTCCCATCCTGAGTAAACTCATAGATATTTTAGTGTAGGTCTTCTTGCCGAATGGTCTGAGAATGTTCCAAAAAGCAATCATTAAATATCTCGCAAGATCTGATATGGTATCTAGCGTGCCTCTGCTAAAAATATGCTAGGGCTTCACCCTCCAAACATAACCATGTCATCATGAGCTTTCCTCCCCATTTAGTATCGCTCAACTTGGTACACCTACTCATTTGCATCTTCCTCTTGTGAAAATTGACATCTTCAACAACCTAACCCTAGCATCGCCACCCCAACTTTTTATCTATCTGGTGTTTCTCCTGATGTATCAAGGGTAAAACTTTCATTCGATCATAGCCATAACCCTTCCTAGCTTTTCTCTCTCCTTTTTGTACTCCTCTACACCCTTGCATGACCACCTCAATATTTCGGCCGAACGACCGAACTGACTCCATCAGAAATCTCTAATTCACCTCCCATCAGAGTCCTATGGCAGAGTTCTTGATGGTGGATGTTTTCCTCCTTCATGTTCGATCTCTTTTTTTTTTGATCTGACCACAAAATTTTTTATTAAACCTTGGTTAGGGTTTGCAAACTAAGCCGCTAGCGGAGTTTTGGATTTTGCATCTCAATAAGCTTCCTTATCATCTCCTCCAAACTCTCGAATCAGTTTTTCATGGAAGAAAACCTATCGTCTATGGAGGAAAACCTTCATTCTATGGAGGAGAACCTTCCCCCATCCCAAATTTAACCAAATTTAAGTTGGCTCGCATCTTACTCCAATTTCTTTCCTAAATCATCTATTTTATTTACTGTCATCATTCCTCGACAAGTTTTTTTTTATCACAAAAGACGGAAACACCTGCATGTTGAAATGTCGTCAATAGTTTCGATTTGACTGCATTGCTGGAAAACATGAGAAAGATGAGAGTTTTGGGTCTTTGTATGCCGCATAAGATGGAAGTCTCAAGGCTCTATATGCCGCGTCGTTTGCTTTCTCATCAAGCTTTAATTGTGCTTGTATCGTGAAGAGAAGTTTTGGATCTTAGTAGGGCATGATCCCTTTGTTGCCTTCTCTCTAATTGATGGAGGCGATATAGGAGATTTGGGTCTCAGTTGTGACTCTTCGTTGCTTCCCAAGCTCAATGGTGACTTTGTTGCACATACGAACGCGGGAGAAGAAATATGAGATATTTGGGTCTTAGCTTCGAGTCCGATCAATAGGTTGTACACACAATTATTTTTAGGTCACGATTCTTCTTCCTGGATTGAAATGCTCTAATATCACTTGGATACAATTTGACATATAAATCAGCCGATTTTTCACAAATTACGACAAATTAATATTTTATCGTGAAGAGAAGTTTTGGATCTTAGTAAGGCATGATCCCTTTGTTGCCTTCTCTCTAATTGATGGAGGCGAAATATAGGAGATTTGGGTCTCAGTTGTGACTCTTCGTTGCTTCCCAAGCTCAATGGTGACTTTGTTGCACATACGAACGCGGGAGAAGAAATATGAGATATTTGGGTCTTAGCTTCGAGTCCGATCAATAGGTTGAACACACAATTATTTTTAGGTCACGATTCTTCTTCCTGGATTGAAATGCTCTAATATCACTTGGATACAATTTGACATATAAATCAGCCGATTTTTCACACAAATTACGACAAATTAATATATTTGTTCAATAATATCAAATCAAAACAATACAACATTAACAACTCCCACGAACACATAAGAAGCGCCTACAATTGAGAAGCAGGCGATCTCTCCCAGTTCCTACAATTCGGGAGGTAGGGAATCTCTCCCAAACCTAAATCCTAAGCCTGAAAACACAATCTCATGCATAACCCTAACCCTAAGCTATTAAGCCCTCTTTATATCCAGCAATAGTAATAATAATAGACCAATTTCCCTTAGGCTGATGAAAGACAAAATTGCTCTTAGGCTCATGCGTAACAGCTGTGTGGGTGGGAAGAGTGTGATTGAGATAATTATAACTTGGAATGACTAATTATTCTAGAAATAGAGAAGAAAGTATAGAGACATTGATAGGAAGGATGAAATTGAGAGAATATATAGTTTAGTAAGAAGGATAACGAAAGAGAACATAAATGTGAGGAGGCTGGGGATTAAAAAAGTAACAAATGGGTGCACAAAGACACATTCCATGGCGATGGTGATGATTGTAAAATATTGGAGTAAAAATGTTGAATTGAGCAATGGTTGGAGAGCTAAAAATTCTGTAAAACCACCTTTGAAATTGTACTGATGTAAAGATAATGATTTGTGGACAATGAAGCACGTATTTAAAGATATTAACCTTTGAAAGTGCAAGATCCAATGGTTGCAATTGGGGAAAAGAATTCAGCTACAATTTGAACAGTGAGGTTTACAGGGCATGGTTTAAACTCACAGAGAATCATACTATCAGCATTCATGTGATTAGAAGCGTTTGAGTTGATAGTCTGGGTTCTGATTATTTTGGATGTAACCATGAGAACATTTTCTTTTTCAGCTGTAGTAGATGTTTACAACAGATCTATTCATTTAAACGGTTTGTTTAAATTTTGGCGTTTGCTAAAACAATCTTTGAAAGAATTTAAATTTATTTTTGTTGAAAGGACGTGGGCCAGATGACATTGGAGTCTTAGTGGTGACAAACTGACAATGTTTCCATCAATTTCATGATTTTGTGCTATCTTTTATTTGCACCAAGGAGATTATTCCTATGTGTCTTGTCTTGTGCCAATATTTACACAAAGGTTTGTTTCTATTTCTTGTGCCTATCACCTCTATAATTGAGTTGGGTTACATAAGTCGTAAGGCCATAGTTTTTAGAGTGTTAATTTGGGCTCCTCCAACATTATTTCTCTTTTGCTTTCTTTTCTTTTTTTAATAGACTTCAGGGAAGGCTTCTTGAACGCTAGGAATAGGCTTCTTGCGTAAAATTTTCCCACGAGCATCATCTAAATTTTAATCTAGACTTAGTACTTGCACGCATTCTGTTTATGCTATCTTTTATTATTGATTATCTTTTGTGTGTCATTATTCTATTTTATTGAAGATGTTATCGCCAATGATGAGTTAAAAAGGTTTTAAGTTTATCATGATTGAGTCATTATCTTGATATAGTTCATGAATAATGCTCTAAAACTCGAATATGTTTAGAGATTTTTAACAATTGAGTTGGTTTTTTTGGTGCATCTAAAATATTTTTCGTGGTTTTATAGTGAAAATACATTTCTCCAATTTCATTGGTCTTGACATTTGCTTGCCATGACAACAGCGTCCTATTTTTGACCGTCCATGACTGGAATTTGTGGTCTTTTTCATTTGATGAGTGAGCTGCTTTTGTAAGATAATATTCCTTGCTTTTGACACAAACAAGCATTATTCATTGAGATTATTAGATGAAGTTATACCTATTAAGCTCAACTTGGAGCCTCTTTTGCTTCCGCCCATGAGGGAAGGCACTTCTTGGATGAGAGGAAAATCACATGGAAGAACCAAGGAAATTGCCATGTAGAAATATATGGAAGATTTTATTGATTCAATTCTGCAAAAAATATACTACAAGCTAGTACAAGTGGAAGGGATGATCTACGATTCTCTCATGGATGATAAAAAACTTCTCTAAAGCAGAAAAGGAATAGTAAGCCATGATCTAAATGTTTGAGACGTGTGGGCAAACAGATGATGCTAAATAACAAGCAGGAAGATCTCTGGACTCTCTACTATCTTGGACATCAGTAGCATCTTATAAATAATTTAACAAAAATATAGTTTACTCACCTCAACATCAACAAAATGATAACAAAATGCCTTTAGATGATTAAGTTAAGAAATGCTGATTCTTTACTTCAGATCGAGAGCAATTTTCCCCATCCAACCTTCATTGAGGCTCATGATCCCAAGAAATAACTGATATTAAAAATACTCGGTTTAATAAAGAAAGGCTTACAAATTGATTTCGTCAAATGAAAAGAAGCTTCGGGAAAGCTCCAGCTATTCAAAATAACATAGAAGGGAAGAGAGCGATGCTTAAACAAAACAAATGAGAACATTTGGGGCAGGAATTTGTGAGAACTTAATTGTAAAAAGGGAGCATAGGGAAGCAGGGAAAGAAAGTTTCAAGTGAAAGAAATTGAGGCCATACCTGTCAAATGCTGCAATGCTGTGAAAACTGGTTTCCCTGTAATCCATATTCTACCAGCTTCTCATGCCACCAAAATTCCGCTCCTTGCCTGCACCGTGAGTTTTCTATTGAGCACGATGCCATTAAGCAGCAGAACGTATTTGTTATGTATTTCTGTGGAAGTTGACTGCTGGAGGTCTACAAATTTTTTCAACTGTGATTAAACTTCTAGCTATAGGAGTCACTGTTTTGAAATTAGCTGAACAAAAATTGTTTTGGAATTAATTTTAAGGGGAAGGTACAAAGAAGTGAAAAAACCTCTGCCCGTGCAGCAGCTATAACTCTCCTATATCACTGAGATTTGATTTTTGCTGTGACCAGCTCTCAATGGAAGGTGAATTGGAGGTACTTATTCATTGTTCTGCCACAATTTGAAAGTGGGGGAAAGAACTAATTGGCTAGAACGTCAATGAGAATTTTTTTCTGAGTTCGATTGCTACCTCAAAAAATGGGCAGCTCAAATGAGTAAACATTGCATGGTAGTTCAGTTTTATTCGGTGCTGAAATTGATGTTTGACTTGGTTTTTATTGAATGACAAGTCATACCATTTATACCATGAACCTCGAGTTGATCAAATACTAGGTTTCACACGAGGAAAACTAGTTGACTTTACATAGAGATAGTGGTTTATGAGCTTGTAAAATTTAAATGAACTACTAAAAGCGGCCGGCTTAGTTAATAACATCAACATTAATTATGGCCAAAAGCTGCTTTTGGTTACACAGCCTTCTTTATAAAACAATAAGTAGGTGGCTGAAGAATTTTTGCACAGGAAACTCTCAGAAGTCATCCTTGCAGAAAGTTTGCAGTGTAGATTTATTTCTTATTGGTACATTTCTAAACCAGCATAGATATATCCATGATTTAATTACATAGATAGGTCTTCAAAATACTTCCCCTGCAAATAATCTATTAGAAGTAAACACAAAGGTATTTTGTTTCATCCTCTATTGTTAAGAGTCACATTTATAAAATCCTTTCATTGTGATTTAGGCTACATTTATAAAATCCTTTCATTGTGATTTAGCTTTCTATTGTTGTTGTATTCTTTTGTCACAAATAGTCTATTTATTACTGGTCAACGGCCGAGAGGTAGGTAGGTAGTTCCTTTTTCTATTAGTTTTTAACCTAGCTTTAGAATAATGCTAGGATCCACTGCAATTTTTTGGATGAGTATCATTTGCAATCTATTAAAAATGACACTCATTAAGATCACATTTGAAATTCAGGTAGTGCAAACCCATCCTGTACACTGACAAACCTTTAAAGATTAAGCGCAATTAAGCAGCTAAGTGCCATGCTTTTTGGTTAGAAGAAGTAGTAGAAGGATGCTCTATGATATTGTTAGGTGTTATGTTTGGGGCAATTTTGTGAGGCAGTAAAACAGACTATTTTATATTTGGGAGATTGCAGAGATAGCGACTCTTGAGGCAGACACGGCAAAACTATCTCGCAACATTGATCAAAGAATTTTTGATTGGAGGACCATGCATTATTTGTACTCGAGGGCTGCCATTAAGTGCTATTATCAGACTGAAGGTGAAAGGTTTTCTGATTTGAGTTCAAAATCGGTTAAGAGACATGGTTTTTTGCCATTATGAGCTATATAAGATGATCATTCATCGCTGGTCATTTTTTGTTCTCTATTACTTTCATTTAAAAGAGCTTGATTTTTAGAAGCATTTCTGTTTGACTCAATAATTGTTTGTGTTTGGCTCCTTTTTAAAGCTTGACGGGCTTGAAGAATATTTTCAGCCTAGCATGAATTTGGGCCTGCTCAATCATTTTTTGTTCTTCAAGCACGTTATATATATAAAAAATTATCAATGTTTACATTCAGATATATAAATATATACAAAATAATATGTAAAAGTTTATTTAGATATATATTTTACTATTATAAATTATGAAGTATTCTCTTTAATTATGGGTAACATATGTTTTGAAATTTACTGTGCTTAAAAGTCATACAATGAAAGTTACCACTCATTCATATTCCACTTCCTAAGGCCTAGGCCCTTTCTTAAATTCGTATTTTATTTGTTTTTCTAGTGTGATCTTTTGTGAGGCTGTTGCTATATATGGTGTCATTGTTGCCATCATTTTGCAAACCAAGTTAGAAAGTGTAGCACCATCCCAAATATATGAAGCCGAGTCTCTGAGAGCTGGTTATGCTATCTTCGCTTCCGGTATCATCGTCGGCTTTGCGAATCTTGTTTGTGGGTTAGTTCTAATTTCTGGCCTTATGATGTTAAAAATCTAATTGAAGTGTCAAAATAATCCCCTGACTACTTACATGAAGCCATATTATTCCAGTCTTTCAAAGTGCTAAATTAGTACCCATACTCTTAATATGAATTGAAATAATCCCTAGAAAAGACTATTTTAGAAGAGTCCAGGGACTGAATTAGCACTTTTATAGACCTGCTGCAAAAAGTTAAGGGACCATTTTCACACTTTTTCATAATATAATTATTTAAGTTGTCAAAATTTAAATGTTGACTTGTCAAGCTTGAAAAGATGCTTCTGAAACAGGCTTTGCGTTGGAATAATTGGGAGCAGTTGTGCCCTCTCCGATGCCCAAAATTCCTCACTCTTTGTGAAGATTTTGGTGATTGAGATCTTTGGCAGCGCGCTTGGTTTGTTTGGAGTGATCGTGAGCATAATCATGTCCTCTCAGGCAACCTGGCCTGCAAAATCTGGATGATGAGCCATTCCATTCATCCAATATCAGCTGATTGCTTTTCAGCTTTTTCTGGTTAAAATACTTCGCGTCCCATGTAATTCCTCTAATCTTTCTTGTAAGCATTCTCTTATTAATAAGATTTTCCTTTAGCTTTTTGTACGGATGAAGATTCTGTCGAATTTTTCCTGTATTCCTGTGTTAGTTTAAATGTTATCAGCCATGGAAGATAGACTTTTGTGCCACTTATTCAAGTGCTGTGTATGGTGAGTTTTTTGTAACGTAATTTTTAGGTGAGCTTTTTGTAACTTAATTTTTAGTGAATTGGCTTGACTAGTATCCATATTGAGCGAACAATCGTAATAACTGCGCTGATAACATAATCAGTACTCCATGCTTGGGCTTTAGTTACCAATAATAGTTTAGTTAAACTCGTTAAGCCATTTAAATGGACTTGCTTGTCCTACATGACACGTAATGAGAAATCTTCAAGGGGGTTGTTTATTTTGATGTAAAATGGCTGTAAAAATAAATACAGGAACTTTAAACTTTTACTGTTTGGTAATTAATAATTTAAAAGTTAAATAGAAATATCAGGGAATTAAAAATTGTAAGACCAGTTAAAAAACAGAACATTAAAAAATTGCCTCTTTCGTTCGCATCAAATAAGTTGTGCGTTCGCTGCCTTGCACGGTCCTTCTATATTGTCTGTGCTGCCTCACAATCCTCCCTTCAACTTTCCCCCATTTGATGCTGCATTGCTATCCTTCATTTGGTTCTCTCTCTCGCCGTTAATATTCTGGGAATTCCTTCATTTTTAAAGGGAGTGGGATTTGCATGCTTGGTTGTCGCACTGCCCGAGCTTGTTTGAGAATCTTCTGCTAGAAAATTTAGCGCTTCCCTGTTCGATGTACGACTTGCACCATTTCAGTCTGTAATCATTTGTTTACTTTGCGTGATTGTAGACTCCATATGAGTAGAATACTTGCAGCTGGAAGTTATTTTCTTTTGAAATATATGAACCATTTATAGCTTTGAGTTTATTTCTGTTCTTTCTCTGCGTATTGTCACGGACAAAAAGTCCCACATCGGCTAGGTGTAAGGCCGAAAAATAGTATTTAAGTCTTGGGCTGCCCATCACCCCGAATAGCTCTTTTGGGAGGTGACAAGTGGTATCAGAGCCGATTACTGCCTACCAGGTGTGTGGACTCTCCATGGCCCACTGGGACCCTCGGTGGAGCCGATCCGTGACGAGGGCGTCATGTGATTGGGTGGAGGAGAATGCACGGACAAAAAGTCCCATATAGGCTAGGTGTAGGACCGAAAAATAGTATTTAAGTCCTGGGCTGCCCACCACCCCGAAGAGCTCTTTTAGGAGGTGACAGTATGCTGCCGTGAGGAACTTCATGATTGAAGTTTCCTTTTGATTCAAACATATACTTTCCTGTTATATTTTTCCAAGTTATGTTCTTTCTTATAAGTATTAATTTTTTTTTTACATTTACTCTATATGAAACTGGGAAATGGGAGCTATTGTTGAACAAGTTCCTTTTTTTGGCTAGGATCATTTGGCTATCCATGTGTTGAGTCGGTTACTAGGATTTGCTCTTTCGGAATTTATAACAATTTGGGTTATTAATGCTTATTTAAATCCATAAATTTTCCTCGTAATCTTTCTGCTGGTTTTTTCTTCTGTGAAACTGCTTTGTTTTTTGTTTGCTAACTTAGAATTTGGAAATTGTTTTGACATTTTAAGTCATATTTCTGGTGTCATTTGCCCATTTTGTTGGATAGCAAGCTTTGTTTGCCATGACATTATTTATTTTTATGATCTGTTAGATGTTTGCATGCAATGCATGTCATGATTTGCTGGTAGACATAGTAGGTTTACATGGAGTAAAGAAAGATTCATTTTTGTAATTTTATTTGTAATTTTATTTTTTATTTTTCATTTCATCAGTCTAATATTAATGTGTATCCTATGGTTTTAATGCTTGCAAATGAGAACAGGTGCATTACCCTCTTGATGATAGTTTTGTATGAACATTTTAAATCCTTATTTGACATTCTTTTTTATTCAAGTTTATTGGTATAATCTAATCTAAGAAAATACGTTTAAATGATTTCAAGCCTTGTTTTCTTTGGACAACATTTTTTTTTTTTTTTGCACTTTCTAAAACCAATGTTTATTGTTTATCTTTATAATATATAACCAAACTATTTAAATTTTTATTATAAAATCAGTGTTTCTAAATGTCAGGTTTTAGCAGTTTTCATTGATGAACGGAATCGCATGACTTTTTTTTCTTTTTTTTTTTATGTAGGTGCTTTATGACACTTAATTCTCTAATGGATTTTGACATTGCAATTAGGTTAACAATGGCTAGACTACTTAAAATTCACAGTTGCATCCATGCATCTGATCATACTGTCTTACTTAATATAAAAATGCAATGATTTTCATGGTCTCATTTTATTAGGTGGTTTATGAGTTTATTCATGTTTTTTTCTGGTCTTAAGAGATGTATAACTTATTATGTTGAAACTGCAAATGCAGGTGTCTTTTATGTGTATCGGATTGCTATTGAGATTAGTAGCCCATGTTATAAGTTTTTTCTCTCATCAATTAAATCAAGGCCTTCAAATGCATTTCTCTTGGGTTATTTTCATCATAGGTTCTTTTATTCTGTTGGAACTTCTATGATAAAATTTACATGAAAAAAGTATACTATTACTAGTGATGATTAATGATTTTTTTTTTTATTGGAATAGGATTATAGGCAACTAATAAAAATGTAGCATGAAGTGTCGTTACACTAATCATAAAAAATTCACACTTACAGTTTCAAAGTTTTAAAAGGCATGGGTGTTGGGCGGGGCATTTTAACTGTCGCGGGGCCAAGCATAAGCCCCAAAGCATCGGGCTTAAGTCCTATAATATAAAAAGATAATAATGAATATAAATATTAAGAGATAAAAATAAACTAGAAATGCTTGAGAAAAAAATTATTAAAAGATATTAAAAGAACTTGTACTCTTTTTTATTTTTTTTGGAAATAAGCTTATATTTATTCAATTTTAAAATAGGCCTTCTAGCATTAAAATCTTCAAGATATTAACATAAGTTCAATACAAAAAGTAGAAATATATAAAAATTAATTTGTGCTCAATCGATCTCAATTCTTGAATGTTATTAATTCGTTAAGTTCATTTTCAAAATATTATTCTTCACCAAAAGTTGTGTTTAGATCACAATTAGGTTCTTCATATTGTCTGTATTCATTATCCACTTCTAACGTCATCATCATTCTCAATATCAGATGCATTTTCAATTTGTTTTTCCTTATCATTATTGCCTAAATTATAAAAACAACAAAAATAGCATTCATGAAATATTTATGATCTTTTTTCTATAAGAATGCATAAATATGTAAAGAGTAATTAAATGTAAATATGAAAACTACATGTTATTTCATTTAACTTCCTTTTTCTATGAGAGTTTATTATGAAAAAATCATTTGTTCATTGTGTAATATTTTTTGATTATTCATTTGCATTTGTTATGGACACATTTCTGATTACATCAACATCAAATACTTATTCTCCATTCACACAATAAGATTATTATGGAAGCATAGGTTCTTTTTTATCAACAATCCACTCGTCATTAGCGTCTATGTCATTTATCAATATTGGATCGAAAATTTGTTATCTTCTTATTCCACTCCCTCAATCTAGTATTATATATTACATGCACCACATCATTCAATCTCTTGTGCACCAATCTATTCCTCTTTTTAGTATGAATCTAAAATAATAAAAAAAATATTTGTAAGAGGTCATTATTAAAGCGAATAATAATAATTAAGAAATAAAAAGTTATTATTGATTTAAAAGTGCTCCAATTTCTTTCACAACCTGATGAATTGTCGATGAGGCTAACAACTCGAATAGCCAAATTCGTTAATTTGGGGGTTTTCCCACCAAATCTCATCCATCAATCAGTGGAAGATCTCAACTTTCTTGAGTATATTGCAAATCTACTCCCAAAATATCTTCTTAAGTTATAATACTAGCTCTAAGGCGATCTTCTTAATCCAACATTATTCTCATACAAGCGATTAACCCTTTTTTCACCTCTTCATATTGATAAATTATCTTCAAAGCAAAAATGAGTGTTTAAATAATAACCACCCGCATGTAGAGCTTTATGAAGTTAAACTTCCCATCTTACATTAAATTTCCTACAAATATGTCCATACTTCTTTTAACTATGCCTGCAATTAAAAGTATTTTTTTTGGTTAAATTCATTAACTCATAAATATAACCCATAGCTGACCTTTCTTCTGAGTCAACCTCTCTTAGAACATTTACAAGAGGTAAACCACTTTTGATACAGTAAGTAAGATGACCCAAAAAATATGGATCGAATGAAATAATACCTCGAGCTTTTATACCTCATGCCTTCTTAACCCATTGACTAGAAAACCAGGCTTTTGAGGAGAACATTACCTAAAGTGGTTGCTTTTGTTTGTAAATGCTTTGAAGGGGCAAATATGTAGTAGCAAACCGTGTGATAACTGGACGAACAAGCTCGCTTTCATTTGTAAAAGATCTCATCAAGCCAAGAACCCATGCGTACCCGTCAATGAATTCAACTATTTTTCTTACAAGTATGCTTCTGTGAATCTTCAACTTTCCAATATCTTCTAACATTAGGTTAATATAATGTGTTGCAGATGGTGTCCAATGAATATGTTCTTTTTTCATTATCTTTTTGCTCACATTCACATAATTTGACCCATTATATGTTATAGTTTGCTCCATTTTTCTTCTACTTCTTTAATCACGCATCCAAATAAGTAAATAATAACTCGTCTCTCTTTATAACATTAGGAGTATTCACAGATTTATGAAAAAAATTCCAAATTGGACTGTTAACTAGAAAATTAATCAATGTTGCATTTTTTTTCCATTTGTCCAACCATCTGACATAATTAAGCACCCATATTTACTTCATATCTTTTTATGCTCCTCTAACATCTCATTGATTGTAGCAACTTCTTCTTTGAGTATCCAAGTTCTTAATTCATGCATTATAAGTGGAGTAAAACCAGGTCCAAAGTTTGTGATTGCTTCAAATATAAACATATAATATGAGCCATTGGTAACAATAAATATCAGTCTGACTGAGTAGCTGAATCTACCAATTATCATACATGTTTCTTTTCTTTCATCTTTTTCCACATGAAATTTAGAGTAAAATTCCTAACTTGTGTTGTGGTGAAAGAATCTATCGGATCTCTAAGTCTAGGTGTCCCTAGAAATGAGTTCAATTGCGATGAATCAGTGACATTTTGACCTTCACAAACATTTGTTACACCACTTCTAATGTGACTTAATACATTGTCATGTCATGCTTTGACTTTTGCATCTTCTAATACTTTCTTAAATTTCTTTTGAGCTTCAATGGGGGCTTTAATGCTTGATTTAATACCATTGTGTGTGTGGCAAGATTTTTCATCTTGTTTATTATTTCACTACACACTTGATTGTAAAACTTACATTTGAAACACTTAGCATATGGTGTGCTTGTTTATATTGCCATGCAAACTCTTTATTGCTAGTGAGACTACTACTAATCACACAATCCCCTTCTTCCATTACAAGTTAATAACTAATCATTACAAGTTAATAACTAATCTTACACATTAAAATAAATAAAAAAAAGCAGAACAAAAGCAATGCAAAGTTGTGAATTTACTGTAATGATGTTGTGGATGTGTTGGTATGTTGAGTTGTTTGTGTGTGGAGGTGGTGGTAGTAGGGTGGTAGTAGTGTTGCATGTGGAGGTGTTGGTGTGTGGATTTATTTGTGTTGATGGATGTGTTTGCGTGTGGATGTGGAGGTGGCGATGTGGATCGGTTTGTGTGTGGAGCTGGTGGTTGGTGTGTGGATGTGTTTCTGTTGGTGGATGTGTGGAGATGGTGGTGTGTGAACGTGGTGGTACTGGTGATTTGTGTGGAGGTGTTGGTGTGTTAAGGTGGTGGTAGTGGTGTTGTGGATGTGCTGGTGTCATGGATCTGTTGTGTGTGGAGGTGATGGTAGTGGTATTGTGGATGTGTTGGTGTATGGAGGTGTTGGTGTGTGGAGGTGGTGACATTGGTGATGTGTAGGCGGTGTGGTGGTGTGGTGTGGAGGGGCATTGGTGATGATATTGTGGCATTCCTATTTTTTTTTGAGTTGTGATATTGTGACATTCTTTTTTATTTTGATTAGTTTTTTCATGCTATTAATACAATAGTTAAGACAAAAGAAGTCAGTTCATCCGCAATATGAAATAAAAAGACAAAAATAATATTTTGCGACATTTGCCTCAAGGAGGTCGAATTGGGAAATATGCTGACAACCTATTTCAACAAGAAAGGCTTGCAAAATATTATTAAAAAATTCAAGGGAAGTACAAACAAGGAGTACGATAGGATGCAATTAAAAAATAAGTGAGATCAACTAAAAATGATTGGAAAATCTAGAATGAATTGAAGCGATGATCCACTACCTTGGATTTGGATCCGATAAAACAAACAATTGAAAACATTCATTGTTTTCAATATCCGTATTCTATACATTCGTATTCTATACAACTATATTTCTGTTTCTTATGCACTTAATATTTATTGTATTAGTTTTTATGCAAGTAGTATGTACTTTTTTACCTTTTGGTTGTATTTTTCTC